>CM023623.1:9024352-9326852 GCA_013358685.1 Antennarius maculatus | reverse complement strand
TCTGGGGTGTAGACAGCGTGGATCCACCCTGAAATATGAAAATAAAGACATACAGGGATGAAAAGGATTCATGCTATCTCACTTATCTGAATACACTGTATGAAAGCTGAGCACTGCTGTTCATTGAAGCAACGGCTAATCTTTTCCAGCAGGCTACTTGAGAGAAACCCTGCTAACACACCAGATGGGATGAAGAAGGTGTATCCTTTCTTAAGCTCCACTCTCTGGCATCCATCAGCTCGGTCTCCCAGGAAGATATCACTCTGCTTTCCCGAGAGGACCCAGTCCTCATAGAGAGCTAGATTGTGTGGGGTTGGTGGCACAAGCCAAAAAACCTGGGAAGAAGAGGACAACTGGTCAAATATCAACTACTACTTAATTTTACCCGTCAGTCTCAACGACAGGAATATCAGTCAGTGATGATTCGACTAGGGTGGCCTTACTTTGCAACCCTTGAAAACGTGATACCAGACCGACGTTCCCCCGAAATCAATATGGAAGTCTGTGTAGCAGCCCTTCACACTCATGAGACAATACCTAGAGCAGAAAAGGTGAAAATAATGGGAAGTTAAGACAGTTGAGACCTGCAGGAATCACAGTATGACATCAATATCAACATGTAATGTCTGACAGCTCAATCTCAGCAGCCATCTGAGCTGAAAACAAAAAACACTGATATATTTTTCACAACAGGACATCCTGACTGTGGGAAGTAATTGGAGAGCAATTAGCATCCTGAGACATAAACGACTCAGTAATTTAGCGAGAAGCTCTATTTATCTGAAAATATCAAACTAATGAGCTGTACACACAAAATCACATTAGCAATGAAATCAATTAACAGCATTATGTTACGCCTCCTAAAGAGAGAAGATCTGACAGTCACTCATTACCAACAAAGAGCCAGTTCACAAAGGCCAAGGTCAGTCAGTGTGTTTGTGTTTACTATGTTCAGTTTCTATTTTGAATATCTTCATCTATGCATTTAGTTATAAACTAGTGAAGAAAATCATAAGTTTTGAGCATTTTTATAAGTAATATCCTCTAATATGAGAAAATAGTATTACAGAACCTGCTGATTGATCTTCAGTATCTAACAATTTCATATCTATGGCAATTACAAAGTTCTATTACCGCAAAAGACCAAATCGCAAAATATTGTTTTGTTGGAAAAGAAAAATGATTTATATTTTTTTAAAAACAAACAAAAAAGGAAATTGTGAAAGATTAATATCAATATCTTGACATCTCGTGTAAAAAAAAATTCTCAAGCAAAGATGCATTCAAATTTAACAAAATATTTCCCCATTTTCCATATTCCATAAGGTACAGCACAATCAGCACCACAACTCATGTGGCTGATGTTCTTCTTCTTCTCTTTTCAGTTTTTCCCTTCAGGGAAAAGCTGAAAGGACAAGAATCAGTTGCCTCCATCTAACCCTGTCTTCTGCATCCTCTTCTCTCACACCAGCTACCTTCATGTCCTCTTTCACTACATCCATAAACCTCCTCTTTGGTCTTCCTCTAGGCCTCCTGCCTGGCAGTTCAAAACTCAGCATCCTTCTACCAATATATTCACTATTTCTCCTCTTGACATGTCCAAACCATCTCAGTCTGGCCTCTCTGGCTTTATCTCCAAAACCTCTAACATGTGCTGTCCCTCTGATGTACTCATTCCTGATCCTATCCTTCCTGGTCACTCCCAGAGAGAACCTCAGCATCTTCATCTCTGCTACCTCCAGCTCTGTCTCCTGTCTTTTCCTCAGTGACACTGTCTCTAGACCAAACAACATCGCTGGTCTCACCACAGTTTTGTACACCTTTCCTTTAATTTTAGCTGAAACTCTTCCATAAATCAAATTGAATTAGCAAATGTAACTCAACAGCAAAAGACAAATGTAGAAAGTGAGATTTGTTAAAAAAAAAAAAACGGGTTTGAAAGAAAAGCTACAGCTGGTTAGACTCAGATGTTGTGTGCGAATGCTGACAGCTGATTGGCTGTGAGGTGTCTGTGCAGCAGTACTCCAGCTGTTATGAAACAATCCAGCACTGTGGAAAAACCTGCTGCCTAGCAACAATCAAGAGCACTTATAGGAGATGGCTAACACCAGCGGCATGCAGCACTCTGCAGTCATGGAGTGATATATGAAATGTTCAGCTGGGAGAACAAAATGTATTTACTCTCCAGAGACCACCTCTTGAACTACACATTTCTTTTTATAGGCATTTTTCTTATTTACATAGTAAGCCTAATAGATTATTTATGAGTCCATTAACACAAACCAATAAAACGCTACCTTTGCACTTTGGGGTATTTCATTTCTGAGATCACATTGGTGGCTTCCGTTTGGCTGTGTTTCAGATCAGGGGGCCACATGTTGTCCACCCAGTCAACTTGATCCACCTGTGAGCAAAACTGCATGTTAAGCCATCAATGACAGTTTTGCTGATCATCCTTTATGTGCATACAGTGACAAATCTGAGATCTTCAAGAATCATGACATCATACAGAGGGTGTCATGTGATATTACCACTGTGGGCCTCTTGATGAGGTTCTCCAGCTTAGTGTGGCTGAACTCTAAGCTGATGACGTTGAAGAGTTTGTCCCGCTCTTCCTCTGGTGTCTCGTAATAACGGGCAAACTGAGCCATGCTCATTTCAGTGCCTTTCTGAGTACTCACATCCATTACATCCACAGACCTGCGACTGCCTGCAAGTCACAGCCATCACCGATGAGCTCATCTCCCATTACAAACAAGGCATATCTATATAATCTATAATTCTGTTTCAGTTGTAACCTTCAAATGAAACATTTATAAAGATAAAAATGTGTCTACTGTACAGTAACACATTTTAATACCAGTAGTTCACTACATGCACCACAAGATGGAGACACCACACTTACTTAATATATTTTACACATCAAATATAAAATGTGCTGAACAGGCATATGAAAACGTTTTAATCTACAATATTATGTTTATGTAAAGATTTAAAAGAATAATTCAAAACATGAGAAAGTGGTCATGGACAAACATCCTGTACAATCTACCACACATTAGAATGCAATAGAAGACAAATATATATTTATTGAAGAAAATCAGTAATTATATAAATAATTTCAGCTTAGAGTGACAACTTTTCTGTTCCTTTTTAAATTATGTCAATCTCTGTCATGATTTTTTAATATCATTTTTTTATTATTATAATATTAAACTGTTTCAATGATTTTGTTTTATGCATGGTGCAATATTTTACAAATTAACTGTTTATATTGTATCTATAACAAAATCAATCCTTGGTAATGTTTCAATTGCACGCTCAAGATGGTTCCAAAAATCTTCCTAAGTGAAATACAGCAAGATAGATTATTATATTGCTGATACTTTGGGTTGAGCTTAACCATTTGTTACATTATATACAAGTGTGTACCATTGTACTTACCGACTAAACCCTTAATTTCACTTATTGTAAATTCAGGTTCAGGCATTCTGTGTAAAACAACGACAAATATTTAATTAGTTGATATCTCACCACGTCGTGGTTCAAAGATAATTAGATTACAAAATACTAAATTCACAGAAAAGCCTTCCCACCTGATCCCAAGTCCATTTTTCTCTTTAAAAATGAGAGGGATCCTCAGAGCCTCCCTTTGCACGTATTCATAAGAAAAGTCTGCAAAACGTTAAATGAAAGAAGTTGAGGATAAGCGCGTGTTTTTTTTTTTAAATAGGTAATTAAAATATGATGTGTAATATTTACCTTTGCCCTCCAGGATGTGGACATATTTAGAACAGTAACTGTCACTGATGAGTTTTTCCTCCACACTAAAACCTCTGATGTTTGCCATTTCTTCCACATCGGACAGATCTTCGTTCTCGTCGTACATCATCCGGCAGATGGAGCGCTGCCATTGAAAACCACATCCATGACAAAAAAAAAAACAAAAACCCACAACAGACGTTTAAAGCAAACTTTATCCTGCATGAATGCAGTTAAAATGACTGGATATTTAACACCCCAGCTCTACTACTGCACTAATGTTCACATTCATAGTGAGTTACTCCAGCAGCATATGTGCATCGAGTATAATTAACATTAAAGCACAATCGCTCTGGGGAAAAAGACGCATCTTCGTGCGCATTTGCGTAACTATGAATGCATGATGTCTGCAAGAAGTTCCTCCTCTAGATGTTTATTAATTGTGTTGTAGAAGCTCTAAATAACTGCTAAATTAAAACAAGTTGCAAAATACATGAGGAGATTTGTCTTATTTCCTTGTGTTGTCTTAACTTCATCATCTCCGGTGACAATCTCCCCCCCGACGTTAACAATTACAAGCGTTAGCTAAGCTAACTAATTAGCTCGCTGCCAGTCTGGCTCCAGAAGCTAGCGTTCAGACGGCCGTAGCGGCTACACACCAGCCTGCGTCCCGGTTCCGCACACGTTTCCCCGGCCTGAGCCATCGTCTCTTACGGATGTTCTCCGGTCATTCGGTTTGAGCAACGCGTCTTCATGCGCAAGGGAAGTTATGAAGGAAACAGTGAGCACGCTTTTCAGGTTCAAAACAAGGGAACCATGTTTTGTGTGTGACGTCATCGTCAGGAACCAAAACATTGTTGGACAACGTCACGGTTTGTTAGTTCACCACTTCTTCTTTTTTTAGGGGAGAATTAGGGCGAAGACGCTTGAAATCGATCACCGTTGAATTTACTCGAGAATGAAAAGAGATTAACGTCGCTATCTACTAGAGAAGTCCACCGTGTTACAAGTATTAAATTAATTACAAAATATATTGATCCTATTAGAAATACTACTTTCTATCCACTTCCATTCATTGTGAAAAATTATTTTGGATAATCCTGGACTTGATTTGTGTCATGCGCAATGCGAATGGCTGACTTTGATTCAAATATGATGAAAGCACTCTTTCAAAACATGGTTAATCCAGTACCGATTAAAGCGCAAACAAATTGAGCGAATTCAATCTGCAGTTTAGCGGATGTACCCTTCAGGGCGCGCAGACTTCTGGGTAATGTAAGGTGCAGGCAGCTCAACGCGCCGGAGCCTCGGTATGAAAAATAGCTTCCGCAGTTCCGTCAGCTGGCGAGGTTAAATGTTTTGCAAGTATACACTGTTGGTATGCTGAGAGATTATTTCTGTCGTGTTCCCCGAGAGTGAGGCGGTAACTGCGTCAACGCTACGTCCGCGTCCGATCCAAAGCGCAGTATGAGTCTGAACGAACATTCGCTCCAAGCGTTGTCCTGGAGGAAGCTCTATCTGAGCCGGGCTAAACTAAAAGCTTCCAGCCGGACATCAGCTCTGCTCTCTGGGTTCGCGATGGTAATATCGTCTTTAGATTGTCTTCTGATTCCATGTGGGGTGTTCGGTTAAGTTGCGCAGTGATTACACGTGTGGGGAGTTGTTTTCTGTTTCCTGACCGACTCTTCTGCCCCTGTAGGTGGCTATGGTGGAGGTGCAGCTGGACAACAGCTACCCCTACCCACCTGCCCTCCTGATCGCCTTCAGTGCCTGCACTACTGTGCTGGTGGCCGTGCACCTGTTCGCCCTGATGGTCAGCACCTGCATTCTGCCCAACATAGAAGCCGTAAGCAACGTCCACAACATCAACTCTGTGAAGGAGTCTCCGCATGAGCGAATGCACCGACATATTGAACTGGCGTGGGCTTTTTCCACAGTCATCGGGACGTTGCTCTTCCTGGCTGAGGTGGTTCTACTTTGCTGGGTCAAATTTTTACCCATTAAACCCAACAAGTCCAGCAATAACACAGTTTCATCCGGCGTGGCGGCTGCCATTACTTCCACTTCTATTATGGTCCCCTTTGGTTTGGTGTTCATCATCTTTGCGGTGCATTTCTATCGTTCATTAGTCAGCCACAAGACTGACAGACAGTTTCAGGAGCTGGAGGAATTATCGAATCTCACCAGGCTACAGAATGAACTGGACAACAGGGGGGACTCTTCAATTTTACAATCTCCAAGCTCACATTTTCCATAGATGCGTATCTATGGTGGCATTTCTCAAGCCACAAACCACATTATGGGCTTCATTTTTTTTTTGTTTTTACAGGAATAATGATGTCTCACCTCTTTGTTGTGAAATTTTCTTTTGTGAACAATTTGTACTTCTGAAAAAACATCTTCAATCATCTGGAATCAAACAAATCTGCCATAATGCATGTTACTTGAAATTTTAGACATTTTAACTGTGACTATTGCTTGATTTATCTTATACATTATGGCAGACACGTCTGCTGCCTGCTGCATTAGCTGACTGTCGTTGAACACCGTTAATATACAGTAGATAACCATATTGCTTTTTGTACATAAGAAGAATTTAATTATTCTTTCTACAATGAGCAATTATAATGCCTGCCATTTATAGACTGACTGCCATTTAGTGTTATTCAAGAATACTTGCTGGAATCTGTAGAATGTGCCATCACGGTAAATCCACATCTCCCAAGAGGCATTTTGAGTTCCAGAATTTCAAAAATAAATTGGATGAACCATTCGACAACATCTCTGCTTTTAGCTGTTTTTGACAGGTTTAAAAAGTCAAGCCTAGACTTTGGAGATGCAATATTTTAAATTACAATGGAGTCAATTTTGTCTGATGTTGAATTGAATTTTCATTTAACTTAATTAGATGTTGATTAATTTCCACGCTACGTATGAAATTATATTTCGACTAGTGAGGAGTAGCTTTCAATATGAGCTACAAGTGTCCATCTCCACTTTGTAAAGTCATCCTGTTCTGAGTTAGAGCATTACTTTCATCAGTCGGCGTATGCGTTCAGTCAGAACTAATTTAACAAGGGTTTCTGATGAAGATAGGTCATAAGCAGCTGTTTGCTTTTGAGCTGTTAGATGTGGTTAGAAATAATTTCAAGTGAAAGCTAACGTAAGTGAAATCATGTTACAAGTGGGACAGATATTCTGACAAAGGATGGGATAAAGTGATGAGAAGACTTTATTTCAACCTGATTTTTAGAGCTAGTACCTTTTCTGAATGAATCCATCCATGTATCTTGTAGATGAGACAATCACAATGGTCTCATCTACAGCCAGAGAACATATAAACTGCACAGAAAGGAATCAAACCCAGAATCTTCTTTAGATAGGAATTATTTATTATACATGTATTTGACAAAAGAGTTTTCTCTATATAATTTATTATGTAATAACTTCTAACAGCTTATGCTTTGCTGGGCTGATGGAGTTTATCCCAGCTGTCATGAAGCTAAATGTGTTAAACACATTGTCGTCAGTTCAACAGCTATACAGCCATTCACTTCCATAGGAACATTGGCTGATTCATTTACATTTGTGTTCGGATGACTGTTGTTTTCAACTCATCTCAATATATGTTTGTTGTTTGATTATGGGGGTATAAACTTGCAAAACCAGACATGCGGAACAACATCATTACGTCCAAGTTTTTATTTCATTATTTCTAAGTATGTCTCAGTAGAAACTTGCTGATCCTCTTGTTGATGATCGTCAACACTGATTAAGGTAGTGTGACTGAGCTTCCTGTACAACCAACTCCATATCCACCAGGCCTACCTGAAAAGAAGAAATGATTATATTTAAATTCATAGTAATGAAGTGGAAAATTGAATTTTTCTTGGTTACTTGTTTAACTCTATCAGATAAGTGGGAATAGACCACTTCTACCACTTCTATGCTACTTTCTGGAGCTATTAATATAAGACCATCGTATACCTGTGGGATTGGATGTTTTGTTGGTGTTGTTGCTTCTTCTCTCCCAAAATCAGACAGGGTCCCACATTTTGCAATTCCGTCCACCCAAACGCCCTCATAAAGCTGGCCTTTGTCGGAGTAGCAGAACTTTCCTCTACCGCTCTTCTTGCCTTCTTGCCAAGAGCCTTCGTACCAGTTTCCATTCACTTGAAAACAAGTGGGAAAGTTGAATTTTAGATTTCACCATCTTATCCAAGAACTCTTATCAGTTTTAGATCATACTGAACAGGTAGATTGTTTTACCAAACTGATAGGTGCCCTGTCCATGGGTTTCATCATTCATCCACTCTCCTTCATAGATATCTGCATTCTCATAATGCATTGTCCCCCAGCCACTCCGGAGGTTCTCAATCCACTCCCCCTCATAGAATGATAATTTACTGTAATAATAAGTACCAATCCCCTAAAGAGATAAAAGATTATGCAAAATACATTAGTGTACTCATAGGCAACAATTACATGTACTGTATATTTATATATGTACATAACAGTTTCAAATACATACATGCTTCTTTCCGTTTTTCCACTCGCCAAAGTATCTCACTACATATTTCTTTTCTCCTGGTTGTAGCACGCTGTAGGTACCGTATCCATCAGGTTTCCCATTTTTCCAGTCTCCATCATAAATGGAACCAGACTTCTTCCAAACCTGAATGCCCTTCCCTTGAAAAAATAAAATAAACAAACCAGTGCAAGTGAAAGATTGGTGCTTTTTAAAAAACACAATGTCACAGTGATTCAAAGGACATTGGACTCTATTGGTTTTTAAAAATTGGTTCCACACATATAGTAGATTATAGACAAATTACATTATGCTGTATTTCAGGTGTTCACAAACTTCTAGACTATTCAATGGAAACCATCAACAGCATCTCACCATGTTTCTTGTGGTTCTTCCACTCTCCTGTGTATTCGTTTCCATTGGGCGCATAAACAGTGTGCAGTAGTTCAGAGCGTGATTTATCCTCTAATGACGGTGGTGGATATTGCTCTCTTAATTTAATAAGTGACATGGCTCGAAGTGGGTGTCCTAAAAGAGAAATAACATGCAACATCCATCAATGAATAGTCACTGTGTGCAGGATGATGAATGGTTAACTGACTACTAATTATTTTAAACATAAGATCGTTTATTCTTTTATTGCCCTGATAAAAAAAAAAATAAAGTCCAGCAAAACAAAAAGAAAGTGCAGTTTCATCGCTGCTGCACAATATAACTTAATACCGTCCAAAAGAAAAAGTAAAACATTCGTTCAAAGCAAAATAGTTTTACCTTAGCGTCGGCTTTACTTGGAGTAAAACCCTTGTAAAGTCATTACACAGCGAGGTTGCCGAGTTATTTAATAAAGGGGAGAAAACTTCAAAGCAAGCAAGATAATAGTAACTAGAGAGTAAACGTAACTAGCGAGATGAAAGTAATTGTTGCTTTTTCTCTGTATCCTAGCAACAGAAACGTGTATTGTAATTAGTCCGGTAAAAACTAAATATATAATTTTAAGCCAAATATGTGTGACTAAAGACTTATAAAATTTGTTTTTTCGTCTTTAGTCAGAATTTGAAATCAATGTTAGTTTGACATTGAACCACTGAAAACGACCAGGTTTTTTATCTTCGAGTCCTACTATGGCACAGGCGCGTCCCACCCCTCCGTGTCTCTGATTGGCTAACACTTGTTGCCTCGGTTGGTTGGGTTGGTTATCTTTAACTATGGGGGTTGATTATTGGTTGGTGTCAGAGAAAGACCATCATAGTAAACCAAAGATGTGAGGGCCTCGCCATAGTAGGAATTCTCTATTCCGCTCCCTTTACACTAGATTCTAATGTGCGCATGCGCAGTGCAACCCAGTGAAAAGGCTCTGACTGGAGCTTCAGTGTGAGGAGAGGGACTAGGGGTGGAACCTTGGAAAGCCGTCCTCTCTCCTGGATCAGCTCAAGTACCACGATGTCCAAACCGAAGTTTCTGAGCGAGTGGGATGAAATCGACGAGGAATATCAGCAATTACAGGTGAGAGAAAACACTAAAACAAGCGAATGGTTCATGGCAGACCGCCGGCTGGAGCTGGTGGAAGCTACCGCTGACAGCCGCTGTTTCAGTGGGACGCTAGTTTGAATAGCTCCCTCCTGTTCGTCATTCATTCTCATTTTAGCTCTAAACGTAGAATTTAGGCAGAAGTGCGAAGTATTACGGATGCGATGTGTAACCGGAGTTGATCTTTTATTAAAATTTACCATACTTTCAACATAGCCGCTAGCGTTAGCGGCAGGTGGCCGCTATGTTACCCGGCTAATGAATGGCTAAAGTAACGTTTACTGATTGAACTGCATGCTTTACTATATTTTACTATTATTCACTTTTAATCTGTGTGAACATATTGACAGTGGTAAATGAAGCTCCACGTGTTTCAAATCGAGATGTTTCTGTGAATCATGTCATAATCTCAGATTATGCGTCGTCGCACATCACGACCACGCTAGCTGGCCATCCTGAAACAACAACAGTAGTAAAATAAATAAATAAATAATTGGCTGTCGTCAATTTGAAAAAAAAACCTCAACTTCAGATGCGTAATAAAGCCTCTTGTCTGTGATGATGTGGCACGACTTGTGATGAGTCCTGTGAGATCACCCACTGAAATGTGTTTGTAGAAAGTTGATCCTGACATCAAATCATTTAATTGACCGCGTGTATGTTGACATACATGAAATGAGAAAATAAGTGATGTATATACAAGTAAAATAATGACAAAGTGTGATTAGCAGTCTATTTGCTTCACCACTATTAAAGGTCAGGGTCTATTTCTACTGAGCTACTCAAGGATGCAACAGATGAGTAATAGATCATTGGGTTATTGGCTTGTTTTTACTGTGCAAGATGATGTGCAATTTTGTATTTACCATAACTTCTGACATAGCTGCTAACATTAGCCGCTGACTCAGTTTACATGTGAGAAAGATGATTCTACGTCTAATGTCAACAAACTAGCGATTTAACCAATGATTACTAGCTATTTTAATCGTTTTATTTGATGCTTCTATCAGGAAATCCTCTGACATAATATTTCCAAAATGCACACACAAAATCTGTAGGAACTGCAACTTGTCCAAAAGCTGCCTTCAGAACCGAAAAAGCCTCTTGGATCGAGAGGCGAAACGTCTTCGAGAAACTTTCTTAAAGTCCAGTGGATTGATTTAAACAGCTTTGGATAACCATGACCTGGATAACTGAGAGCCGACAACTGCAATTTGATGGAATCCACCTCAAAATGTCACCATGTCTTCCCTGGAGAACCAACTAATAAACAAAAACAAGCAGTGGCAATAACATTATTTCCTTGAAGCTTTAACTATGGAATTATTGAAGTATTTTAACCATTATGTACAGTTACATGTACACTATATGGTCCTTTACATTTTATTTATCGACTGATAAGGGAAAGAGTCCCAAATTATAATATTATACATCACTTTAAAAACATCTAGGGTGATGAGAATGAGCTCCTGATCTCATCCAACATTTTATTTACATGTATCAGCTATAGTTGAGTTTCGGTTGTCCAGGATGTCCATGTTTACTCTGTGTGTTTATTTGACCACCAGGAAACTCATAAAATATACAGACAAAAACTTGAGGAGCTGACCAACCTCCAGGCAACATGTAGCAGCGCCATCAGCAAACAGAGAAAATGCCTGAAAGACCTACGGCACAGCTTGACCAAGTAAAGTATTTTCTGTTCAGAACCACTGATTGTTTCCTCAATCTCTAGTTGTCATACTAGGTTCAATGCTGGGTGTTGCTAATTGGCCAATTTGTTTCACTGAGGAGTTCATGTTGAAGAATAATCTTTGGAAAGTGAGGATGAAAGGAGATGAGTGTCAGGTGGACGGAAAGAGAGGATTTTGCAGCCAAACCAGGAGTGAGGAAATTATTTGGTTACTGAAAAAGAGTGATTTCTGTTAATGAGAAATACCATGTGCTGACTCAGTGGTTTAATCATTATCTGCACCATTCAAAAGAAACATCAGGAAAGATGTTGTCTTTGTTCATCGAGAGTTTGAAGATGATCTTTGTTTCACTTGTGATCATTATGTCTTGTCAGATGTGCGCAAACCTGCGACGAGAAAGAACTGGAACAGATGATGGACATCAAGACACAAATCAAGGATAAGGAAAATGTCTTCTTTGACATGGAAGCATATTTGCCAAAGAAAAACGGGTCAGTACCAAAATCTTTATGACGACAATCCGGTCATTGCAGACAGAGCATTTCAGGGTCAAATTTTCCCTGTTTTTAGGCTTTACCTGAATCTGGTCCTGGGCAATGTGAACGTAACGCTTCTCAGCAACCAAGCAAAGTATGTGACATATTTTAGACTTGAATGCGGTATAAATACACAGGTTTAAATTGTGGATGTGGGCGTTGGTTCTCAGCTCATATTCATCCTTCACAGGTTTGCCTACAAAGACGAGTACGAGAAGTTCAAGCTTTACATGACAATAATCCTGATGTTCGGAGCAATAACCTGCCTATTCTTTCTCAACTGTCGGTGAGAAAATGTCTCTACTGACTTGTAATTTTTTAAAAATGTAAAAGTGGGGCTCACTTGTTATTTTTTTTCTGTTTAGAGTCACTGATGAAATCTTCAACTTTCTGCTGGTGTGGTACTACTGCACGTTGACCATAAGGGAAAGCATACTAATGAGCAACGGCTCCAGGTTATTACTTTTTACATCCCACAAAGCGATGATGTATTGTAATTGTCAGCGTTTGTGTGTTCGCCCGTCCGTCCACCAAATATCTTCACAAAACACATTACTTGGCAGAAAAAAGCGAATAAAAATGAGATGATGATCTTGACCTTGAGAAAACTATATCAAGGTCAAATTTTAACATTCGTACATTTTTTGCACATATCTCAGGAACCGGATAAGATAGAAAGACAAAAAAAAAACCAAAAGGTGTTCTATTCAGGGAGGCAAGGGGATGAAAATTAGATCACAACCTTGACCTTGAAAAACTAGGTCAAGGTCACATTTTCACTTTTATACCTTTTTGGGTACCTGATGAAACCTGATGAGATATAATCACAAAACAAAAAGCAACATTTTCAGGAAGCCAGAGGCAAAAAATGTGATGATGACCTTCACCTTTGGAAAACTAGGTAAATGTCATACTAGACGGTACAATATAGAATTCATTGCTGCGACCATTATGAAAGTAGGTCAGGGTAAAATTTTGGATTCAAGGGTGTCGCGGGATGTTGTAGTCTTTGACTGCCTCGTTCTTTAGTTGAAAATATAATTTCATAGTAATATTTTGAAGATAACGGTCATGCTCTCCTGTGCTCTCACACTTTTCAGGATTAAAGGTTGGTGGGTGTCGCACCATTACGTTTCCACTTTTCTCTCAGGAGTGATGCTAACCTGGTGAGTTTGGCTCATGTAGTTTATATGTCATCAACCAAGTTATCAGCAGTAACTCTTACACTTGTTTGTCTTTACACAGGCCAGAGGGGCCGATGTATCAGATGTTCAGAAGCCAGTTTCTTGCTTTCTCCATATATCAAAGTAAGACTGAAATATGTATCGACTTGTGGAAAAACATGTTGATGGTGGCTGAAGTTAAGTATATTCCGGGGTGTCTTGAGTTTTAAGTTTCAAAAGCTAATGCGGTTTGGCTCATGCCGAGAAATATTTTCGTCTCTAATCTGATCGGATTTGGTTCGAGCTTTGATGCCACTATCATTAAAACTGCCTCGGACGTGTGATCCACTCACAGAATTGGTCTCACCCTTAAACGACCTCATCAGTCTCAGACTTGAGCCACAGCAGTCAAAGGTTTAATTCCTCCCGTTCCACTTAGTACCTGTGTGCTAAAATAATTAAAAGGCTGTGAAACAATGGTGAACCCCCAGGATAAAATATCATCTTTGAGCAGAACCTCTAAAAAAAAATGAATCGTATTTTTCTGCACCCACTTTCCTGTCCATCCGCCAGACGAGTGCTGTGAGGCAGATATCCTTTAAGATGATGTTGTGTTGCATCATGGTGTGATCGCAGCCTGAGGCGGCGGCACCAGCATCACAGGTGCATCATTACGGATGATGTAAACATGTTTGGAGGAGTAAGCACCTGGAACCTTTCCTCATACTAATGGGAATTCTAAAACGTAATCTATTTCAATGAATGGGCTCGCACAGGAGCGTCTTGATCAGTGATGAATTTTTGTTTTGAGGCCTGAATGTTTTCACCTCACCGTGCAAAGCTTTCTGTGACACTTTTTTTTCCCACTAAGTGGCATTTGGTGACGAGCCATTACTCAAACGTAATTTTACTTTCCTCTGGCAGTCATTATAGATCTGTTCAGTGATTGCTGTGTAATTTTTCTGTCCTTTCTTTCCCCAGGCTTTGTTCAGTTCCTCCAGTATTACTACCAGAGCGGCTGCTTGTACCGGCTTCGGGCTTTGGGGGAGAGAAATCAGCTGGACCTCACAGTGGGTATGTCGTAAGCTATTTATGGTGCAAGTCATTTCAATGGTTTGAGGTCCTGAGCCATCTGTCTGTAAAAATAGAGTAAAGGTGAGAGATGGAGACAAACGGCAGTATAATACTCTGCAGATGTCAGGAGAATTTGCCGCCAGATCTCAGATTCTAGCGCAAGGAACACTTTGTAACAACAGTGCAGCATTCTGTCATGTAATCCACAGTTTAACGTTAGTGGGTTTTTTTGTATCTGCAGAGGGATTTCAGTCCTGGATGTGGAGAGGTCTTACTTTTCTTTTGCCATTCCTCTTTTTTGGACACGTAAGTCAAAACTTTATGAACTTTTCACTTTATTACTCAATAAATCTATGGCTCTAAAGCCTAATGGCCAATATTAAAACACTTTGCAGGGTCGTACATGCTTGCGTTTCCAGGGTTCATTGTTCTTAACTGTAATAAGTGCACTAACAGAACGCACACAGAGAGTCATTTGCTTTGTGTAGCATTGTCATGAAAGATAACCTCCACTTCCTTCGCAGTTTTGGCAGCTGCACAACTCGGTGACCCTGTTTCGTCTGGCAGGACATGAGGACTGTAAGGAGTGGCAGGTACGGATCGTATTGGTAGAGACGGGGTTTGAAAGACAAGTTTATAGTTTGCTATAATTTTTCTACAATATAAGTTTTCTAATGTAGTTTGGTCCAAGTTTGAGCAGGGAGAGTTTTCCTTTCACAGATTACTGTTGCCCACATGGTGCAAGGACAACAATAGGGTTAACTGACCCTCCAACTATTCAAGATAACACATACTTACACTTGTATGAATGCTTTTGGCCCTTGATAAAAGCCCTTTTGTCATTTATTTATGTTTTCTGTCAGGTATTCATGCTGGCGCTGACATTTCTTGTCCTGTTCCTGGGAAATACTCTCACTACGTTAAAAGTCGTCCACCAAAAGTTTCAGAAAAACCAGGAAAAGGTGCAGAAGAGTGACTGACACCAAAACCCTACGAGACAACTCAGATTTTTAAAAACAACTAGTCGTTTTTGAAGCAACGCGCACAAAAGCCTGAACTGACCAGAGTCGGATTAAGCCGGGAAATGACGACACATGAAACCTCAGTTTGTTTGTTTTTTCAGTCTTCTATGGTGGTGACAACGTCCGGCCCCACAGGCTTCTGTTTTTTAACAGCTTGTCGTGGATGTTTTGATGTTCCTGCTGCACAGTCGATTGCAGCACACTGTGTTGTGTGTTTGCCTGGGAGACAAACTGTCTTGTACATAAATGTGGAAAGAATGTGTTTTTTAATTTGGGTGTTTGCGTCAGTGCATGAAGCTGTCGGCGAGCCGTTGTTAAAATCATATGCAACTAAAAGAGGGCAGGTAGCATCGATTCACAGAATCTATTTTGCCTTTGAAGACCTCCTGTCTGTAAGCATCTCTGTGATCGTCTGTCACACACACGCTTCATACTTCTGTGAAGTAGTAATGGTCAAACCCTCTGACTTGAGCAGAATTGTTCTATGTGGCACTGTGCTCCACTTTTTATTTATTTAAATTTTTTGCCATCCTTTTAAGTGATTTATCCAGTCCACAATTTTGTTCTTCTAGTTCCAAAAACAAAACTGCCCCAAAACTGCCCAAGATTACTTACTTAATTACTTTTTGTCACACTAATGTTCTCACAAAGATCACGTAAATAACTCATTTATACCACATGCGTAGATTTAACACTAAAACGCTAACACTAAATTTGAGATTTTTATACATCGACATCATGTGAACACTTGGAGACACGGACAGGATAGATTTGTCATAACTGAAATAAAAATGTGACATTTTGCAGATACATATGATAATCAAATGCTGCTATTAGCACTGGTACTGTAAATCTAAGATGCATAAGGTGATTAAAAATCTGCTGGATTTTTGTACTTTTAATTCAAGACAGCAAATGAAGTGAAATATTTGAGTGAAATAACTTATCGTCAAATGTTGTGCTGCCGCTCTAGTTTGTAGTTTCTTGTTCGCATTTCAAAGTATTACATAAGCATCTTTTTCATTAAAGCTAAAGTGCAGATGGGTTCAAACAAACAGTGTCAGGTCTATAATGCCTTATTCTCTCCTACCTGTAGCAGCAAAAAACGTTTTATCTTTTTTGTTTGTAATAATAATGTTACACGTGTAATTGTCCTGCAACGCAGTCATGCTGAAGAGAGTTGACCGTATTTATTTACATTGATTTTATTGGAGGGTGGGGGGATGGAAATCACAGACCAAAATGTTACATTTCATGATGCAAGAGCTGCCATGATAGAATAAATAGATTCCTTCATTTTCATGATATTGCCACTGTTTTCATTGATAAATTTGTGCCTTCATTTGATAAGTTGGTTGACATTTTCTCCATCTCAGTAAATTAATGTTTAATACAATATTAGTGCTTTTTTTATTAATTTTTTTTTTCTAGATATATGTACTTTTAGTACAATTGTGACTTTTTTTACCTAATTCATACAGCCACTGCAGTCAGTTTTTCCAACAGTAGTGGGCGCTGTTGGTAAAGATAAGAACTCTGGTTGCAGTCGACAGGTCCCACATTCTGATTCAATGTTCTGCTGTACAGAAAATTAACTCTTCCCTATGGGTGTTTATCATGTCTCTTTGTTTTTATATATTTTTAGACTACTAAAAGTACAATAACATGATATGTTGCATTTATATAACATACTGTAACTGTTTACTGCTCTGGTTTGGAAAGAAATCATGGAAAACATGGAAGAGAAAGTTACAAGAAAGAAGAGTTAACTGTTAAAATCTTTACAAAACATGTTTTTATAAAATATACCGTTTCAAAACACTTTCTAGCAAAAAATAAATTCTTACAAAAGTCAAAGAATATATTAAAATAAGGTATTCCAAGTGGAACATCACACAGCTGCAGCATCTTGCTAAATAGCCGTGTTCTTGTGACCATAAAAGACGACTGGGGCCTTAACTTGGAGGGGCTTTCTGAGCCGTGCAGCTGTTTCCAAGCATCTTTCCAGCTACTCTCAATGTGAATGGAAAAAAAATTAAGCTTAGCCAGAGTGCACTCTTATCCATGACAGTCAGGTCCTTACGCTTTTATCCTTTCGGCTTCACAAAACAACACATTTCTTCTTCCGTGCGTGGATTCTTTGTTTTCGACTGAAAGCTACAGCTCTCCTGGTGGCCTCTCTGAAAATCTCTTCCACATTCTCCTGATACTTGGCCGAACACTCAAGATAGAGCTCTGCATTCATCTGCTGCCGGGTCTCCTCGCCCTACACCCAAACCCAAACCAACACCTGGTATCAGATCTACTTACTCTTTTACAGGTATTTTATTTAAATGCTTCCTCTTGAAGAGACATGGAAATATGTGCACTCACTCCCCCCTTACCTGCGTGTAAGTTATGGGGGCCTGATTCACGGCTTTGAGCCTCCTTGTGCACTCCTTATCCTTCCTGAGGTCAGTCTTGCATCCAATCAGGATGACCGGAACATCCTGACAGAAGTGCTTCACCTCTGGGAACCACTGGGTCAATAATATTTACATAAAGGAATCTCAGTCTTTCTTCTTTTTAACACCAGACTTGTGATGCGCTTTGAAATATTATGAAGCAGCACATAGTAGAGGACATTCCAGCACAACATTGACTCAAACCTGCATACATGGGGGTCAGTGTTTTCATGCTGGTTGCTTGAGTTAATCATATCCAAAGGAATGCAGCTAACAGACTAGTTTGACAATCATTGACCAACTTCTGTTAAACTGTGACACTCTAGTCTCATGGTGTTTGTTCATGTAATCTGGTACATTATTAACACACTTAAACTTACCTTTATCAAGACATTCTCAAAGCTTGTGGGGTTAGTCACATCAAAACAGACCAAAATCAGACTGGCTGCTTGGTATGAGAGAGGCCTGAGTCTGTCATAGTCTTCCTGCCCTAGGGGAAACCAACATGTACATATGAGCACATTCATCTGAAACTTTCTTTCTGAAAATAACAATGTCTGAAGTGACTGCAGGACATAAAATAAATGGGTCTTCATTGGTTGCAACAGTCTGAACAATGAGATATGCTAGATGTTACAGAGCTGGGGTGGATGAACAAAACCACATCCTGGCTGCAGCTTCCTAATCTACTGATGTAAGGCTCACTGTTGCAATTCGATGGAAGATAATCTACCAGAGCAATCTCTAGGTTTTCCTACAAAATTATATAAAGCTAAAAACAAAAGTAACTTTTGTTCAAAAACTGTATATTTAGATTTTAATAAGCTCCACCTATAACTATGAAATAAACAGTGTTATTAAGCGATTGTGTGGTTGGAATCTGACTTTTTTCAGTGCATGTAAGACTTTTCAAGAACTATTTGGATGTTTAATAGCATACTTTTACATTGAAGTGGGATTATAATTTAATAAACAATATTAAACAGGACTCACTACTAAACTTCTGGTAAGGAGTTGTTGTCACCAACACGTCAACGGCTGATCATTTCCTGACAGATAATGCTAATGCTGTGACACCAACATCGACCTTAACCGCTTCCTCTTTGTCCTTCAGCACCATCAAGTAAAGACTGTACGCCTAGTGGAAGTTGGTCTAAACTCACATCTAAAAAAATTGTCTATTTTTGTATTCTTCGTTCAGTGGATTCAGTGTGTGATCACTGAACACAAGCCCCTTATCCTTCCAAATGATGTGAGTGTCCTATAAGTGGAATCACAAAGTTTCACATGAATGTGATTTCTGACATTCTTACCAGCCGTGTCATATAGGTAGAGCTTTATCTCTTTCCTTCCAAGAGAGATAGTGGTCACATATTTTTCAAACACTGATGGAGCATATTTCTGTGTTTGAAACACAAGGGAAAGAAAGTCATTTTGTAATACAGCTGCAATGTGTCGTAATTCTGTCTTTATATAAATAAAAGTTTTGAGAACACCAGAATATCAGGACTTATGATTCACATTTATTTTACAAAATTTGGATTTAGAAATCCAGAGATTTAAATTTCAAGATCATTTTTTGGGGGTTAAAATAAATAAATATCAATTAATTGATATAGAATAGTAATAAATGAGGTATGTTTCATGCCATGGAAGTTTTCTTACCTCTGGGAAATCTCCTTTGGCATACACCATTAAAAGTGATGTTTTCCCACAGCCTCCGTCTCCCACTACCACAATTTTAATTTCTTCTTTTTTTGCTGTACCTTTGTCAGTCCCGGTACCATTCTGCATGATTCCTTTTCCAAACAATCAGTCAGGATGAGACAAAAAACACTCCTTCCAGTCTTATACCAAAGACATGGCAAAACCTGATCAGTCTGTATTTAATGAGGCTGAGAGGATTCACCAACAGTGCCAAGAGAGAGGAACAGACAAGCCTCATGTTTTACCAGGTAGCGCTCTGAGCTCACCACTTCCTGTTCTTGTCATGCTGAAGCTGTTTCCAGTTGACCCCCTACACTTGTGTCAGCTCAGTAAAAGCATCTCTGTACACATGTGGAGCAGTTGATTACGGCTGTTCCTACTTCCTCTAAATGCCCCTTGCATTTTCTGGGTGGACACTTAATCTGACACACAGCTTCCATCAACAGTACAGTGTGTGTGTGTGTGTGAGAGATAACACCAAAATGTTCACCCGTAATGAAGTTATCTTTAGAGATTCCTAGATTCTTGTCAGACGCGACTTTGAGACGTGGAGGTGCTCAGATGACTGTGAATAGAGATGCAGTTCATGCTTTTTTATGACGTCTGTGAAACTGTTATCTCATAAAAGGTCATTAGCAAAAGGCCAAGCTCTTATTTCTTTAATGAAACACAAATGACAAAATCAGACATTTAATCATTGGCCTCATTTCCCAGTCTGTATTCTTCTTGTTTTGGTTGACCCAATCTTTTCATCATCAGCATTTGAATTTGAAAAATCTTTTAATGACAAGTCATGAAATGCCAGTTGATCATATGTGGGATTGCACACAGAAAAAAAAAAAAATTTGTGACAAATTAAAACATAAGATACTAAAACTGAATGATTTTAGTCTGATGATATCACGCTGGATCAAACCATAAAAAAAAGTTAATTATGATCAAAGCAGTCGTTTGTTTATTCCTTCATTTTTATTTCTGGTATGAGAATGTTTGAGTCCTTATGGATATTATCAGCCAGATATCAGTCATCCTTCTTTGTTCAGTCTGTATGGCTGAACCAGGCAGTGACATCACAGATGGGGCGTCAGAACAGTCTATTCTCTCTTGCCCCAGGGTGCAACATTGACGTCTTATCCAACAACACACTGGTTAAAGGAGTAAAATTAAAGTGACTGATTTGGAGATGACATTTTGCGGTATGGTATGTCACCTTGGGCAAAAACTTTTTTTTTTACAAGGGATGCTGCAGGTGTGACGCAGGAAAGCAGCTTTAAGGACGATGGATTAGTTTATCGTGTTCTAATTTATGCCATGCAGTGATCTAGATGTGTTCATCTAGATCCAACAACACTGGACATTAACTCTTCTATGTTCAATCCACTAGATATGACCTGGATAAGTTATTTTCACAGACATCACAGTAATGTACATGCAATAACACCTTCACGTAATTTTCTATCTTCAAGCCATGGTGATCACATTAAGTAATTATGTAGGTTAAAATGTAGTTCATTGTGGGTGTCACGTTTGTAAAGAATGAGCCAGAATACACAAATGTGTTGTATTTAGGATGATTCAAATTTATTCAGTCAGATCCAAAAAATTTGTTTAAAAAAAAGGCATTTGAACTGAGACCGAGTCTACAAAGTCAAATGTTAGATTTCAAGGTAATGGATGGTTAGTGAGAAAGAATTGAGCAAGCTGTCGCTTTAAGAGGATGAGCTGAGTGTGCCCTTTGACAATTTTGAGAAAACATTTCGCCTGAAAACATAAACGTAACGTTCTGCAACCTACGGCATTAGTTATGTTGTGGATTTCTGTGTTTCGTCTAAATATCCTGACAAGCAAAAACACAGTTTAAAATATGTTAAGGTAAAAAAAAACTGTAATGCATAAAACACAAAAAACAGCTCCTTTTCCCCACAATGACAAAACAGAATGTAGATGTAGAGACACAAGATAATTCTGTAGCTACTACAAAAGACTAAATCACAGACCATAGAGGCCTATGCTACACATGCAAATATTTAAGATGTAGAAAAGGAAAAGTTACTGTTTCAACAAAAAAAAAAAATACAGTATCACAAACAAGAGAATCCAAATAGCAGTATGCCCATACAGTAATGAAAAAAGACAAAGAACCAAGGATACCTGATTTCTTCACAGTGATTAGGTGAAGAATCCGTCAGACTAAAAAAGGCTGAACATACGATTATAGACAATCAGCAGTCTGCCTGGATGAGTGTTTTCTCCAAACAGCCACACATCGTTCTCATGTGCCCTCATATGGTTCCACAACGCAATATGGAGCAGCACAAGCCATTAAGAAATACCTGGAAGAAGAGTGCTTGTTTGACATGTGAAAAACGTAGTCTACAAATAATATTTAATTCTCCTTTAGGGGTAATAAAATATCCACCCGTGCACAGCCTCTTTTCATCAATTAATTAATAAAGACCAGTTGTCAAAAATAGTTTTTTCGCCGAGTAAAGACAGTTGTCCAACAAAAGAGGCCAATCCTCTGTGTGGAATATTCCAGTCTGTCAGCAGCGCGCATAGCCGAGTGGAACAACCCCCACAGGGAGGGAATTTTTTTTTTTTTTTTTTTACAAAAGCCTAAAAGAATAACTTACTGGTGGTTTGCAAAACGACATTTCAAGTCTGTTACATATTTCAACGTTCTTTGTATTGTTTTTCCTCATTTGCACTGACGTGTGGGTGTAAACAACAGGGCTGTTTATATATTTAAACAAACTGTACAGGGAGAAAGGAGGAATAACAAGAAAAACAGGCCTCTAACATTCTGACCGGTGTTGCGTTCGAGAAAAACGACATGCCTCGACGAACCCGTGCCGGCACACCCAGTGTGAACACTGACGCTCCCTATTCCGTTTTAGTCTCAGACGTCCAGTCGCTGTTTGTTAATCTATATTGCTGATATAAATATTCCTCCGCGTCTCCGTCTCCAGCCGGAGCGCGCACGCGCCCGACAGCTATTTTCACCCAGATACTAAAAACAACAGGGCTCGCGCGGAGCATTCCTAATGACCTTATATGGCAGTGTGTGGCGAGGGGGAGAAGCAAAGCCTCGCGCTCACATGGCAACTGTCCAGCGCGTTCGGTTTAACTGCCGCGAGCCACCCGAACAAACAGCGAGCTGAATATAACAGCTTAATGTCCGCTTCCTTAAAACGAACTATCCGTTGTTGTTCTTATTTATTTCTTCTTGAAAGTAAACCCATTCGAATAAAAAAAGCCCCCCCCGTGTTGTTCGGTGTAAAGACTCCCCCATTTATCACGCTACGTCCACAGAAAAACATCACTCTCCGCAAGTGAAAGAGCCTCACCCAGTTATGGCGCAGCAAAATTTCACAGCACAGTGCCCTCCTTTGTCCGCGGAGGAGCCATTTTGAGACACGAGAACAGCAGAGAAAGCCTTAAGTCAGGCTTCATATCACCTTAAGGTCTGTTTGGACAAAGGGAAGCAGTGATATATACAAGATTCCTCCCCAAAAGATTCCTTTGATCGTTTAAGACTTGGATTACATGTTTTGAATGCTAATGTAAGTTTGCAATATCAATCAAAAATATGGGTTAAAGTTACTTTTTTTGACAAGAGTCAGCATAATTTTGTTGATGTTTAACCACAATTAGGCCTAAATTGTCTCATTCCTGCATTAGGTAATAGAATAAGTACTTACATGTAAACATATAAAAAATTTCAATTTAATAAGTGAAACAGTTCAAACACCTTTTAGAACATTACCTTGTGGTTTATGTGATGGAGCTCAGTTAGATGTGTTGAAATGAAAGAGGTTATACTTTACTGCAATCCTGTCTTCAAGGAGAGAGAGATGGTTTGCATATTGCCCACACAGATGCTTGAGGATGCATACACACACGCTGGCTGAGAAGAAATACCTAGCACTGATCAAAAAACTTTTCAAAAGAGCCTCATCTTTCATGATAATGGATTCCTTCCTTTGCAGGAGATGCCTTTCCACCCCTTATTAATGCCATTAACAAGGGATCCGAAGATGGAGCTGAAAACATTCCTCCTGCCCTTGCGTTTAGGCCTGTTCACAGATGAGGTAAATATTTTCACCATGAGAGTTTTCCCATCATCTATTGCCTTTAAGATTCGACAGTACTTTTAAATGATGAGAAAAAAAATCTACCTGACTGGGCTTCTTTAGAAATATGCCCTTGAAATAAGGTCAAGCAGAGGTTTACACTTTTGGACACATTTGGCTTTTAAATGTACAGCACAAACCTAACTGTGCTGGAGGTTGTCTCCACAGTTGTTGGTAGGCTACAGCACAATCCACCAGGGACTTTAGTACTGCTGTTATGAGAGGTAATTGCTGGAAATCATTAATCAAAGAAAATGGGTTATCAATCAGGAGTCAAAATTTTCAGGCAACACAATAAACCATATTGCAAAAAAGATATTAGTCATCCTTGGCCTGTTTTCCTGTCATTTGAGGAGTAGTGGTATATAATCTGGACTGTAGGCTGTATATTAAATGTCAGCATGCCAGTGAAAAGATAGGACAAAGTAGACTATCACAGATGTCTGATGATCACTATATAACGTGACAGAAAAAATCTTTTAATAACAGTAACAGCATGCCCCACATTTTGCATTACTAAATTATGGAAAAAAAATTAATTATAAAAGAATTGAACTTACTCATTGCTACTCATTTCCTACTAGGCCATTAAGTGCAATGCCAACAGCCATCACACTTTCTCACTTTAACTGTGTTTCTTTTCTTTTTCTTTTAATTCAACATCTCCAAACCCTGTTTATTCACATTTGGTTGTTTTTTTTTTTTTTACTCAGGAAATAGAAATACTATTGTATGGGTGTGCCATGACCTAGTTAAGACAAAGATGGATTCCAAGTAGAAAAAAAAAAAAGCTCAAAATGTCACAACATCCAGCACATTTTCTCTTCCTTCTTCTCAATCCTTTCAAAGGAGGAATCATAGTTTTATCATAGTCCGTGAGAGATGAGGAAATCAAGTGTAAGATCCCTTTTGGAACAAAGGAAACCCATATAGGCCATTGAGTCCTGTTTCAGGAAAATGGCTGCCACAGAGCGCTCGGCCCCCTCTCTCTGCTCTCTGTTGAAGGACTTGTGCGCCGTGCTTCTAATAGCAGACAGCTCCTCCGCTGCTGCGCGCTGATTGGCCCGCCGAGCTGCTGCTGTTAACCAGCCAATTGCCCGAGCACTGCAAAATATCAGGCAATGTCAAACAAAATCCAGTTCGTTCGACAAAATTTACAGCTCACCTTAAATAATTTAGCAACACAAATCCGGGATAATTTGAAAAATAAATCTTCAGAGTAGTTTAGTAGAATCCAAAGGATGATTTTTTTTTTCATGCAGGATATTTTGCAGATCTGGATTTAAAAAAAATAAAAAATAAAAAAATCTGATAAATAGATTTAGCATTCTAATGTTGAAATTCACTGTTAAATTCAGCTCTTCTTAGAATAAAGTTTGCATTTAACAGTCCTCATTTAACAGTCCTCACCTCAGTGCAGTCTCCATTGTGTGTGTGCATGCGTGTGTGTGTTTTTTAAATATGATCCACGATGTTTGATGGTCGGTTCCTGCACAAAACAATTTTATTTACCTTTCCTGGGCAGTTCGAGGATCCTGCTCCTTGTGTCTAGCTTGCGTTTTGCAATTTGCGTGTTTACGATCGGCAGATTCGACACGGAATTGATATGCAGGTTTATGGTCACACTGGAATGATATCACGTATTAATGATACCAAACGTGCAAATATTATTACTGTACATTTAAAAATTAAAAAATATTTCCAAAAGGTGAGGATGATGTAGAATCAGTGGAAATAGAAATAAGTTCGTATCGAAAGTGCGACTCGCGTCGGAGGTGGGCCAGCCAAGCGGTGTATTGTGGGAGAGACAGAAGCTACAGACCAGAGACACACAATATGTGTTGGCTCTCGCCGAAAAGGAGGCAGTATTCTTCAAGCTAAATCATGTAATGTAAGCGGCGAAAGGAAAGCGATTTCTTCTTTTCAGCGATTCAAAGAAAAATCACTCGATCGGACGCACCATGTCCAAGCCAGGCGAGAGAACTCGGTTGAACGAAGACCATGGCAGAAAGCAGAGTTCAAGTAAGCTTGTTCGGGTTTTTTTCTCCTCTTCTCCCATTTCTTAACCTTCCTAATGCTTGTTTTCCGTAACTGGGATAGACGCTAGATCCCCGTTTTTGCGCTTCCACACGCGTTACCCCCACCGCCAAAGTCACGCATCTGTGACGCTTCGGCTCTTAGTAAAGTGTCGGCAGCCGCCGAGCAAGCGGGGCGAGCGGCGGGGACCTGGTTCGGCGCTGCGCTGCGCTACGGCGGCTTCTCCTCCTCTCTCCATGTCGCTGCCTGTCGTTTCAGGTCTGGCGAACGGCACCGACAGTCATCCCGTCTGCGGCTCGGCGGAGAAGCGGAGTCACCACTGGAGAAGTTACAAGTTGATCATCGACCCGGCGCTGAAGAAGGGACCCCACAAACTGTATCGCTACGATGGGCAGACTTTCAGCATGCCCGTAAGTGGACCGCCTTTGACGCGGAGGTGGAGGTGGGGGAAGCGGCTACAATAGTAACCGAGTAGCCGACCTCCATGATGGGCTACGGTGTGGCTGCTTGCCGCGGTGGACACCAGCGTGTTCCACTAAAATCCCACTGCAGGTCGGACGACTTGGTTTTTAATTAAGCGCCGCGTCCGGCGTGCGTAAGACCGCTTTGCAACAAGTTTTCTCTGTGATGGTGAAGTTGGAGCTGGATTATGATGTTCTGTCTCCCCTTCTCTTCTGCAGAACCCCGGGATTCCACCCGTGGACATTGTCCGAGACCCGAGGATCGGTCGACTCTGGACCAAATACAAAGAGACGGACCTACCGGTACCAAAATTTAAGGTATGCACTCCAGCATGAACCCTGATGCTTTCTCCTTGTGGAAAACAGAGTGCTGTCAGAAGTTGCAGACACACCCCCCACACTCATCTTTGGGGAATCCAGTGAAAGTGTGGTGGGACCTAAAATAACACCCATGCATGAGTGGATTTGCACGTTCGTTCTCGTTTTTTGTCCTCAGCTGTCAGAGATGGCTTCTATATGGTGCAGCATCTTCTAGAAACCATTCATAACTCCTTCTCCTTCACAGATCGATGAGTGTTACATCGGCCCCGTGCCTCCAAAGGAGGTGACGTTCGCCCGTCTGAACGACAACATCAGGGAAGGATTTCTTACTGACATGTGCAAAAAGTTTGGAGAAATCGAACAGGTGGAAATTTTGTACAATCCGAAGAACAAAAAGCACCTGGGAATAGCCAAAGTAGTTTTTGAGACGGTGAAAGCCGCCAAGGTGGCCGTGCAGTCTCTCCATGACACGTCTGTTATGGGAAACATTATCCACGTGGAGCTGGATCCAAAAGGTAAACACACTCAGCACTTGGAGGAAAAAAAAAAAAAAAAAGGATGCGTAACCTAGTTTGGTTTCAGCCAGGCTTCCACGTGAAGCAATGCTTTGATTTGAAGAATTAACGGGGGCGACAGCCACGTGTGGAGTTCATGCGTGATATTTGGTAACCGAGGGTGATTGTGTGTCACTGAGTGTCACTGGGCTCTCCTGTGGAGTTCCACACCCCACTACAAACCAACTGTAGAGTCCTCTCACTTTCACATCGTCTGGAAAACTCACATTGTTTTTGTTTCTGTCACAAACCTGTTATTTTTTAATATATTGCAGAATAATGACTTAATTCCTCTTAAGGTGGTTTATTTATTTGACCGAAAACTATATTTGCTGTGCTTTTATTCAGTATTTTGAAGATGACTGTTTTCAATTATATTAATAACTTTTAATATGAAGTCATTGTCATAAATTGTTCTCACTGATGTTAAATTTTTAAACTCTAGTGATTTAAGTGTTTAGTTGCAGTGCTTGCGATTTAAATTCAACCAACATGCATTATTCATGATATTACTGCAACAAACTTCAGTTATTTATTCACTGTGTATTGTCGACAACCTGCATGACATCAACGTCACTGTCCTGTGCACGATACATATTCACAAATGTTAATTTTCCGGTTCAGCGCCTGTTAAATCATTACTGTTTTTTAAATCATCCCAGATTAGCGTCGACCTGCTAGCATGAAGCCCGTTTTACAGTTTTTAGCATCAAGACCCACGAATGTTTGCCCCTCTGCAGGTGAGAATCGCCTCAGGTACTTCCAGCTCCTGATGAACGGCAGCTACACTCCGCGGACGCTTCCTGTCGGGACAGATGAGGCGAGAGAAGTTTCCCCTCGGAGCCTGGCTGAAGCCTTGCTGGTAAAAAAACAAAAAACAAAAACCTTGCTTACTAGATTGCTAGGTTGTTCCTTCTATTGTCACTTTGGAGAAATAAAGCAATTGGCCGATTTAAGCCAACATCCTTATCTGTAATCCATTTTATCAGTGCAGCAGGTGCTGGAGTAGAGAAGAGAAATGTTATCCAAACCCTCGCCTGTGAAATCGAAACATGCACTTTGGCCTTGTGTAAGATCGCCAGGGCAGCGGGGCGAGAAACTTTTATCCACTTGTCACTTGTTTTGCTGTTACTGCTGGGTTTAGTTCGAAAATGATTCAACCAAGGAAGAGCATTCAGCTGTTTTCCCAGGAGTGCGCTAAAGTAAAACCCTAACGTGTGTGTGCTGAGATGTTTCTAGCTGTGATAGTCGTCTTATTGGTGACGGCGACGGCCTGTGACTCTTTCCTCTTCTCCCAGGCCTGTGAGCCCATCCGCAGATTGTCGGAGAGCAGCATGTCTGCCGTCGGAGGAGCGTTGGCGCCCAGCAGCTCCACCACTCCTCTGTCTCTCGAGACCGGCTACTCCAGTTTAAGGCAGGACACCCCCCAGTCCCAGGGAACCCCGCACACCCCGCGCCAGACGGGTACGCCTTTCTCTCAAGACTCCAACTACTCCAGTCGACAGTCCACGCCTGCGTATCAGTCGGGTCGGGCCGAGACGTCTGGAGGTTACAAATCTCGACGACACGAGAGCAAGTTCCAGGACGCGTACAACCGCCGCCCGGAGCGGCCGCAGTACCGCAGCAACATGTACCGGAACGCCACGCCCGAGCAAACCTCGTTCAAGCAGCACCAGCTCACCCCGCCTGAACCCCCACCCACCACCCCCACGTTCACCTACACGGCGCCTCCCCCAGCTACGCCCAATTTCAAATCTGCCTTCTCGCCCTATCAGGCGCCTTTGCCCCCTGCTTTCCCCCCATCAGAACCGACGTTTCATCACCCGGCACAAAGGGAGGGCGAGTACCTCCGTCCGCCACAGCCGCCTCTGGCGGCCGCTGCTGACTTGTTACCCATCAAGGAGAGGCCAGTAACGCCTCCAATTCCAGAGCCCCCGCCGGAACCCGTGCCTGAATCGACGACCCCTCCTCCGCAAACGCCAGAGCACTGCCCCTCGCCCGGCTCCCCCACGCTGGATCCAGAACGCAACAGCCTGGATTCCCGTATCGAGATGCTCCTGAAGGAGAAACGGACGAAGCTGCTTCCTTTTCTGGAGGAGCGAGACTCCGACACGGAGGTGCGAATGGAGGGAAGCCCCATTTCTTCATCCTCCTCTCAGCTCTCCCCCATCCCCCCGTACACAAGTGGCTCCCAAGGCGGCCAGCAGAATTCCCGTCCCCCCAGCACAGGTTTGGAGGACATCAGTCCGACCCCTCTGCCCGAGTCGGAAGACGAAGAGGCGATTCCCGGAACCGCCTCGCTGCTCAAGAGAGTCTGCTCTCCCGTTCAGGAGAAGATGAGCAACAGCGACGGCAAAGATGGACATTTTCGAGGCCACACTCCCACCGAGGAAATGGAAACGGTAAGACTTTTAGTTTTCTTTGATTGCATTAAATAAACAACTGCCTGTTTATTGCCCTGCATTTGTAGCCTTCCACAAACATTAGGGCAGCCTAATGTTACCAAATGCTGCTAATCCTGAGCTCATTTATTGTTTTGATCAGTCGCATCGGAACGCCGCGCCGATGCGAACTCACAGCTGTGGACGACGGTTAAACAGAGGACACAGGAAATGAGGTTTTAGTGAGACACAAGTCGTGAACTTTCTCTCTCGTTTCGGTCTGACTTGGAAAGTGCGGCGTGATTTCAGAACGATCGACTCGTGAAGTCGCCACCAAAACATGTTTGCTTATCAAAGTTCAGAGATGTTGTGTTATTTAATCTCTGCAAAAAAATAACTTGTTCACGTACTTCTAAGAAGGTCTGGTAGTTAGCGGTATTCCGTCTGAATATGTACACGAAAAGAGTCATGAATGAAAAGTTACAGATGAGTAACTCGCAGCCTCTCCGATACCTTCACATTCATCTGAAGTCGATCTCTCTGTTTGAAGTCTGGCCTGCGTTTGTTGGATTTCTACACCTCGTGCTTTGAAATGAGAAATAAGATCTATTCTGCTGTTGAGGGAGCGATCGCTTCTGTTTCCTCTTTCTAACACTCGCTCCACGCGCACGAGAGAGAAAACAGTTCGGCTGTTGACCCCATTCAGCTCAGCACTTCCTGGTTTTGATAGTAAAGGATTGGCCGCAGCGTCTCTTGTCTCATATTTCAAGTTGTCACAAAGCGAGAACTGCAAACAGGTCATTTGGATAATGATGCCGCTCCCATGCTGAGTTTAACACGTTTGTCCCTGCAGCGGTTTGAATGGAGAAGCTTTTATTCTAAATATTGAATGGAGAAGCTTTTTTTGCATTGTTTTGGAGGGTTTGGGATGGATGAAAAGTTTGAAGTCCTGAGCAAACGGCTCTGTTTTGAAATTTGTTTACATGGATCACTTGTGCACTATTGCACACACACTTACTGAACTTTGAACTCAGATCAGCTCATAAATTTGTGGCTCTCATTGTCAGCATAAGCTGACACCGCAGAGGACTGACGAGTGTCGAGTAATTAAAATATTCTCTCATCCAATCTTTTCTGATTTGATATTTTAAACATCCTTATTTATAAGTTCTAGCATGCACACATTTTACATACTATTGTTTGAAAAGTATTTTGTTGACACATTTTCTTCATATTCAAGTTTTAAAGATATTTATTAGCCCTAATAAAGCCCATCATTGATTATTGTTGCTTATTAAAGCCAAATGTGCAGATTTAAAAAACAACAACATAAAAAACCCACAACAACCAAACTGCAATTTCTAGCGCTTTTGATCTCATGGCTTTTTGAGCAGATCCTCAGAAGAAGGTCACATTTGTTTAGTCTTCATTGAGACTTTAAGGACAGATAATTGTTTGTGGGCAATCTGCTATAACAGGGTCACCCACCTTCTTGATCTCTTCTCCCTGTAACCTCACTCTTCCACTTGGGTCCCTCTCATTCACACACATGTACTCTGTCTTACTGCGGCTAACCTTCATTCCTCTCCTTTCCAGGACAAACCTCCACCTCTCTAGTTTCTCCCCCACCTGTTCCCTGCTCTCACTACAGATCACAATGTCATCTGCAAACATCATAGTCCATGGAGATTCCTGTCTGACCTTGTCTGTCAGCCTGTCCATCACCATAGCGAACAAGAAGGGGCTCAGAGCTGATCCCTGATGCTGTCCCACCTCCACCTTGAACTCCTCTGTCACACCTACAGCACACCTCACCACTGTCTTACAGTCCTCATACATGGCCTGCATCACTCTAACATACTTCTCTGCCACTCCAGACTTCCTCATACAATACCACAGTTCCTCTCTGGGCACCCTGTCATAAGCTTTCTCCAGATCTACAAAAACACAATGCAGCTCCGTCTGGCCTTCTCTGTACTTCTCTATCAACATCCTGAAAGCAAATACCTCCTCACTTCATCCTGACTAATCTTTGCTACTTCCTGGTCCACAACAGTCACCTCTTCTAGTCCTTGTTCTCTCTCATTTTCCACGTTCATCAACTCTTCAAAGTACTCTTTCCATCTTCCCATCACACTACTGGCATCAGTCAATACACTTCCATCCCTATCCTTAATCCCCCTAACCTGCTGCACGTCCTTCCCATCTCTGTCTCTCTGTCTTGCCAACATGTATAGATCAGTCTCTCCCCCCTTACTGTCCAACCTAATACAAGTCATCATAAGCCCCTTGTTTGGCCATTGCTACCTCTACTTTCACCTTACACTGCATCTCCCTGTACTCCTGTCTACTCTCCTCAGTCCTCTCAGTGTCCCACTTCTTCTTAGCTAACCTCTTTCTCTGTATACACTCCTGTACCTCCTCATTCCACCACCAAGTCTCCTTATCTACTTTCCTTCCAGATGACACACCAAATACTCTCCTACCTGTATCCCTGATCACATTAGCTGTACTTGTCCAGTCATCTGGAAGCACCTCCTGACCACCCAGAACCTGTGTTAACTCCCTCCTAAAAGTCATGCAACACTCTTTTGTCCTCTGCTCTGCCTTTTGCCCTCTTCATCTTCCTCACCACCAGAGTCATCCTACACACCACCATCCTATGCCGTTTGGCTACACTCTTGACCTATTTACTTTTAGACACTTATTTTTGACCTTTTACGCTCTCTTGGGCCGCATAAAATGATGTGGCGGGCCACATTCGGCCCCTGGGGCCTTGAACTTGGCACATGTGTGCTATCTAGTTGTGATTGGATGTCTCTTTTTAACACAGGCTCCTCAGTCATCAGGAGAAGACATGGAAATCTCTGATGACGAGATGCCCGGTACTCCTATCACCAGTGGAGAATGTGGGAAGGGGATCGTTGTGAACTCCGCCGTGTCCCCGATGCAGACCATCACCATCCCTCCCCCCGGCTTCCCTCATCTCCCTCACCAGGCCGGATTCCCAATCCCGCATCACCACTTGGCCCATCACTCTGCCGTCCCGGGACATCCCACTCACCTGGCCGCTCATACGGGTGTGCCTCACCATATGCTAGCACACATGGGCCCCTACACTCACAGCATGATGCCGCTGATGCAGATGGAGCTGATGAACTGCTTACGATGGGAGCAGTGGAGCACCGTTCCCATGTCCTTCCAGATGCAGCAGCAGATGCTGAGTCGCATGGCTCAGACCAGAGGACCCTACCACTATCCGCATTTTATGGATGGGGGTGCACACGGGCCTTTTGGAGGACATTACCAACATCTATCTATGGGCGCCACGCCTAGTGGCGGTGCAGGACTGGAGCAACAGTGGCAGCATCACGGCATGCCGAAGTTCAACCCGACTGTTCCTCCTCCTGGATATGACACCAAAAAGGAGGATCCTCATAAGGCCACCATCGACGGGGTCCTGCTGGTCATCGTCAAGGAGCTGAAGGCCATCATGAAGAGGGACCTCAACCGCAAGATGGTGGAGGTGGTGGCTTTCAGAGCGTTTGATGACTGGTGGGATAAGAAGGAACGCTCAGCAAAGGTAAATGAAATGCTAAATATAGGAGCTAAACGCTTTAATAAGGTCCAATTATAGGGTTTAATTATGTAGAATAGAATTTCTGTGACATCAAGAATCAGTTGGTGCAAATTTCTATGATAGATGGCAAATCATTCAGCTTTTTAGAAGATTATTAATGAAGAGAAATAAAGTTTTACTTTTAGCTGCTGTACAACTGTCTGTCCTGCATCCACAGGTATCTTGGATCTTTTAAATAAGTTTGAAAAGTCACTAAGTAAAAAAAAATGTGTACATTTTGCAGGTATTCATTCTGACAGGTTGTGTTGCTGTGATATAAATAATGATTAAAAAAACTAAGAAAACAAATTTGATGATCGATGCAGTGAAGATCTCCATCTCAATTATTTAAATTTATGTACCTTTTTAAATATTGTGACTTTTTATAAAGATGGTACCAATGTGGCATTAAAACACTGTTTATTTTTGCAGGCGTCTTTGACTCCCATGAAGGGGACCGAGGGGAAGGAGGAGGAACGACCCAAACCTAAAGAAACGATGGGTTCAAGTCTCCTGGAGAACTGGAACAAAGGCGAGGGTCTGGGCTATGAAGGAATGGGCCTGGGCATCGGTTTGCGAGGAGCTATCCGTTTGCCGTCCTTCAAGGTGAGCTGTGAAAGTTTTAAGCACAGATCAGGATGGAGTCTTTTTTAAATTTATTTTGTAATTTTAACGCTTACATGATGTGTTCAGGTAAAAAGGAAAGACCCGCCTGAAGCTGCATCAGCAGGGGACAATAAACGAGCCAGACCTTCGACACCAGTCGATGACGAGCTTGAGGATGAAGGTAAACCCACCCCTACCACCCCCCACTTGGTTTGCATTTATTCCCAGTGTTGTGTTAGCTAACGCATTCTGCTGTTCATTTGTCAGACCGGGACCGAGACCCGGCTGAGCTGCCCTCCGACGACCCCAAAATGGACGAAGACGGCCGGGCAGCAAAGCGACGACACTCGCGGCCAAATGAACTGGACAGCGAGGGAGAGGAGGAGGAGGCGGACACGTCAGGGAAGGAGGAGTCGTTGTTGTCCGACAGGGAGGAGGCGCCTGACGAAATGGAGGCTTCCAATAGGCTGTTGTCAGACAAGGTGAGTGTCCTGACGGTCCAACCGCTGGATTATCTCTCACGTCGTGCGAATTCACTGAACAAGTTCAGCATTTCCAATACGTTCGATTTGTGATCATCTCTTAGGAAAGCGGTGATGAGGAAGGTGACGATGAAGACGAAGGAGAGTCGTCCAGTGACAGCGTTTCCTCTGATTCATCTGATGGTACTTTCAATATCAGACTATGGCTGGTAGATTTTTTTTTCCCATCTGCCTTTTGTAACTTTTCCTTTTCTTGCTATGTTTCACACAGAAGCCGAGAGTTCGTCTTCCTCTAAGGACAGCTCAGACTCTTCAAGAGAAAGCACCGACTCTGAGTACGAGCTAAGCTCGGATGAAGAGGATGTAGCTGAGGCATTGGCGCAGCAAGATGTAGAGGACAAAGGCAAGGAGACGAGGTCCTCGTCGTCCTCGTCGTCTTCCACATCTTCATCTTCTGATGAAGAGTTCAAGGAGGCGGAGCCTGAGGTGCAAAGCCCTCCTGTGGGAGCCGTCCCTCAGAATAAGAAGGACCAGAGGAGCAAGGAGGAACTGACTGGCAAGATCAAATGTAGATCTCCTGTTTGTGAGGAGAAGGTAACGGTAGACGTGAAGCCGACCTCACCTAAAGTCATCCCAGGTGAGAATCTGTCTCTGTATGAATGTAGTTTTTAGTGGTTTCCTCAGAGAGTAGATGAAGTTAAAATCTTTTTTTCCCGTACAGTCAAAGAGCCAGACATCAGCGTGGATGCCGACTTTCCTGTAGTGAAGTCTGAACCTCAAGATCATGCAAACCTTCGACCTCCCACTCCTGCGGCCGCCCTATCTGACAGCGACCAGGAGACGACAGGCAAAGGTAAAGCAGAGCCTGAGGAAGTATCTTGCACTCCCAGACGGTTAGCGCCTTCTAGCTTAGAAGAGAACACCCCCGCCCCCAAATCCGCTGCTCCGTCATCGATGCACCTCCCTCTCCCGCCTCACCCGCCGGTAGAAGTCCGTTCCCTCCTCCATCCGCCTCCCGGTCCCCTGCCTGACCTCCATCAGCGTCCTCGGCTCCCCACGGACGAGGACATCCCGCGCACGCCAGGCAGGGACCTGATGGAGCGGGCCCGAAGTCTGGGCAAGTCCCAAAGCACGGACACGGTGCCCATCACGCCCGGTAGCGACGCCCCGCTGGCTGGCAGCAACTTGCTGCTCAGCTCGCCTCACATCCCTGGCAGCCCCTTTTCCTACCCGGCACAGTCCCCCGTCCTTAGCGCTGGAATCCCCCGCACGCCGGGAAGGGATCTAACCTTCACTCCTGTTTTCCCCGACCCCACAGCTCTAACTCTGAATAGAAAAATATCCTCTGACAGCCTGGACGATAGACCGGTCTTTAAGGAGCCACCCGTTAGCGCCCTACCTAACCAGGTCCTGTCAGCCGGACCAGAGCATTCAGCCAGTGTTCCTGAAGATCTGCCCACTGGCCTCACTGTAGATGTAACTGTCCCATCAGATACCGCCTCCTCCAAAAGGAAACCCGGACGGCCCAAAGGCAAAAAGATCTCGGCCGCACCCGACGAGTCTTTGGAGCTCTCCATTCCTTCGCCTCACAACGCCCACCTTGACAATTTGTCAATTCAGAGAATGTCTTCCAAGTCCCCCGACCACCCCAGCCTGGACTTCCGGGAAGGAAAAGTGGAACCTGAGACAGTTCTACCTGGAGAGGACAGCTTCCTGTCTTATGAGGAAGAGACGCCTGTGGTCGTGAAGCCAGCGCGGCGGCGGCGAGGATGGGAGGAGCTACTGCTGGGCAGTCTGTCCCCCGTCACCTCACCGCCTCGGCCGTACTTCAACCCACGCACGGACTTTGAAGAAATGACCATCTTGTACGACATCTGGAACGAGGGCATCGATGAGGAGGATGTACGACTTTTGCAGATCACTTACGACAAGATGCTCCAGCAGGATAATGGCAATGATTGGCTGAACGACACGCTCTGGGTCAACCATCCTTATATCCTTTTACTGCTTTCTGCATTTATCTTTCACTTTTTTAAACAAGTCAGGAAGTGGTATAACAAATAAGAAGTTAACAAAATGTCTGTGTAGGTTCTCAGTTATCCAGGTCACGGTTATCCAAAGCTGTTTAAATCCACTGGACTTGAAGAATGATTCTTGGAAGACATTTCGCCTCTCATCGAAGAGGCTTCTTCAGTTCTTGTGGTGGCAATAAGCTGGGTCAAGACCAAACACCATGAGAACTGAAGAAGCCTCTTGGATGGGAGGAGAAACGTCGTAAAGAAACTTTCTTAAAGTCCAGTGGATTGATTTAAACAGCTTTGGATAAGAGGTTAACAATGGAGTTGTTTTTCCTGCTCTGTCGAAGAGCGGTGCCCTCTGGTGGTGACAATTGGGAATTTTCTGGCTCCTGTTAATGATGTGTCTAGCTTCAGAATTTTTTTTTGGTTCCATTTCTACCTTGACTCCCCCTGCACCTACCAACATCCCTGGAGTTAAGAAAAAGAGAAGAGATGACGGCATGAGGGATCACATGACCGGCTGTGCACGAAGTGAAGGATATTACAAGATTGATAAGAAAGACAAGATTAAGTACCTTCAGAGCACCAAGCTGCAGTCAGAGGAGCCGCCGGTCGACACACAGGTAGGCAGCCATCGACAGGCTGTTATGCTGAGTGATTTGTTTTGTATTCGTAACTCATGTCTTCTCTCTGCAGGGAATGAGTATCCCTGCACAAGTCCACGCCTCCACCAGAGCCGGCTCCGAACGGCGGTCAGAACAGCGACGTTTGCTGTCCTCTTTCGCGTGTGACAGCGACCTGCTGAAGTTCAACCAGCTGAAGGCAAGCATAACCTAACAGAGCTCAACCGGACAACATTTTAAATATATTTGAAAAGAACAGTTGGCAAGATCATTAGATATCTAGTACGGAAAACATCATCTTAATCGCAGCTTTCCTGATGTGTAGATTTGACACTTCCTGCTTCTTTTCTCTTTGCAGTTCCGTAAGAAAAAGATCAGATTCTGCAAGTCGCACATCCACGACTGGGGTCTGTTTGCTCTGGAGCCCATCGCTGCTGATGAAATGGTGATCGAGTACGTGGGACAAAACATCAGACAGGTAAGAGACAGCTGATTGGTTGGTATGGAGTGGACTTGAACACAGTTACTTGATTATAAATAGCGACAGCCTTATAATCCAGTGCGCCTTATATATGAAGAAAGGTTTAGGATTGGCCATTCATTGAAGGTGAGCCTTATAGTCCAGTGCGCATTATAGTGCGGAAAGATTTGTCACTTGGAGTGCCACAAAAGAAGAAATTCTGACCAACAGGATTCCTCATGAGGCAATTCTTTTCATTTTAAAACCACCAGACCTCCTAGACATGACCATCTTCCTTTGACAGGTGATTGCCGACATGCGGGAGAAGCGCTACGAGGAGGAGGGCATCGGTAGCAGCTACATGTTCCGCGTTGATCACGACACCATCATCGATGCTACGAAGTGCGGCAATTTTGCCCGTTTCATCAACCACAGCTGCAATGTAAGAAAACTCCTTTTTTTTAATAAATAGAAACATCTTGAGACCAAACGTGGTTTAATGAACTTTCCCTTTTCTTTCAGCCGAACTGTTATGCCAAGGTCATCACAGTGGAATCTCAAAAGAAGATTGTTATCTACTCCAGACAGCCCATCAATGTCAACGAGGAGATCACTTACGACTACAAGTTCCCCATCGAGGATGAGAAGATCCCCTGTTTGTGTGGGGCAGAGAATTGTAGGGGGACGCTGAATTAACATCCTTTTGAGGTCGATCATCTCCAGGACACCTAGGATGAGGAGAAAAAAAGTTTTAGCAGAGGGAACCTGCAAATCTTTTTGGAGTTGAGCTTCTTGTATGGCACTCTTGACATACTGAACTTTAGATTGTTTACGATTAATGGTGCTCTTGAATTCAAAAACGCGTAGTTTTTCTTGTTTGTTTTTTTTACATCTGCCAGAAGCCCAGAATTTACACTTGACTTGATGGTGCAACATTTCCTTCCCTTCCTCCCTCCTTCTGAACGTCCAACAGTATTCCAGGATGGCTCCGGCACGATTCCTGGTTTGTACAGTTTTACAATTTTTTCCTTCTCATTTGTTTCTTAAGCTTTACATACCACAACACGTGGTACAGGAAAAAAACAAGAAGCAACAGACTCATATGTTCAGCTGCTGACTAAACCTGCTGAGACGCACAAGGTCTGCAGGGGAACACCCCCCTGCCCCCCTTGGGGGGGGGGGGTGGGGGTGACAGGTGGCGCTCCACCCCGTGAGTGTCGAAGAACTGCCTCTGACTGCAACCCTACCTCCTCTGCACCAGGTTTTTTTTTTTTTTCTGGGGGGCGGGGGGGTGATAAGTCAAACTTATAATAAATCAAGCAACAAAATCTTGGTAGATTTAAATATCATGCCTACTTTCACCGGCCAGTAATTGATCATGCTGCTTCCTATTAGTTTATGCAAGAAGTTGACAAAAAGTTTCTATTAACGGTATTCCAGTATTCTCCAGTCTCATTTAAGTGGATTCCTTTTGCTTGTTTCTTCAAAGACGTTATATTTGTGTGTTTAAATGTGCCAGGCTTGTTTGCGTACAGAAATGGAGTGCACTGCCCCCTGTAGGCCAAAAGAGGACTCGCGCAAAGAAAAAAATACAGTACATACAGTCAGTTCCTATTTGCGTCAATCTACAGATGACATCTGAGCAGTATTTGCAGGATATTTGTTCAGTTATGTTTTCAGCTTTGTAAGAAGTAAGTTCTCCTTTCTAGTGCCATATGAATTTGTACCTAATGTGACCTGGTGGGTGAGTGGATATTCGTGTGTGACCCCGAACTGTATTAACATGCACGTGCAAAAAGTTGCCGTATTTTTGTTTTTCCATTTGTCTTTTTTTGTTTTTTTGCCACTGTGTGTGAAGGTGACGCTTCAGCTTCCTTTTCGGGGGCGACGGTCTCGTGTTTGGTACTCCACCAGTGTTCAGTGTTTCCTGGAGACAGAAGTGTGGCTGCGAACTCCTCATCCTCAGCATTAATGTCCTCTTTTCTTTTACTGCACTCGAGGCTTGCACTTCTGCTTGACACCCTCTCTTTAGCCAATCAGTTGCGTCTTCAAGACCAAGTCACTCACTGCTTTTCATTCAGTTAGACTGATCATGGATATTTTCTCCTTTTTTTCCACCAGTGATGTGTATATTGTAAATGGATTAACTTGTACAGAAGACGTAAAGTTTTTTTTTATTATTATTATCGTCACAGGGGTAACACTTTTTTAGGATGCATCCTCTTTTTTAACTAAAGACTGAGTATTTAAAAATATTTTCAGAGACCTGTAAAAGGAAACTGAAGGTTTAGAAGGTTTATTTAAAGAAAAAGGTCCACAGTGTACAGCAAAAGCCTCTGCCTCCCTTTTATGAAAGATTGTTTCTTGTAGAAACGTCTTCATTTTCTGCCCATTTGCTTTATAATCTTAGAATATGTAAATACTGTAACTGTGAATAACTATAAATATATATATATATATAAATATATATATATATTTTTGTTCCCTGGGATTTGCTACATGAGCGCAGCTCAGATCTGTGTAACATATGAGGTAGGCGATGAGCTGGTAGCAGGAAATTCAGCTTGTGTCAAGCTTTTTTTTAATTTTCTGTTGTAAATTCTATGAAAAGGTGTTTGCGGTGCGGAAAAAGAAAAATGTGCAGGATCGGCATGGGAAAAGGATTGTAGCATCAGCCTGTTTCTCATGTCTATTTATTACACAAATGTATGAAATGTGGAAATAAAGCAATTTTGCATACATCCATAAATAGTGTTTGTATTTCATGAATGGAAACATGGCAGCGGTCGATCAGACAAAGACTCCTTGTTCAGGCTGATGCCCCGGTCAGGTGATTCATTGTTCTCAAGCAAACACACACCAACACACCATCTACGACACGTTCAGTGTCCCACGTTAATGTTGAATCTTCATGAGTAATATAATCCAGGGTCTGGGATTGAGATTTGGCCTCCATATTAATTTCTAGAGATATTTTTTAATTGTTTGGTGGAAAATCATGTCACAAGTAATTTTAAGCAGCCTTGACAATGTGTGTAGTTGGAAGTGGAAACCCTCAGATCCATGATACACAACATCCTGATCTCTTTATTCCAGCGGACTTTCTCAGTGCTCATTAAGGCCAGAAGTTTAAAATGAACCATCTGAACTTTTTGTGATCTTTTGACATTGGTTAATCTGATATTAGTGTATTTACCTTGTTGCTAAATGATTGAAAGAACGATAGTGGTCACATAAAGCAGATTTGTTTCTTCTGCCCAGAAGGCTACATAACAAAGAGTTTTTGTTGCCCTCGGGGGAACAGCTAGAGCCCCCATAGTGGGAGGTGTCTGAAAGCTAGAATAAATTATAAATCACAAGTAAGATTGAAGTACAATCTGGTGTGTTGTCCAGTAACAGGTACTTATGTATTTTTTTAGTGTCTCATCTGCAGCTTAGAGCCTAAAATTTTCCTCAATTCTCAAAAACGTTTGTAAAAACTTCCCATTTCTCTTCAGGATTTAAGAAGAAACCTTTGTCACCACAAAGCATTTACAACAAACTTTTATCTTTTTATTTTTTTATTGTTACATGCTAAATGAAACCTCCCAGTAAAATAATATGCAGCAGCTGCAGCGATGCAGCCAACCTGAGGGGATGGTCGGCAGACCCTGTGAGGAGTTTGGCCTCTTTGGATGCAGAGACGATGCGGCTGAAGGTGGGATGGATGTGTCTGAAGTTGTTCTGCAGAGGCGTCACCTGCTCTGCATCCTCCTCCGTGGAGAAGATCTGTGAGGTGAACTGGGCCAGCTGAGGAGGAAACGGCAAAGCCCAGTCAGGAAATCATCACATTGCATCTCCAGAGACACAGGGCCGACAGGCCTGACCTGGGACCACGAGATGTAGACGGGAACCTGGTACAGAGTCCATACAACGGCCTGAGAACACGGAGGCGTGGTGAGGCTGCCGTAGTATCGGTAATACTGACTCATGTTGTGCTTCGGCAGAACGCTCATCAGCGGAAATGGCTTCACTTTAATCGCTTGGCCTTGGGGGAATGAGAAGAGTTACAAACAAAAAATAGTAGACAGGAACTAGTTTTCTACGAGTGTCTTGTAACCTTTGTAAGCAACAGAGGACAGCTTTTGAGATATGTGTCCGAAGTGCACATTGTCAGCGTAAACCACCTGCAATATAAGACAAAAAAAAAATCAGCAGATTGAATAAAAAAATATAAAGAAGATTGATTTTGTTGTGGGAGCAAACTACTGTGTTCATGCAAAACTAGTATAACCATATACAGTATTAACTATTGTATGTTTGCAAAGTAACCTTGTGTTAATCCTTGTGTTAATTTATGACACTCTAAATTTACCCTGACCTAAATTATGAGCCCACATATACTGTACATGACATTGATTTGATTTGCTATGAGATTATTTTTAATCCACAAGATGTTTTACTATCTTTCCTAGGACAGCAAATCATTTGTCTAGAACCAGGTTCAGATAGGTGTCAGAGGTCACAATGCAACACCCCAATAAAGGACACACAGACATTACACTCTTTACTCACTCCCCTCAACCAGCGTGCTGCCTGTTTGAACCGAGTCTCAGAATTCTGAATAAAATTACAAAACAAATCCTCTTTTTCTAAGTCTTTATTCTTAATCGCCCCCTTTGTGCAGTAGACAGATTTTCCACGACGTTCTTCAACTGACATCCATGAAGAATCCAAGCACAGCAAGTCCTGTTGGATCATCTAAGGCTGCAGTCATGTTCGGATGGATGGACTTCATGTTGACTATGTGCATCTGGAAATTTTTTTAAAAAGTACAGTCTTTAAAAGGGTGAGGGGGGGGGGTCCACTGCAGCTTCATGCTGCAGCCGTGGGTCGGTAAAGCTGTGGATCCGTCTACTGACCGTACTCTACCTCCATCGGGTATCTGCGTCCGTCCACCGTGTGCTCGGAGCCGTTGGCAGCGGGGCCTCCCCAGTGGAAGTGCAACTGGATGGTGTGGTAGGTATCAGGAAGGCCCCCCCCGCTCACTGACATGCCACTACCCACCTGAAGCACGACTGGGGGGGAGGGACCAGAGAGATGTCACCACCGATACAGAGGCACCACAAAAGACCACACATCTGCTCACCGGAGTGTCCGTCGTTCAGGAGCGTCCAGGGGCCCGTTTGGACGACATCAAAGCCGACCAGGTGTAAAGATGTCAGGGACTCGTTCCGGGGAGTCACCTGGGGGTCCAGATCAATGGGGGAGTGATGTTCTTCCAGTAAGGGGTGGCAGGACGGGAATGTATCCCCCCATGCATACGGATCTGAACCAACCCCCCCGGTGGGAGACAAAACAGTGTTGTAGTCTAGGGTTTGTTTCTGACATTTGTCTCATTTCTTTTTCAAAGAACTTTATTTAGTCAAATGATCTTTGCTTTGAAAAGTGGAAATTTTGTGAAGATAAATTGTTAAAGGGTCACAAACCAGACCACAAACCAACAGCTCCATCATTTAAAAGGACTGAAGTTTAGTTGTAAAATTGATTTCATTAACTGATTAATGATGCATGTTTTAAAATGAAGTACTTTATAGGATACTCACCACAATGCGGTTCATTGTAACAGTAATCCTCTGGAGCAGGAGAGCAGAAAAAATGTTGACAAGCGTCTCTTTGTCTTTAAAATGATATTAAATTTGACATGAAATCCAAGAACCTCACCTGCTTTAACAAACGAAACGAGAAGCATCAGGAGAGGATCGGTCCAGATCATGATGGAGTTCAGCAGCCTGATGGATCCAGACAGGTGGAGGTCAGCGCCGGCGTCCCGCTTTAAAAACGAATGGAGGCGGTCGATCCCTCCTGGTTTGAGCAGTGAACTGTGGCATCTCCACTCCGATCAACAGGCTCATTGATGAACGACGGCTTTACCCCCCACCCCCCAACCACATCTGATGCTGCCAGCACAGACACCAGTAACAAGAACCATTCATCTCATGGGAGAGTCAAAGGAAGTGAAGCTCGCTGAATGACAAGGGAACAGAATTGGTAGAGGTTCACACCAGGAAAAAAGCAAAAAATTCTCTTAATATTATGAACAGCAAAATTGAAGAAATAAATTTGTTTTCACCTTGATTGTTAATATAACACTCTGCATTTACCAGCATGCTTTTTTTAAAATTGGCATCCTCCTTACTTGACTCCATCATGTATATCACAAAACTGCCTGGAGAAAAGCCACATGGATTCTGATCTGACCGTTTTTTCTCTTTTCAATTTTTTCTAAATGTCATTTTTTTATCAGAGCGTCCAGCAAACCAATATTTGATTAATTCATACTTCACAAAATCAAAAGTAAACAATCCACAATGTATGATTGCATTTTAATTATTTTCCTACTATTGTTTTTGAATGTGAATTTCAGGTGAATTTGATTATTTTGTAATTTGCTTTCTGTGAATAAACATGCTTTTAAAAATGAAAAAAGATCTGACTGTTCACACTGCGTCACATCAGGATTATGGATCGGAATCCAGATAACTTCAGCCAAAAAAAAAACAAAAAATCACTTTTCTATAAAATGTATTTTTAGTTTTTGACTGGAGTGCAAGGAATTTTTCAGTAATGTCACATTTCTCCACTCAAAACCAGTGGTGGTGTTGCCCGAGCCGCTCTGGGTGAACCGTTCTGTCTCTCCCACCCAGGAACAAATCACACGATTTCGTCATGACTCTGGAACAAAGCCTCTTTTCTCGGGCGACGATACTTCCCAGGCGGGTATCACCATCTCCACTTTCCGCTGCATTATGAGTCACTGCGAGGTGCACTGGATCCACTTTCTTTACATCATCTGAATCTTTTTGATTGCTGTGGATTGGATTTATCCGACTCACTACTGAGGGGGGGGTTCCCCCTGCATCGCACCTTAATCCTGTCTGACATTTGGTCGCTACAGCTGGAGGAATTTCCTCCACAAGGCGAAAGCCCCCAGAGCAGCTTAAGGCTCCAGACAGACGCTCAACATGATGCTCTGTTCATACCCACTGACGCATGAGTCGTCCTCAATGGTGCAATTTATTTGGCACTTTGATGAAGAGGTACATCCACCTCAGAAAACCCCCCTCCCAAAAAAAGCATCTTTTTAAATTTAAAAGCTCTGAAATGACATGAAGCATTTGTTTCATTATACAGAAAAAATTTCAAATCCAGTCACACCACCATAGCACAGACACTACAGTGTTAGTACAGCTGATGGGATCCATGGGGGGGGGGGTGTATTTGATGCATATGGACTGTTTGTTTTAGGTATTTGTAGGAGTAGCTTCTGTGTGGGACAGACTATTGAACAAGAAATGTAGACATCCAAAGAAAACCTTTGAGCATGCCAAAACAAACCAAACAAAAAAATGCACCCCAAGTCCAAAAACAAAAACTCATTTAAAAAACAATTCAAACACAGATCTAGTCCTTTTTTTCCACAATTTATGATATTCTAGTGTTAGATGATCCCTCGTGGATTGTCAATGCAAAGGAAACAAATAGAGAAAATAAGCATCGACAAATAAAAATAAAGTTTTACACATACGTCACATTCAAGACGTGCAGTCAGACACAGTAACAGCTGGTTTTCTCGAAGCAGGTTTTGAATGCTGGTGGTCGCGGGTCGACGTAAAACGCAGGCTTCGAAGAAATTAGAGAGAGAATCAAACGATTGTCATTGTAGCTTTTTTTTTTTTTTAAATGATTTTTTTTTTTTAATGCGATCCCACTGAGTTAACAGAGCAGTATAACAACAGACCTATCATCATCAAAAACAGAGAAGAGTCACAGCTACTGATGCCGACGTCTTTTACATCGGCAGCTGAAAACAATCTTGATAACCGAGATGACAGATAAAAGAATCGTACATCAGAAACACGTCAGGAATGAAGCATCTGCATCTGATCAACAATAGATTTCTTTCCAAAGTCAAAACAAAATGGTTTAATCGATATACGTGCAAAACATTGAGCTCTGATTCACTAATCATGATTTTGTTAGCAAATACACAACTAGAATGACAGTTGATGATAAAGTAATAGAAATGGGACCATCTGCCTGATTAAATGACTTCATGATTGGACCAGTTATTCTAAACTCATTCATTACCTCTGATTCAAGGCTGGACATCATCCCTAATCATCACACAAGTACTCAAAAAAGCTTCCAACGCTTTCACTCCCTGATTGGCAGGGAGTTCAATCTAACTTTGACGCTCATAAATTATCAGTTAAAAGAACACAATATCAGATATTAATCAGATATCTTTCAGTACCGCAACATTCTCTGATACATAATGCCATGTGCAGCATCACCTGACAAAACAAACTGTACCTCCGTTAAGCTTAAGCCTCCTTTTGTTGCAAATAGAGGATATAAACCCTGAAGACGGTGAGCGGCGAACAAAAAAAAGGGAAAAGTAGATTTTGATGTGTGAGATCAGGGACAGACGGGGCTGATGGGAAATTTATTGCGTCTTAGAATCCAACTGATCGGTAACACACAGGTCGGTTTGAACGACAGTATGACGCAAAGAAAAACACAAAAAGAACAAGAGTTGGCTTCACTCGTCTGCCTGTTATGCTGTCGTTTATTTACATCAGGGGGGGGCTTTTGGCCAATCAGACCGACTGAGATGTTTCAAAAGCTTTTGCTCAGCCGATGCTCGCGTTTTAAAGTAGTGTTTTGTTTCTCTGTACCGAAACAGTCCTCTCTGCACCCTCAGATGCCAGTGTCTTAAAAAAACCTTTGTAAAAGTACAGAAGAGTCTCCAGAAAGTGGGAATCCTCACAGCTCAAACACCGTTTCACTAAAGTCTGCAGAGGTTTCCACTCTCCTGCCTGTGGGCGGTGTTTTGATAAGACAACAGTCTACTGCGTTTGTGTGCAACTCATGATCAGCAGTCAGCTTCATGTCGCCCTTCAACAGTCCTATACCACCGTGCTGAGGGAGGTGCATTCTGCTGGCACAGAGGAAGGAGGGAGGCCGGTTGTCGGGGTGTCAGGTCCCACCAGGAGGGTGCTGCTGTCTATGGAGTCCTCCCTCTCCTGAGAGGACGGAGCACAGTTTGGTACGGGGGCAGAAGTGGTGCGAGCGTCGGCCTGCAGCCCGTCTCCGATGGCGTTCATTTGGCTCGGCACCATGGAAACTCCCCTGTGTCCTGAAAAAACAAAAAAACAAAACAGGAAATGAAGACGAGGACGTTCCTTTCTGCGTACGATGAGAAGAATGGACGACAGACTCGGCTCCTACCGAGGTCCATATAGAGGAGGCTGTCGGGGTTGATGGAGGCTTCGTACGGAGGAGGCGGGTCGTCAGGGTGATGGATGTCGGGGTATTTGTAGGCCGCGTATGGCGGAGGAGGCTCTTGGAAATGGAACGCACCCCCCTCGCCGTCATCAGAGAGATGCAGAGGAGTGAGGCCGGTGCCAAACGCGTCCGGGCCGTAGTCGAAGCCCGGGACTCGCCTCCCGAGGTTAAAGTGGTGCACTGTGCAAAGAAAAGCAGGCACATAAGAGATGAGTGGTGCTAGACGGAACTTACAAAAGACAACTTTAATATTATAGAATCGTTGCCTGAAATTGAGTTAAAAAATGAGTTGATTTGATATAAAAAAACAATTCTAATTTTTCTTGAGCTTCAATTTTTGCTTCCAGCAAATTAATACAGAGAAAATAAGGCAAATTGAAAAAGAGAGTTGTGAGATGCGGCTTTAGGGTCCGTGTGATGCGTGTGTAAATTGTGTTGTGTTATTCAGACTCTTTACTGATGTTACTCACAGTTTCCCCCAATCAGGGTTTCGATGCGTTCGCGTCTCCGCTGACGGAGTCTGTGCACCATGAACAGCAGGAGGGAGAGGATGAGGAAGGACGAGATGCAGCTGACGATGAGCCTCATCCCGCTGGCCATGGAGTCAAAAAGACTGTTTCCATCTAAAGAAAAGGGAGATATCACATGCTTCAACCTCATGGATTTAAAATGAACTGCCCATGCTTCTTCAATCTTGAAGAAAATTCGAATTTTTGCATGAATCACTATCAAGTGATTCATAAACACACGGATGAGATGTGGAGCAGATACCTGGGTCCAGGCAGGTGAACTTGCAGCACTCCTTGGGGTCCTTGCGGAAATGTTGGCAGCCCTGCGGACGCTCACAAAGCGCCGCTACGCACATCTCGGGCTCGCCATCGTGACACGTGCAGCTCAGACATGGGTCGTCCCCCTTAGGGGTGAAGTAATAGCCCTCATTCACAACGTTGTCTTTTATGTCCACGCATGTTTGCCCTGTTGGATAAAATGGAAAATCAAGACACAACCCAGGAACAAAAAGGCATGTGACTCAAACAAAGATCAGTCCGTACTCCTCTTGCAGAGAAAGGGGAACTTCTTGTAGCAGTCCTCTGCGTGCCAGCTGTGCAGACCTCGTTCGTTCATGCTTTTGATGTGGAAGCGCTGCAGCTGAGCGCAGAACACGTTGTCCTGGGTGGGAGAAGCTTCTCCAAAATTGGTCAGACCCTCCGGTGGAAGAAACACCTGCATCGACCCTGTTAAAGAAAAAAATACATCACATTTTTAATATTTAAAATAATTTACCTTTCTAGCCTTATTGAAAGAGTAGATTCACCAAATACCTTTATATGCTACCTCCCAGCGGCCCTCCAAGGAGTGGTTCTGATTGGTGATCACATACTGGTAGCCCACCCAAAACCTTAACGACAAGCAGGAGAGAAAAAAGGTTCCAATTGGTCTTTGTTGAGTATTTTAAACGGCCACTAGATGGCGTGCAACCAACAGCGTATCCCTGCAGGAACCCGCTGGAAAAGACCATGTTTAATTCATGACTTCTAAAAGTAGATTTGACTTTCGATCAAGGAGAAATAAGCTTATCTGAAAACAGAAAGATCCTGGGATCACCCCAAAAGTGTTACCTTAATAGCATCAATTGATGTAAAACTAAAAAAACAAAACAAAAACCTACATTTGTAGAAAAATCTAAAAATGTATTTAAAATGATTATCATGGCTTCACTTATGTCAAAAGTTTGAAGCGAGGAAGTGCAGACACTTTTTTGTCCAGATATTCTCTGGACAAAGAATAAACTGACGTATTCAAGACTAAATCTATTGGGTCTGAGAGGACTGTAATTTCATCTGTGCTGTATGTCGTGCATATATGGTACATTTGACAGTAAAGTTGACTTTGACTTTACTTTGACTTATTATTGTATAACTATACTTGAATATAAATAACTTTATACCCAGGATAAAAAAAGCCAAGCAAGAGGAGAGTACAGAGATCTCTGAATAATGCACGTCTTTGTACTCGATTGTTTCTAAGTGGTGAATAACTTTTCAATGCATCTCTGTAAATAGTAAAGAATAAAGAACTCACTTGCACTGGTCTCTGCGCTCACAAACTTTGTCATCAAAATCCACCTCGATCTTCAGGATGAACTGCAGCTCCTCGTTGGTGACAAACGTGGCCAGCGAGCCGTTGACCTTCTGGCAGGTGTCCACAGCCTGCCAGTAGTTCTCGTTCCTCAGGTACACTTTGTAGCAGCTGGCTGTCTTCTCATAGTGGTGCCACCCGCTGGGGCATTTCTCTGCGTAACAGAAGGAAAAGAAACTTGAGAATCGTGGTTCGCAGTGAAAATGAATATATTATGGACTGAAATGAGGCCAGATGCTTACTATTGAAGCGCACAGGCTGAGCCACGCCGATGACGTCTTCTACCTGTTCGTATCCGTTACCGAAACGAAACCGCTCCTCCTTTAGAGCTGGAAGAAAGAACAAGTATGAACAAAAGAGTCAGTAAAAATGGTACCGGACAGAACATTAGACACGCAGCGCAGAACATCGTAGATTGCACAGACTCTGTTTGATGGATCCAGAAACCTTCTTTAAAACTGGTATTGTAACGTTTTAAGTGGAATTTTTTAAAAAAGGAACAAAAATAACTTCAAACAAATAGCGAACAGAAACCTCGGAAATGACTAAATGTGTGATATTATCAACCAATGTGACAAAACATAGAAGATTTCGACCAGATGATTTCCGACTAATCGGAAAGAGTTGTTTTCCCAAGAAGAGTCAGACATTTGAAATAAAGTTCTTCCACTCAGACTCACATCTGACAATAAAAATAAAACAGCACTGACAGCCTGCATGCATTTAAAATGCAGTCACGTCTTATGTTTTCACAGACTAGTTATTATCATATCAGACTGTTTGTTCAGTTAAATTATTGACTGCTTCAGTGACATAAAATCAATATTCCCTCAGTGAAACTCCATAACCGATGGAGGCAAATATCAGGAATTACAGGTTATTTAAATCACAACATTATCTGAATTTTACTCTCATTTAAATATTGCTGGGAAAAGAGCGCCTGAAATGTCGACAATGAACTCAAACTGAACTGAAAACTTGAAGTTATTTTTATTCCAATTTGTATTTTTCATTTTTAGACTTCAGTGTAAGTAAGTGACTTCCCTGTTTCTTTGCAGCCTGGTCCAGTGTGATGTTTACTGCCAGCTGGCCACTTGTATAATTCCATTTCCTCTTTAAATTGTGTCGAGTTAACAAGGTTGCGTAGTTCTCCTTTGGTATTTGTCAAGCTGGAATTACTGTTTAGGATTGCTCCACCTCACCATGTTCTCCATCAAAGAGCTAATCCCCAACAAGAACATTGATTTCCATGTGAGCTGCTGATTTAGTTCAACATAAGCCCTCGCTGGGACGTGTCTGAGCACTGCTTGGGGTTTTTCTTGCCTGCATGTCTGAAACCACAGGGAAGAACAGGCAAAAGCTTCTTCTGTTGATAATAATCAGCAGAACTGCTTCTTCATACATTGTACTGTAAATAGCTTTGTGCTCTTATAAATGTGAACGAATCAGAAAACAAAAAGAGCTTTCTATACCACCGTGCATTTATTGATAACTTTTAAGAAACCATTCACACATTTATTCACTTTTAATCGCTGCTATTTTGAAGACCTCAGTCAGCATGTGGTGTTGCTGGGAGGCCTGCAGCGCTTGCTCAAAAGCAGACACAACCAATGTTGTATGGGGGGGTCACATGCCGTACTCAATCCTTTCAGTAATTCCTATTATGCGGTCAGAGATCTGGGGATAAAGGCTGGACTTAAGAGGCGAAAACAAAAGGATTTCGGTCAAAAAGCTTAGCGCTGTAACGTCTATGCAGCGCTGAAGAGATCAACAGACACCAAACAAAAACACAGACACATGTGCGGCTACTCAGAATTCAACTCTGCCGTCTGACGTCATCAGAGCTGCTCGTCCTGGACTCTAACCTGCAGCCTTCATCGGCTGAGATGAACTGCGTGGGAGGGTTGATTGTGCTTTGCAGATGCTACGGTTTCTTTGGGGATGCGTTAGATTGTACGCAGCGCCTCCTGAAGGCGCTCTAGGTGCATTCAGAGCCATGAATCAATCATGTTATGGATGTTAGGTAAGTGAGTGGGCGTTTTAAAGGGTTTTTGTCGGATGTACTCACGTGGACAGTCCATCTCGTCGCTCTTGTCCTCGCATGCTGTCCAGCCGTCACACTGCCAGGACATGGGGATACACTGCATCTTCCCACTGCGGCAGGCAAACTGCCCGGGGCTGCAGCGCTGCTCTGAAACACAACAACACTGTTCTGTCAGTTCATCCTGCATGTGACTCGCATTTTTTCCATGTAAGAGAAAAATATTTTTAATCAAGCAGAGAAATGAATGAACCCATGTGAGCCTTTGTGACAGCTGATGACGTTATCTTTAACTCAGTGACGGCTGAAGCTTTGAGGTATAAATATAGATGAATGAATGACAATTAAATAAAACCGGCAATAAAATACAGCTGAAAAAAAAATGATGAACTTGAAAATTCAGGAAAAATAAATACATTTAAATGAGATCACAGAAACTCAGAGACACGAATCCATCAAAATTCAGCCATTGAATGTACAATTGTACTTTTACAGCTGGACTTCTTAGTATGAGGGAAATTGGATGAAGGTAGCCTCCGACATCAACCTTACTTCTACAGGTTTTCTATTAATGTCCTTCAGTTTGTGTTAAGTCGGTCTCCATGTCACATGTGATTAAAAGGAAGCTTCTGAACCAGAGCCTCCTGTGTTCTTCCTTCCTCATGTGATGCAAACTGTCAATTTCAAACTGGCCTCAACAACATTACGGGTGAAGACGTTCAACTGCTAACCAGGGTCTCGATTTCAGGTATTTCAAATATAAACTACGTTAATATGACTTTCTACCACAAAATACTTCTGATGGGAACACATTAAGATATTTTTCACATTTCCAACAGGTTTACCACCTGAAAATAAAACTGAACACCAAGGAGCTGCTGAGATCAGACAGCTGCTGCACTAAAAGACTTTCTGCTTCCTTACCTGACAATAATCTTGCCAGAGCTAGCCTCGGACCTGAAACACATAGAAACAATGGAGTGACTATTCCCATGTCTTAGACGAATGTTTAATTTGCATTTGTGCAATACATGATTATTGTAAGTTACATTCTAAATGTTCTCCAGTTGCTGGTCTAGTCGTACACACGCACCCATCACCTGGCCGTGAATACAGGTAGCTTTGTTCACCTACTGCGCACCCACTCACTGGACAAATATAGAAACACAGCTTTCCCTTTTAAATAAAAAGCTCAGTGACTATTAAGTTAACCTCCACAGGTGCCCTCAACCCCCAGAAACCAGCCTCTCAGCTCCGATTATCCCACCAGGAACAGCTTCAACAAACTTTATATGAACCGAGTTCTGACTGCTGTGCAAAATCACCTCAAATAAAAAAATGACACGTGGGCAGGATGTGTAAATATCAACTGAAAAAAAAAAAAGATAGGACTCAAATCTATCAGGAGCTAAATCTGTAGCTTAATTACAGCCCAACAGGCTGTAACACAGAGATATGCTAAAAACATACTTTAATGTTTGACAGCACCAAAGGTCACAACGCTCATTTATTCAGGTCAGTGCGTCCTGTTCACAGACGTGGGGTTAACGCAAACCTGACATATTCACTCAAGCTGTGAGCTTCCCGTTGCATTCATGGTGGTTGTGTCAGGTTAAACCACTTCCACCCCATGGGATGCAGCTCATGCAGCACCATAGGTCCCAGCACAATCACTAGCTGGAGTCAGACCCGTTGTTAACTATTAATGACAAGAACACTTCTATCAGATTCAGGCTGCCAAAAGTAGTTTTATACACCCCCCAACACACACACGCGCACACACACACAGTCCAGACGTCACCTTGTATTAGTCAATGCTAAGTGGATTGAGACGCATTACAGAACTGGATCTGCCTACTGGGACTGAGTGCATCATCCTTGATCCATCAGGCCTCCACAGACATTAATGTGATGGAGTCCACATATCTTAATGTCCAATGAATAATTCATGAGTATATTTATACAGAATAGTGTTGTGAATAGAGCTTCCAACACCTCACCAGTGGGTTATGTGGCGTTTTTGTCAATTTTTACATCCCGCTTCAAAGTGGTGATGTATTGTAATTGTCAGTGTTCGTCCGTTAGTCCGCCAAATATCTTCGCAACCGTTGCAGATAGAAAGATGAAACAAAAAGCACATTACTCGGGCAGCAAAGGGGATGAAAATGAGATGATGACCTTGATCTTGAGAAAACTAGGTCAAGGTCAAATTTAAACTTTTGTACACTCAGGAACCGGATAAGATAGAAAGATGAGGGAGAAGGCCGGTGTAAGACTGTATGAAAGTAGGTCAGAGCACTAGCTTTGATCTTTGACCAATGCAAGTAGGTCAGGGTAACATTTTGAATTCAGGAGTGTCGCAGGATGTTGCAGTCTTTGACTGCATTGGTTCTAGTTTCCTTTACATGGCTGCCGGAAGATGTAACCAACCCAAACCCAGCTTGTAGCTGTTTACTTACTTACTTTGCTTCATTCTGTTTAAGCTGTACTGGCATGAGCTCAGGACAACAAAATACATGCCTGGCGTGTGTTTCCTGGAGCATGGTTTGAATATAACTTGGCTGCCAGTATAAGGGATGGGCATCAGTAGGATTTTATCAATACCGACATCGATACTCTTACTGATTCGACTGTCAGTCTAAAAAAAGTAAAAACATGACATGAAAATTTGTAATTATTAAAGGCTGTCGCCTTTAACAATCACCTTTCACAATAACCGTCAGAAATGTTGAATAAATAAAATGAAACGGACGGTTTAACACAAACTTTCAGAACCATGAATAAATCAAGTTGCTTTATTCAAAAAGGCAGAATTTGCAAATGAGTAGATTCCCAAAATAACACCTGTGTATTATAATGACTAGAGAGTTCTTTTGTACACATCAGAGAATGCCCCCCTGCCCCCACCCCTACCCCTTGTTATCATCAGCTACAGGCTCTCCGTGGGCTGCATGTCAGAAGATGAATCCATCTCTTCTTTTATTCAGGTAAACAGACTCTGGGGTAGCTCTGGATGTGGATCCCACCAGGTTGTCTAACACATCACTTACACTTCCATCATTTATGAGCCTGTCAGTGGTGAAAACAAGCCCTGGATGCATTCTGTACTTACAGCTCTGGAGGTACCTAACCGTTAATGTTAGCGGTTAGCAAATCAATGTTGACCAGGAGTTACTTTACAAGCGGTACTCGGCACCCATCCCTAGTCAGCAAAGACCAGTGCTTTTACTTTGTAAAAGCGGCTGCTGGAAAACTCTCAGGAGCAGAGATTGTCCATATTCTGCTAGTCTGTGGCCTTAGGCTAATAAATATTACATGTCGAACCCAAAGCTTGGGCATGTCCACATTTAAAAACACAATATCTTTAAGCTGAAGTAAACCATTGTTATATGAACTTTCTGCAGTGAAATATTACTGGACAGATTTCTTACTGGACGATTCCTTTCCTTAACCAAGCATGAACGGAGAAAATGATGCTACTTCTATCCCGCGCTTTGGATTTCATCTAGCCCTGGGTTCCCTGACAAAGGAGAACCCCTGCATCGTTTTCAAAACCAGGAAAATACACTAAAAGTGATGAGAACTCAATCCTGACAAGATCTAACAGTGCAGTAAAAAAGCCCGGAGGAAGCAGTGCATCATCTCCAGTGGCAGACAGCTCAGATCACCACAGAGGTTTACTTTAAAAGCAGAGTGGACACGCGCATTCATTTCCTCTTCCTTTGAATTGTCTGACATTCAAAAACGATGTAGTTTCCATTCATTACGTGGATAAAAGTGCACCAGGCCAGACTCTCTCACAGATCGACTGTGAGAGAGTAGATGTAGATGTGTCATTTGCTATTGAACAGGATTTGCTTTTCTTCTGTCGCAATGAAAGACTCGACACTTTCAGCCATTTAAAGCACCATTAAGACATCAGTATTTGAATAGCAAGAAGAACATTTCCCCTAAAGTTTATTAATTTAGAATAAAGTGACAATATTGGATAATGTTGATTTACTGCAAACAGAAAATTTGAAATGATTGGAATACCCTGAAGTGTTCTGACTGAAATATGTCTGCCTAGTGACATTTTCCTCCATATAAACTTTCTGCTGCACAACAAAAGCAAAAAGCATGGGTGTCTAAAACAGTTTATCGCTGCCAGAAGTAAACCGAAGGCCAAGGCCATGTCACAGATTCCTGTAGCGGAAAAGAACTCATCCGTTTATTCTTAATTCTGCTTGCAACTAGGTTGATAAAATTCTAATCCAAAATGTACTTAAATTTGCAGAATATTATTTCTTTAATTGTAATTCAGCGTATTATTAAAATCAGAGGAACCATCCAATATTTTCAGATTATATTTCTCCCTTATAAACAATAATTATAAAAAGCAAGTTTTATAATAATCAACTAAAAATGAAGTATCATTGACAATTAACGGTTGTATTCCTTCTTTCTGGCTTCTCCAGGCTTTAATTGAGAGGAGTTGTTGAATGTGCTGCCAATGTAAAAACTGTACAGACAACAAATAAAATCTTAAGTTCATGGTCATTTAACTTCTCAGAGTCTTAGTTATGTTCACAAAACCAACCAGATTCTGCAACTTCATTTGATTCTTCATTGTTACTTGGAGTCAACACTGAAGCATGTGAGTCTAACCAAGGGCGTGTGGCCTGTAGCTGACCCACAACACAAATATCACATTTAGTGGCTAGAAAACAAGACAAAACTCCGCATCAGTGCAGAGGACAAGTAAAGTTTATGATATATAATGAACTCGTGCCAACTTCCAAGTCCATGTAACCACAGGGTATGCACAACCACACAAAAAACTGCATGTGTACATGACAGTTTTGTCATGCTGATGTGATCATATGTTGATTTGTTTTTGTCACATACTGTAAAGGGTAGTGCAAAACATATCTGCACAATCAACCTGTTGAGACATGTCATCCTAAAATGAAACCTTAGAAAAAAGGACTACAATCATAATTTAAATTAAAAACATACATCTTACTTTGCCTGCTGCCTGGAGACTATCCACATTTTGTGTGCAAACTTTCAGCAAAAAGCCACTAAATATTGTGAGGATCATGCATACTGCCAAGCAACTCATCCACCGCTGAATGAAACCTAAGCCTTTTATGTGACGCATTTCTCCCTACAACACTCTGAAGACGCGGAACGCTGAGCCAATTCTAAAGGTCTGACATTTATCAAGCTTAAGTGCAGATGAGTGGGTGACATAAATGCTCAATAAATGACTCCTAAAGATTTAAAGAAGGTCTGACGAGATCGTTTTTCTTTATGATTCACATACAGTACTGTACTAAAACTGTCAAGTTTGGACACAAAATAAGCTGATGGGAGAATATCCGTCTGTTGACATGAAAACATTTAATTGAAAACAGTATGTTCTAAAAAACTGGATTACCCTCAGCATGAATGGCCAAGTCAAGTAGGCCTAAAGCTTTAGAATTGTGTGGCAGTGTGCTCCACAACAGGCACACCCTCTGTGTGAAACAATAAAACAAGCAACCACAAGCAATAAAACAAGTAAGCACGTCATAAGAGAATAAGAACGCCTGGCATGAGGGACAGACGAATCCAATACTGTAATATGACACTTTAAGATCCATCCAGACATGAAAAACTAAAATGACAAAAAACATGATAAAATGCTTGATCATGGATAACTTTGAAGAGAACTCAAACACTCCAGTCCACTCAGGTTGTTGCATAAAGGTCTCAAAGGTTGTGTTAAATACAACTTTAAAAGGTGCATATGCAAAGCAAGAGTACAAATTATATCGTCTGGTTCACACAAAAATTGGCATTTGACAAACATAATTAACCATGGAGAACTTTTGTGTGCCAGAACAGCAATACTTTGAACTAATAAGCACCCTATACTTCTTTATTGGAGGTTTGTCGTTTTGAGTAATGAACAGATTGGAAAGGGAATGTGCTGTATTTGTGAAAACAGTTAAAATGTTGTTGTTGTTTTTTTTAAAGCGCTTCCAGCGTTAGAGCTGCACAAAGCTTGGATCTCTGGGGAGGCTGAACACCAGAGGTGGTGTTAGACCAATTTCACAGGGGTCCATGTCAAAGTATTGATCTTGTGTGCATCAATACATTGCCATTTAGTCTTTTGAAATATATTTTGGGGGAAGAATACTAATCTAAAGTAGTTAGAACGCTGCTGAGCTTTGTTGTGTAAAAATGCAGAGCATAACTTTAACACTATAAATGTATACAAAGAATGTAAATGAGTTAAAATGAGTGTAGAGATTAATTTCCGTACATTCTAACAGTTAGCAGCAGTTCTTTCAGTTTTTGCAGGACGGTTTGATAATAAAATTAAGTAATAATGGACCAAGCAGGGAATTTGTAGATTGGAGTCATATTTTTGTACATTTCGTACAAGCAGCAAGTAATTTGGAAACATGTCATTGTGAATAATGGGAGTCTACGTATCAGGAGAAACCCTGGTAAAGACACCTAATTTTTAAAACTACATACAAACATTTACGACTTTATTTCACAGAATGGATAAAATAGTATACAATATAATAAAACACGTTTTAATGTCATTTAGCATCATCGGTTCGAGTCGCAACTAAATGTTTATAAAACGGAACTACCTTTGGGAAAACTACGTTAATGGACAAGAACACATTTTGTACTAATACAAATAATATGATTGATAAAATAACAGAATTGCAAAGGAGTTTTCACATAATTATTCCATCAAGGCGTTATTGTTAGCCAACTTAATACTGCTAAAATGCCGACGGGAAAACGCCCCCCCCCCCACGCCGCCCAACAGTGAGCTGGCGGCGGGGAGAGATCCACCAGAGCCCGTGGTCGATGGCATAGGCCTTTCCGCCTGACCTGCCCCTTCGAGCCCCAATCTCCGCTCCGCTCCGCTCGCTGCGGGGCCGAACGAACAGGAATGTGTGCAAAGTGAAACCAAGTAGACTGATTTACCTGTCCGTGGTGGGTCCGTTAGTGTGAGGACGAAGAGAAGAGAGAAGAGGACAAAACTACCGCTGTCAGGCTTTGGCAACATTTATCCTCCATTCATAGTAACTCCTCTATTGAGAAATTTATAACACAGATATATCCCGAGGATCTGCACCGTCGCCGCCCTCGCCGGATTTATAACATGAAACGCGTCGCACAGTTTATGCCCATTTTATGCACTCAAAGCGGCAGCAGACGTAGAAAACAGCGCATATGAAGCTCAGTAACAGCGCACAGCGTCATAGGTGGTGGTTAATGCAGCCGAGCGGCTAACGTTAGCTAACTGGCTCCGCCGAGACCGCCGTCCTTCCTCTGCTGATGCTGCGCGGAGCGGCGCTGATCCAAGATGGCTGCAGTCTCCCATCATAACAATCCCAAACATGGAACACAGTGGCGATCAGGAGGGGCGGGGTTTCCGCGGAACACCAGCGGGCGCGCTCCCGGTGAGATTATTATGGAACGAGTCCAGCCCCAGTATAATGACTGTTGTCAGGAGCGCAGAGGGAAACACACGGCTGATCGCCAGGATCATCATAACCTGCTGACACAGCTTCTATTTCAGCAAGGACAGAAGCACCAATGTGCGAAAAACTCTGCTAACATTCTAGTTTTGATGTTTGTTGTTTTGTTGCTGCAGAAGTTTGAGGCTGAGCTGTTTTAGATTGCTCCAATTACTGTTTGGTATCATATTCTGTATCAGCACATTTGAAATGTTTGTATTGTTAGAATATACATGTAAAAAAACCGTTGTGAGACCAGGAAAATAGCTGGTTTGTGATGTTTTAACAAACTCGGTAGGACTCTAAATGTTTTGCAGGAAAAAAATGTGGTTTTAACTGTGCAAGAAACTTATTGAAAGTTGTAGTCTGAAGTGTAGTTACTAAAGCTGTCAGTTAATCAAGGAAAAATGAAAATTTTACATTTTCTTGTCAGCTTTACTTAGTGAATTTCCCAGTTTGGGATCAATAAAGTACAGTATATCTATTTTAGGGATGTTGTAGAGTTGGATCTCCATAAAATCGGAATGCAAAAGGTAACAATTTTGCAAATATGAGTGTGTATTGTTTTTAAGGTGACTTAAATGTAAATGTTTTTAGTGAGAGAACCCAAATTATTTTATTACAAGTTATAACAGAAGAGTTCACACCTCTTCTGACAGGGTTGCATGAAAAGATTTCCTGACCTTGAATTTTGATTCAGATATGCCTCAAATCTTTCTACTGAATTTGAATGAAATCTAAGGAGAATCTTTTGAGATTTTGTGCTTACCAATCAACACACACAAAGAAATTAAAACATGACAAGCTTAGAGGTGGAAAATATTCACTTAAATAAAATGCTATAAACTTAAAACTTCTGTCAGCAATTTGTCCACAACTGCATCATAATGTACTTGACCCCCTCCTGAACAACATCCCCAGTGAAGAATTCACACAAAACAAGGGGAAGAAAAGTTAGTTTTAGAACCAGTAGAACACAATTATTGATGAAGCCATCATTATGTTTTGATATTCATTGCACAATCACCAAATATAGGTTTTAAGAAAATGGCTGTTGTGATGGTACCACTTTCAACTTGTCTTAAGAACGTTTTGTAACACATGGCATTCTGAGTTGGCAATTCAGTTGATGTAGGGACAAAAATTGTTGTATAGCTTTCGGTACAAAAATTTACAACACATTAAATTTGTGCTAAAACCAATTTACAATTTTCTTTGATGCATTTCAGAGAAAATGTCCATAATTCCATACAAATAAATCCTGGAAACACTTTCATTCCTCTGTACATGTTTAGTTTAAAACATCTGCATTAAAATAAGTCTGTTTTGTAAAGCCACACACAGAGCAGCTTGTGTTTCCTAGAAGAAGTCTGATGCTTTCCGTCTCTTGGGAAGCTGCAGCAGATTGTCTGTGAGTGACGTCAAGTCCTGAGAGCTTGGTGTCTTGGCTTTGTTTGGTGTTGGCGTTCCCAAAGGAGTGGATGGCCCACCGAAGGGAGACTTACAGCCAACAATTCGATGCGAGGGTGATGGGGTGTAACTTGCTCGCAGTGCTTTGTCCGTGTATTTGCTAGATGTCCGATTTACAAGCCTCTGCAATGCAGGGGTAAGGGCTGGGCTCAAACCTTTAGGAGTAAGGCTGCAACACAAAGGTTCATATGGTCAGTTAGTTTCTAATCGTGGAGAATCCCCTGAACTGCACAAATTCAACAGTTTCTAAAAACATGAGTGGACATATGCAGTGAGATTTCTGACTTAGAGAAGCTGATGTAATTACCTTGCAAGGTTCTCTGTGACCTTTCGTAATGCCTCCTGTTTCTTCGCCCGGTTTTTAGCAGCAGCTTCATTAGCCATCTTTAATCCCAGCCTCTCTCTTCTTCCTGGTTCAGGGATCTTTTACAAAAAAAAGAAGATCTAATTAATATTAAATGTCAAAAGTTACCAAATTTTGTGCTAATAAAAAAAGATCCTACTGGAGGTTACGTACTTTAAACGATGGACCGTGATTCCTCTCAGCATATGGTGTGTCTGATCCATCCAAACGAAACGGGGTGCTCTCGATCTCACCCCAGGTCATCAGTGGCGACTCAGTGATGCCTGAGGGGACATTTTTACATTTTTAAAGACGGATCTTTCTTTTATCTGTTTCATTATGACCTGAAAACCCACTTACCAGGTGCAGGGGAAGGCATTGCTTCAAAACCATATCCATTCACAGTTGGGGATTCATGTGGGATGAGCTCCTTCCCATCAGGGCCTACTTTACCTTGTTTGAACTGGACAACAACACAATGCTTCAGTTACATCATTTGACAAGCGTCATAAGGTGATGACATACCCAAAAGCATCATATAGACAAAAAAATGAGTATGTGACTGTAATTTTTTTTCTTCGGTGAGCCAACAGAAGAGTACGTGGAATGCAGAAGAGAATCAATCCAAAATAAGTTTTCAATAAAATGACAAATAATACATATTTCAAAAAGTTTTAGCGTCAAAAGGTACAAATACGTGCAATCATGAAGAAACAGAACAGATGCATTGTCCTGAAGGCTTATGTACAGTTTTTGAGATAAGCTCTGGACATAAAATATTATGGACCTACTGAATATATTAATATTTCTTTGATCATTGTGACAAAATGTACCTGTGCATTGAGGGCTGCAGCCTGCTGAATCTGGCTTTTGTTGAGAGCTTTGCTGAACGGGTCTCCATTAAAGCGTGTGTTGTTGTGGACAACCTCCCGTGGCCTCTTAAATATTGTATCATCATCTTTAACACCTGATCATAAAAATAATAATAATGGGAAACACGTAAAACATATTCAATTACTTGTGCGCTGACTAGATCATTGTTAGTGTGGTCTTCTTACCCTCTGGGTAATACATCAATGCGTTCTTTGCTTTATATTCCCAAGTCTCAAGGCCAGCTTTGACACATTCAAGTGCTGCTTTCTCCATTGATGGCAAGGCAAGGTTTTGCTCATGGCGCTGAAAAATATCAATATCGACAAATATTTTTATGTAGTGAATGTACATAACTTCTCAGACACCTGACGGAAGAACTGCCACAGAAAAAAGAGGTTTCCATTTTTTTAATCAGTGCATTTACAATCCATTTCAATAATAATTCATAATTTCAATTATTTGAGTGTTTCACTCTATATACATACGTCCTTGTATTCAGCCTCAGCCTCGTATAACCATGAATGTTTCAGCTTCTCTTTGTCTTTTGCCAGATCCATTATATGCTCAAATGATGCATTATCCTCACTGGTATTTTTAGCAAGAAAACGATCCAGACAGGGCAGCTCCTTCTCTTCCTTGTCAAAATCCCTTTTATCTATCAAAACAATACCAATAGAAATAAAATTTAATTCCTATGATCAGGCAAATAAAGCTCTTTAGATAACATCATCTATTGTTCATTTTAAATAATGAGATACTAACCCCCATCTAATCCTTTGCTGACATGGGTGGAGGAAGGAGACCCTGAGCGGCCCACTGGCGTCTCAAAGCTGGCTGGAGTCACATCTTTTACAAAAAGAGAAGGAAGTTAAAAAAACACATGTAAGTGGTGGCAATTAGGTTTAGAATTAGAATAAAGTTCATATTTCTCTTAGAGTTTGTCATTGCTGTAGAAATAACACAAACAGAATTTTCTGTTTCTTTAAATAAAATACAATAACATGAACACACGGAGCTTAATTTTACTCATATTGCTTACAAGGTACAGAAGACCGTGGTGTAGATTTTGTCAAAGATGATCCATAACGGATGGATATTTCTCTCATTCTCTCCAGGTCACCATTTTCTTCGGCATCAAGATAATCCTTCTGAGCTTGCATTTTGGTAACATCTGGAAAAAAGTCCCTCTGGATGATCTTCTCCAAACTCTGTTGAAAATAAACAGGTGATTACATTTGACTTTGTTTACATGAGAATATTATCTATGCAATTATACAGGAACAAAACACAATTGCAGAACTCATACGCACTTTTCAGGAATGTTTAACATGAATAAATTGATAACACCTAACCTCACCCAGAGAAGTCAGTTTTAAAATACTTGTTGTTTAAAGGTCAAACTCAAAATTAAAATGACATAATGAAAAACTACTGACAAAATTTAATAATCAGGAATGTCCTATGATTTTGTGTTAATCAGTCGGTGTGTTGATAACCAAATATTTGTCTCATCTCTGTAGAATGTTATCGTGGGCGTAGATACGCTGTGACCTGAATACTTAACATGATTAATGTGACGAATTCTTTAAAGATAAGCCCGAATCTTGACATTTCTTGAACACATCTAGTTTGTCAAAAAAGCATGATGTAATTCCTACAACTGTCCATAAAAAGGATGGCAAAACGTTACTTTTGATTTGAAACGTTTTGGTACATTTAAAAAAGTATAATAATTGGAATTTTTAAAAAAATCCCCGAGGGGTTTAATAAGGGATGTTTCTTCTTCATGAGCAACCACACAGCTATTAGCCAATGCAAATGCTGTGGCCGTATCATATTATTACCTCAATGTAGTCTTCTTCATCAAGGACCTTTCTTGTATATCCATCTTTTCTGTTCTCTGGCTTTTGAAGGAGAGCCACGGTTGTCACCCCAGAAGGGACGAGAGTCCCGGACAGCGACTTCCTCACGCTGGCGCTGCCCTCCATTGTCGACACCTTTAGCCTCTTAGGCTAACTGCTATAGATCCGTCTACTACGTTAAACACAAACTGAATCAAAACAGAAAAACACTTCAGTACGCCACGAAAGGGGTTAAGTTATTCCAAACAAAAAGATATCGGTTAATATTTAAAGAGTAGTAAACTGTTCCCAGTTGCCTACGGATCCTATAAGCTAACTTTGGGCTAGCATACAAACAGCGAAATGCATTTACGCTAATACGTGACCTCACCGGAAGCTTACGTTGACTTTCTTCTTCGTTGGTGTTAAAAGGCGTTTTTTTTATCACCAAATATTACATTACCACGTCCTACTGCTGAATTGAAAGGACATTTCATTTAGCGATCTACTGTAATTCACATACTGTAAATTGTCCTTAAAAACAATATTTAATTTAAAATGCTTTCTATCGTGGAGTGGTGCCAACAGAACCAGCTCCAGCTCAACGTCTCCAAGACGAAGGAGATGGTGCTGGATTTCCAGCGGGCACCTCCCTCTCCACAGCCAGTGATCACCAAGGGCAGTGAGGTGGAGGTGGTAGGACACTATAAGTACCTGGGACTGCAGCTAGACAGCAGACTGGACTGGTCACTCAACTCGGACTGTGTGTACAAGAAGGGGCAGAGCAGGATGTACTTCCTGAGGAGGCTGGCCTCCTTCAACATCTGTCCTAAGCTCCTTCTCATGTTCTATCAGTCCATAGTCTCCAGTGTGCTGTCATACGCCATTGTGTGTTGGGGTGGTGGGGCCAGGTAAAGAGATATGGACCGTCTTCACAGGCTCATCCGCAGAGCGGGCTCAGTGGTCGGGCTGAGCCTGGACTCTGTGGAGACAGTTCTTAAGAGCAGGACCATTCCCCAAAGTTAATGCTATCATGAACAACACCAGCCACCCCCTGCACACCACCTTCTCCCAGCAGAGAAGCACCTTCAGCGGCAGACTGTTGTCACACAGCGCCTCCACAGAGAGGCTGAGGTCCTCCTTCGTGCCCTGTGCCATCAGGGGGTACAATACATCTATCGGATGTATTCTCTCTCACTTCTTGACTAGTTAACATGCTCTTGGACCTGACCCATCTATATTTCTCTTAAGCATTACTTCTTTCTTATCACCCATCCTGGTGGTACCTGGGTTCCTCAGTGCAGTTTCTGCCACCCACCTTAAATATTGTATGACATCTTGAACTTCCAAAGACTCTTTAAATTTACTTGAATGCAGCCCTGTCATATACTGCCATGTACTGTACACATTGACAATGAACGCTTTGAATCCATTGAAGTCTTTGAAGCTTTTTTTTAACTGGAGCTCTTTAACATAGTGGGAAATATGGCACTTGGGATCCACCTAATTCAGTTACTTCCACCATCTTCTTCATTTCTGTCTTTGAGACATCAAATATTACTGTACTCAACTTGTTTTTACATCCACTGCATTCACCTTCTTTGCTGCAATTGTCTCTGATTTCCCCACATTCATATGGGTTAACCGTAATTGTGATCATAAATTGTGTTCATAAGACTAATTCTAAATCTTTTTCAATACACTGTTTCTAGTAATTTGAGAATACTGGTTCATTACTGAAATTACAAAACGTCCTGCTATTTGCTAAAATATGGAATAAATAACAAGACAAAACTTTTCCTCACTCATTATTTGTCTTGCGAGCTCCAAGACTGACAATCACTTGCTTAAAGTTATGCTTAAGGTGGTCTGTGAAATAAAGATGAGGAGATATTTAAATAAAATGAAATGTTTGTTCTTATATTTGTTAACTTCATATCAGATTTTGAATTGACACCTCATGTCCTATGGATTGCATCAAAAAATATGATCCACCATCTGTTTTAAAACAGTCTTATTTGGTCTCAAAGTTAACACTGATTACCTTAACCAGTGTAAACTTTATCAACTCAAGTCAACATTTTATCTTTCAGGGGTAAAGATGTGCTGCAGGCATGTTCTGGCAAGTTTGTTTTTATGCACTTAACCAATCAGATTCATTAATATGACGAAAATTGTTCACAGTAACATAACTTGACTGTTACAAAAGATATACTGTACTTTTCCTGGAAAGGGAATGTTTTGCAATGGTTTTACACTTGATAACAATGGTAAATAAAACTTTTATGTATTTACTCAACCACACAGTGTTCAGCTTTTTTATAGTCTGTAAAAAAACAAAACAAAATTTAGTTTTCTACGTTTCCAACACCAAATGACAGTCGTTTCTGACGCCTCCACTTTGCTCTTCGGTTCTTAAACCATACCTGTGAGCAGACAATAAAGGTCAAATTTTTGCATCATCTGTATTTAATTTGGAGTAAACACAAAACAATTGGATAACATAATCAACATAATCATCACAGACATATAATTAAAACAGCATCAATTGACTAGAACTTAGATGAAGTTTAATGCCATCATATACACTCATCATATACATTTTTAAAAGAACAACTGGGTTTATTCACAAATGGGAGGGGTGGTTGTGCAGAAATAACTGCACAACCACCAAAATAACTGTTTTTCTTCCTTGACTTTGAATGTTTATCATATATTAATCAGTGACCAAAACAAAGAGAAATAAGACTAAAAACACAAATAGCTACCATAAAATCCTCATGCGACACAACTAGCATGTACCACATTTCATACAAATCTTAAATTGTATGCCTCCATCAGCATTATTACATCAGTAATCCTCCTCCTCATGAATTCGTACAGCCAATAAATAACATCTGGTGGGAAGGGGTGAGAAGGGGGAAATAGGGGTAGACTCATAGATGCATTCTACAAATTTCCACATAAGAGATAGCTCTAGCATTTAATTAGCTGTATCAAAAACATTATCACAACTGCATGGATGAATGCGTGATTAAGAAGGAGGAAGGAAACAGGACCAGCCGATGAATTGGTGTGTGGCAGATATTGTAGAAGTATTATGGAACATCGTGGTCATGATTTCCCAGCTGTGCTATTTTGCAGATGGAATTCCCTTCCTAATGTTTGCACCTGTTTACAGGGTGGAATTAGTATAATAACAAAAGAGTGGGCATTAAGTATTAGTTAGATAGAGGAATCAAGTCTGTTTCTCCAAAAACAGATTCTGGACTCAAAACTACTTGCAAAAATAAATCAAGCATGACCAAATCTTGTTGCCGAGAAATATCACTAGATCTGCACTACATGTAAATGTAAAACCGGTTATAAAGAGAAAAAAGCTTTTCCAATATCTTGCCAAAAAGCACTACTTCATCCATCATCTGATACGACACTTGGTTGGAAAGGGCTACATCATTGCAAAAACAGGACTATTCATTGTTGAACAGCTTACCTCTACTCTTTCTTCCTTTAAGTGAGTATGGTGTGCTAGTTTCTCCCTCGTGTTGACATCTGGATACTGGTTCTGCAGAAACAGCTCCTCCAGTGCCTCCAGCTGATCCTCTGTGAAAATGGTGCGGTGACGTCTGGTTCTCCTCTGCACCTGACCGAGTGGTTGCTCCTCTCTCAGAGTGTCTCCCAGCCGGCATGAGTCTGTGAGCATTACTGGGGGCCATCTGTACTGACAGGCTGCAAGGAAGAGGCCAGTGAGCACAACGTTGAAGGTCAAAACTAGTTTTAATTTCATGTTTAAAAGAAGAGGACTCTCATCAGCTCTTACCTTCATGCATGAGTTCAGTCTGGAATAAATCTCCACAGTGGGAGCAGTAGCAGCAGCACAGACAGGCGTGATGAATATTGTCTGCCTGGACTCCAGCAGGGCTCACTATTCTCTCTTTTACTCCTGCATCACCAGCCCCACATGTCCATTTGTCTCCTGTGCTGTTTGGATATTTGGTCAGTATATTCTCAATAGTAAAAGGAAACTTTTGTCTCTCCATCCCTATCAGTCCATCCATCTCCAGTGAAAAATCCAATAAAAGCCAAGCACTGATAATCACGCAGTATCAACGCACGGCACTTTGTAATAGTTTGTGCTCTGCTGCTCCTCTCCTTCTCCTCTCCACAGCAGCATGTCAGGCCCTTATAGTGAAATTGGAAGGCAAAAAAATAGTAAAACCATAATCCCCCCTATGGACCAGACACATAAAACGGTTGAAACTTAATTCCTAGCTAATCTGGGCAGTTTTGTGAAGAGGTTAGAGAGGACGGCAGATTCAGTTAATCTTGCTTCATTCCTTTCTCCAAAAGAAATCAGATTTCACTGCATAAAATGAGAAGTGGAGAGCCCCTAAGATCCTTATTGTTGAGGTTTTAGAGAAAAGGGGATTGCTCAGTATTAGAAACCTGGATTTAAAAATGAATGTTTCTAGTGTGGCCACAGACTTGTCTATGCTGAATTTTAAGGATTAGCACTTATATTCATTCATAGTGTCTGTTTCCTGTTTACTTTTTCAACAAATGACATTATGAACACATATAATGGAGCTTTAGGCAGTGATAACTAGTATGCCTGTTGATTACACACAGTAATAAGGCAGTTAGATAAATAAATGACCCGCCTTACCAGTGGCATGAGGGCTGGCACTAATAGATTCAAATGTATTAAGAATAAAATTCAGAGAAATGCTATTTCCATGTAATTTTTTTCGTAATCGTACGTCATGTGTCTTAACTTATCTGTGTGATGCAGTTTTTCTTTCTCTAATAATGCGCACAGCTAAAGTAAATCTGTTATAGGTTAACCCCCCACCCCCCTCCAACAAATCCTGTGATATCATACAAAGTGACACACCTTTTTTCAGAGAATTAATGGATTTCTACAATCTGTCTTAAGCTCCCCTTATAAGGGCTTTGGAAAACAGATAACAATAAACACCATCACATCCTTTTCACTCCAGTTTTAATAGCCCCCAGATTGTTGATGTATAGTTTGCGGAGCATTTGAGATCACTATCTGCAGTTATTGTGGTCCTCAATAGAGGGAATTGTACCACGTACACATCGGTTCAAATTCATTACCAGGGATTACGATGAAAAAGGTCCGTTTTGCTGTTGTAAGAATAATATGTGGAACAAGTGGAAAAATGAAGAAAAGCCATCACCACCCCAAAGGTGATACTCGTTCTTGATTTTTAAGGGGTTGCTTTGAGTACTGCTGTAATGTTATGGACGTTAGAAATGATTCCCCTCAACAGCATGTGATTTTACAAGACCACTTAAGTCAATCTGTGACACAAGAAAGAATTGTAAGTCTTCAATTTCTTTGATTTTTGATTAGATGCTGCATTTATAAAACAGTTATATGAAGGAAATGTGGCACAATTTCTACAAAGAACTGTAATTGGTAATAGGTTTACATCACTGTGTAAGCATAATCATAATCACATGTCATGCACTAGTGATGGGATCAGACATATTAAATTGAAATCACTGGGAAAAAATTAAACATAAATAGCTGGAATGGCAGCCAGTCAAACCCCGAGGTCCAACAGTCACTTTTAATTTAATTATACATATAAACTCCAAACATGTGGTTCAGTAAAATGACTTGTGACGTTAAAGACAGTCAAAAAAAAAAAAATTATTTTGTAACACACTTTCACATAAATCTTCTCCAAAATTAAATGGCTTTGTCTGTGGCATTCTTCCACCTCTTTTTGTGATAATTCATCAAGTTGTTTATGGGCAATTGAATAATCAAGTAAACAGATAAAAGATCCCTCTGTGAAAAAAAGTGAAAATTCTAGATCCACCCCTTTTTTATGAAATTCTGGGAGGGATTTTCACTTTTACTGCTCTGCTCTTCTAAAAAGATACATCGACATTAGTGATTGCATACATAGAATACACTTAAACAATGACAATGTGATAAACACAGGACCCCCACATTGCTTAAGATTAATCATACTGTATGTTAAAACCCTGTATGTCTGCTTACTTTTGGATTGAGGATGAAAACCTCCTAGGAAATTGGCAATTGTAGCTGGACGACCAGGAAATGCAGAAGACCAACCTTCTTCTCCATGTTTCTCTCAGCCTTGCTTGTATGTGAGCTTGTACAGGCTTGTTAGATACTGATACCCTGAGGACCCGATAAAGAGACCATAAATCTAAAACATTACTAATAGTAATATTATGTTTCCTTTGTCCTTATCTCATAAATTTTCTCTGGAATCTGAAGCTTCATTTGTCTTGTCTTAGCATTTTCAAGCATACAGACGATACATTTTAATGTTTTAACGTGTATTCTACTGAGCATACATTCAACAGTTATATTTTACAGGACTGGTGCTGTATTCATACTTACTGACACTTGTAAAGAAATGTATGCACATTTGGTGTTAATTTCCTATGAACATGTTATGTGCATTTTTTTTTTTTACAACTGGAGGAAGATGGGAAGCCATGCAGACACTGGGGTAACCTAAAAATCAATGAAGAAAAGCTCCAGATCTAGATCTAGTCATCCCATCAGTGCAGCAATAGCTCACTGTTTTGTAAAAACAGTCTGCAAATAAGAAAAGTGCAAAATTAAAATAAAGTGAGATTTCTCCTCTAAATTCAGTGTGGCTTACACAAGGATTGAATTTTTGACCGTAACTAATATACAGTAAATACTGCTAACAAAAGCTGCTCCACGGATGTATTCAAACTCTGCACGGCGGTGCATGGATGGGTCATGCGCCTCCTCGTGGCCACAGAGCATACTGTCCAGAGGTGAACGGCGGAGCGACACGACGCGGCAGACAGCTCGCCACTCGCGATAACTTGCGCGGAGGCAGCAGCTGAGCGGAAAAGGCGGGAGAAGATTGCCGCTTCCGCGTCCGCGCAGCACAGAAACAACAGTAGGGCAAAATGGACGATAAGTTAATATTGGCAGTGTTTAATTATCCAGAGCTTTACAACGTCACTTTGCCGAATTACCGTTGCACAGAAAGTCGAGCAAATGCTTGGAGGAACATCAGTATGGATTTGGGTCTCCCATGTGAGTGTTTATTTTTTTGTTTTTCACAACTTTAACGACAGTTATTATTTCGCTTGCTAACAAAACATAAAGATGTTGGAAAATTTAAGGCGCTTCTGGTCGACAGAGATACTTCTCGTGTCACTTGGAGGAAAATCGCAGCTTTTTTATTCTTATTTTTTATTCGCGGGAGTTCGTCCAAGCGATTTTGGCGGCGGCCGCGCGCACCGTGCTAGCGGTAGCAGGCGCCGCTCCACACCGTAGGCCGCGCTGCGCTGAGCGGTCCGGTCCGGCGTTGTTACCGCACCGCCAGGCGCGGAAAGGCGCGGAGAGGCGGAGGTGAGAGAATGTTCGGCGTCACGGAGCCCACTCCTGTGCACATATCACGTCACTCGTTCCTGAACGCCACTTTCTCCATTCAAACTGGAAGCTTCTCGACGTCGCGTCGAAGCGTCAGCAGCGCCGCCGCGATGTGTGTCGGATCCACGCAGCGGTAGAATCAGGTGACGGAGGGCGATCAGACGCACACTTACGGTCAGCGACAGACATCATGAGATAGATATATACTTCATTAATCCAGGAGAAAATCGCACATATCCACTTTTCAGGCATACATAAGAAAAATATTAATAATGTAACAGAACAATTACTTCTTTGCATGCTTTACAAAATCATAGACTATTGAAAACGTGTACCCTAAGATCAAATTAAGTAGATTTTGGGCGATTCTGCATCTCCTGTTTGACTTTCTTAAAGTTTTTTTTTTTTTTAGCATTTTGTTGATAGATAATTATTCTGACTGCTGTCAGAGTGCAAACCCCAAGGCAGCCCCATCTGAAAGCAGGATTTCCACAATATTTAAACCTAATGTGACAGATTGACCATGAAAGCCCACCAGTAGAACTTGTGACTGGTATCATGATGGTAATTCTTATTAACATCTCTCATCTGGCCAGGGAATGCCTCAGGCTACCCCAGGAGAAGCTGGAGAAGGTGATGTTGGGAATATCCACATTAGCCTGTCACCATGGAAACAGTCTCGAAAAAGCTAAAGAAAATGAACCAAAAGCCCATTATCAATTAGATAATTGTTCATGAACAACTGTTGCTACGTCTCTGCTAAACAGTTGATGTAGGATTATTATTGGATTGGAAACTATTTTCTGATAGTTTGGGTTTTAGCGACACTGGCGTTTAGTTATTTTTATTGTAAAACATTAAACCGATTTTAGCAGCAACTGTCATGTCCTCTTAATAACAAATTAAGTTGAGTCAGTTATTCAGACCTGTAACAATCAACGATAATTAAAATAAATACAAATGTTTTTCAGATTTTTAAAAAATTATGTTATAAATAGTAAAATTTTGTATTGACAAAGCAACTGACTGCATACATGCAGTGATGTTTCTTTAGTGGGTGTCCAGCTGTCCCATCTGTATTTCTTGTCAGCATTGCATTCCCTTATTGTTGGTAGATAAAATTACAGTATTGTTGGTATAACTTGCTCCTTACTCTCCGACGTTTTTCTTTTCTAGCTGATGAGTGTAAAAGAAAATGGAAGAACATGAGAGACAGGTACTTGAAAGAAGTTCGAATGGAGATCAAAAGCAAGAAACAAGGAGAAATTGTGCAAAGCAGATGGAAACACAGACAACTTATGAATTTCATTGCACCCTACGCCGGCTCAAGAAGCGGAGTGGTAGATATCTGCGACAATAATGACGATGACCGTGACAATCTCGACAATGAATCTGGCAGCATGGAAGGAGAACATACATCGTCAGAGACGGTCAAAACGCCGCAGCCCCTCATCAAAGCACCCGCCAGTCAACCGGACCTCAAATCCCAGATGCCATTTGGGACACAGCTCCCCTCAGCGTCTCAGGACGCACAGACGGCCCATCTGGCTGCTGTCGCCAAGATGCCTTTGTGCCCACAGATCACTCCAAGCAGTAAAACTGGACGGAAACGGCGCCCGGTGCCAGAGTCACTTTCGCCGCCCTCCTCGCAAAGCGCTCCATCCCCTACGAAATGGTTAGTCAAAGACAATGGCACGGCGTTTCCTAACAGACAGCGAGATGAGGATGAACTGTTCCTGTTAAGCTTTGTGCCGGCTCTGAAACGACTCGCTCCACAGAAGAGGTGCGAGACAAAAATAAAGATTCAACAGATCATGTATGAAGCGGAATTCAACATTGTTCAGCCGGAATCTCAAGAGAAACACCCGGAAACAGAAATGCAGGATTAAGCGAGACAGACTCTTTTTTTTGTACTTGATGCTGATTTATAAAAGCCACTTTCACAAAAAAATGAATAAATTATCTATTTTTTACTGTACAAAGTGGATGAATGTCCCTCTTATGTGAAATAACATGTTCTGCATTTGAACACATCTCACTTCACACCACTTCAGTCGGTGCCCGATTTTCATATTAGAGAATGAAGCTTTAATAGATTTACACCTTAATAACACAGACAGTCACTTAATGATGTGACATATTTATTTACATTTGTTTTACTGTCAAAAGAAGAGATTCACATGTAGAAAAGTATCAGCTTCAGTTGACCAATCTTCCTTTAGGCCGTGTTAACTTACAGTGTTTTACAATTGATTACAGCTTGTCAGTGAGGAACACTTCAGATGTATCCTTCCAATGCACAACTGCATCCACAGTTCTTCTGAAATGTCATTCAGAATAAAGGTGTGATTTGATATCACAAATAACGTGTGATTTTTGGTATATTTTGAGATATCTTTTGAGATTACAAAAACAATATATTAATGCAGACTGAAAAATTTAGATTTCTTTGTAGCAATTACAAAAACACAGGTCAATGAATTTAGATTTCTCCTGGGAGGGAAAACAATAGGAAGTGTAAGTAATTAAACAAAAGAATGATGGCTGTTATAACTTACTGTAACACTTGGATCAAACAAAGCCATTCTTGAAGCTTTTGCTTTAAACACTCAACAGAGGCAGAACTGATATCAGTAATCAGGATAGCAAGAGCCAAATAAAGGCGACAAGGAAATGACAATTTATAACATGGGATTGTGAATAAAATTCATGAGCACAGTCCTGGTGTTATTATTTTTAACAGTATTTCACCATAAATACAATGACTGTAACAAAACGGTTAAAAAGAGGCTCTTAATTATCAAAAATACAATGCAACAATTAGTTTATCCTCTTTCAACCGACATCCTTCATGCATTAGATTTTATAAATGTTTATTAAAGGTCAAGTTTCATGACTTTGGAGCCATTTGCTCATGACATTTTAGGTGGAAGAAATATATGGCTGGATTTCACTTTGTGTTATTAAAATTAAATCATGAGGCAACCAAAAATATCAGGTTCATCTTGAGAGTAGTAATAATTCAATTAGCACAGCATTCTTCATGTCCAGTAGGCCAAAACAAAACAAATTAAAAACAAATGCTAGATTTCCTCCATTCATTTATGCAATCAGCAACCAAAACATTATCACCAAGGCGACGAACAAAAAGAGTCGAGACAAAAACTGTTCATCCATGTGCTGCGGTGTCCCAGGAGCTGCTGTTTGGGAAATGGTTTAACACACATTATTTGATATGTAAGTGATGTGAAATGGTCATGATAAAGTGCTTCAAATATAAATACCTGGAGGAGGTCTTCCATCGTTGATGTTAAAAGCTGTAGCGAAAATACCAAATGGAAAGGCGCCAATTCCAAATGACATCTGGAACCCCCCATCGCCAAAACCAAATCCTTGAAAGCCCTATGAAACATGTATTTCATCATTATGTGTGTGTGGGTTCGAATCAAGTTTAATCATCCATATACAATATCAGAGGTAGTTTTACACAATCAGTGAATTATAACGCAAAAAGAACTTGAACTTTCTCAAGTGATGTCTCTGTGCTGCACCATTCAGTGTATAATAAGATTCTGCCAGTTGATTAAGTGCAAGTCTGCACTGCGACATCCTATGCAATAATTTCAGCATGAATACTTGACAGCTGATGTACTGAAAAACTGAATAAAACCGCCTAACAGGTTAGGAACCAATAAAGTATTGATCTCTCTTGACATCATAGTTATTTGTAGCTTCATGCAGGTACTTCTCAACCTACCAACACAACTGGTTCTGAGAGGATGTTCGTTAGTTGAATTGTTTGTAAGTCGTTATTTGTTCAATTTAAATCTATAATCAGCATTTGAGGTCACTTAAATTCCATTACTACTCTATATACAAAAGCATTATTCCCTAAGACTGACCAGAAACAATTACAGGACAAAGAACAACACATAATGAAATAAAATACAGGTACAGGTCATTTTGAGTTAAGTCCTTCTCAATTATACGTGGGTTTTCAAAAAAGAAAAAAATACACGTAAAAATAAAAATCAAATTAAGTCAAATCACTCGACTTAGCGTCTGTCAACCATAAATACCGGAATTTTAAAGTCAATAGAAAATCGTTAAAAGCACATAATATTGTAATACTCGACTATAACTGCAGTACAGATGGAACTTGCAGATACAGGCTTTATTCATCTCTTCGCACAGGAACTCAGAACAGAGACGCAACTTCCGCTCAAAACTAACTCGCAGTTCACTCTCGTTCCCTTTTCCCAAGTGTCAAAAACTTCCCACAGCACAAACATACACAAAGGTAGCAGTGTTGCTCGGTGTGGGTTACGGATATAGTCGGATATGTCAGCGCGCAGTTGTTTGCATCTCAGAATGTTCGTATCTTGAGATCTACCAGTATTGATTTTCATTGCCTTATTTTTGATTGTACTTACACCACGGTTTTCTGGCTCAGGTCTCTGCCCTTGTGGTCGAGGTGGAGTTCTTTCTCTGTAAAAAAAAAAAGCCTGATGTAAGGAATCACATCACAATGATTTTACACTGGTTATACTCCACAGTTAAAACAAATTCTTAAATTACTATTCTTAATAAATGGCATTAATTGATGAATAACTCAATGTTAGAAGAATTTATTCATCACTGCAGGGTGTTGTGTTTACATAATGCTTGAGGCTTAAAGCAAGCCTGACTGGTTAAGGTACAATACCCACCTGGGGTCCTGCTGACCGGTACTCCCCCTTCCGTATAATGGGATAACTTTGTCTCTGCTGATACCAGCTTTACATACTGGACAAACTTGTCTGTTGGGTCTGGTCTCCAACCACTGCATGAAGAAAGATGTATATGTCAACAAAATGGTACAATGAAAAGTGAAAATAGTGAAAAGAAAGAATACAATGATAGGATATGCTTACCTGATGCAGGCAAGGCCAGCTGATCCATGGTGAGAAATGACAATAAGAAAGAAGGTTGATTAGTAAAACATATCTTTGAACGTTTTTTTGGTACAGTCACAACTGATATCAGATCAGCTGTTATAGGTCTGACCTGAATGAGAAAATTATGAGCTTTTCTAAAATGTTTTGGACAACCAGACCTATATTAGAGAATCAAAACCTATGTGCTTGCAAAGCAGGCCACAGTCTTTATTTACAGATTATCCATTCATAGAATACAGCCTAAAACTTTAAGTATAACCACAGAAAGTTAGACAAAATAACAAAAATACTGTAAAAGCTCATTAATTTACATGATTAATTCTAGAACGGAATTTAGAGAACTGGCACATATAGTATTTCATTGAGTTTCTGATTTACGCATGTGACTGATCACAAATGTAATTGTTATTTTACACCATTACTTGTGAAATAAGACAACATCCTGCAAATAGCTGGAAAATAGTTACTAATGGGTGAAAACAATAACTTTAAGGTAAAAAGTCTCCAGTAAAATACGTGACAACAGATTGGGACATAAATAAAAAAATAATACCCAATTGTCCTCTTAATGAAAAATTAAAATTTTCATAATAGGACCCCTTTACAGTTAAAAAAACAAAACAAAACAACAACCAAAAAAAAACCAAGATTACATCGATAAGAAAAAAGTAGATATGACCCGACTGGCTTCTACCAGTGGCCGTGAGTTACAACACAGAACCAAACATGAGCCATCGATGGTCGCTCCTACCAGAAAAGGTGTCCACACAGGCTGATCACTGCATCCTTGGCGGTGTCCAAACATATATTACACTCGAATGTGCTGTCCTGGTTGCTGCCGTCAGCTGTAGTCGAACTGCTCGACCCGGGATTTCGGTTTTCAGTGGACGAAGCGGAGCCAGTGGATGGAGGGTGGGCAGCGGAGTCCATTTAAAGGCAGATCTAGTCAACAAGCACGTCCAGGTCGGGTGACTCCGTGGGCACCCAGCTCTTCACAACAAGTACACAGGAAGCCAATGATTAATAGCTAGCTACGACAAGTAACAATTAAAATTAAATCTAATTAAAACGAAGGAAAGTCTACCGCGTATTACCTATCTAACATTTAAAATCGGACCAAAAACAGCTAACGTTAGCATGCTAGCCTGAGGAAAACAGTTTAACTAACCGACTGATGGAGCGAATGCAAAGCAACAACCTCTGACACTTGAGCGTTACTTCAAAGTGTCTTTGAAGATGTAATTGCTAAGATGAAAAAACAAAAGTGTGTTAAGTTGTTAAGTTATCCTTACAGCAGATTGCATCACAACACGCACTTCCTCACTTCCGCAAACCGATGGCTGATCATTGCTCATTTGCTGTGTTTCTGGGGGCGTGGCCGATTCTTCTTCTTCGGATTTTGTAGCCGTGTTCAAAATCACCTTTATAAGCGTATACCGCCACCTACTGTACATGTATGTTAGAACAATAAAAATACTCGAGCCATTTCATCAAGCGGGAAACGGGAAGGAGTTTATCTTTCGATTTCATTTGCGAAATCCACAATGGGATTAAAATAGCTGACAGTCAAAAAGGGATTTCCAGTCATCGTACAGAAATCCAGCGTCCAGGTCAGTTATGTCCAGCCCACTGTTCCACTCACTCCCAGAGATGCTGAGCGTCTGGGGACCGGGAAAAATTGATTGATCATGAGACAAAGAACAGTATGTATTTGACGATTTAGCTTTTCACATTCGACTCCATTCTGAACATTGGAAGTTTTTCATACCTCGAATCCTGTACTGTGGTGAGGGCTACACTTGGCAAGAGGAAAGCACAGTAATTAAAGAAGTTAACTTACAATACTATGATATACCACAGTACCGCTTCAAAGCAGACACAGGTCTGCTTATGATTAAGTGGGAACTGGTTGGTTATGGTGTATTTGTGGGGCATGGTGCGAGCGAACTTGTTGAAACTGTAGGCCATGGCAGCATCCTCCATGATATCACAGGCGTTAATCACATCTGAGTGCATGGGCAGAATCTCAAACTCTGTCTCATCACTGACGCCCGTTAAGTCAAAGGGAAGTTTGAAAAATTGAAGTTGTTATAAAAGAAAGTTATAACAATTAAATGAAATCATTCATTTATTTCCTTTGGAAATATTAAAAATGCTGCACATTAATATTATACAAAAGACTTGTTTTAGATGGAGGACCTGTAGCTTATTCACATGAACGTTTGGCTGCAGTAATGTTTTAGTTCACAATAACCACGACTAAACTATTAAGACTGACAATTTTCAAGTTCAGTTATTAAATTATTCATGGGACAAGTTGAGTTAGTTTGCAATACATACATAAAATTATATTTATCTTTGTACCACAGCATTTTAAGACTAAAATCATTGATTACATATACAGTACACATATACTGAGTAAAGACTGCATGTCTTCCAGCACAAATCAACATTAAACATGTTGTGATGTATGTTTCTGTCAAAATCACTCAACCTTGACCTGTAAAAATCCTCCTTGTCACTCACAAGGGTTAACTTGATTTTACTTAATTTCCACCGCCTTGGACCTTGAGTGATTGAGACCACCTGTACGAAAATCCTCTGCCATAGCCTCTTCTATTCTTGACGTCAAAGAGCGTTTAAGGGTTGTTTTGAAATCATTACCAATGAACACATAGAGAACTGGGGATATGAAGCTGTTTGATGCTGCCATGGTGGCCCCCACCCTTAGGCCAGTGTTAAGGACCTCCAGGCTGTGGTTCTTCAAGTCTAACTCTAATAGAACAAAGCAATGATAGGGGACCCAGCAGAGGAAAAATGATAAGATCAGTGCTGCCATCACTTTGTAAGGTTTTGTTGACCTGATAGTCAAACGTCTGAGCTTTACAGCAAGCACTGTGCAGCAGAAAACGATCGTGAGGAAAGGAATGAGAAACCCACAGATGAATCGCGTCAGTTTCACCACCTTGTGCCTGGAGTGGTCCATGTAACCCATGTAGCACTGAGTGACTGAGCCATGAACAATGATTTGTCTGAAGATCAGTGAAGGCAGTGTCAGGAGGGCTGACAGGAGCCACATGAGGGCAACGACTCCAACTGCTTTTGTTACTGTTCGGTGGTTGTGTGACCACACAGGAAATGAAGCCATTAGGCAGCGATCAGCGCTGATCAAAACCAACAGGAACACACTGCTGTACATGTTGAGAAAAAGAGCCGAGGAGGTGAGCTTGCACAAAACCAGTCCGAAAGGCCAGTGTGAAGTGATCATGTAGAATACTTCCAGGGGCAGAAAAGCACAGAACAAAGAGTCTGAAATGGCCAGGCTGATGTACCAGGTGGTGATGACCGTACGTTTCATTTTCCATCCACAGATCCAGATCACCAATGAATTTCCTCCGAGACCAATCAAAGATATGATGATATTAATCACCACTAGAGTCAAATGAGTCTGAGGAGGACTGAAATCCAGCTTTCCAACTGCTGTTGAGTTTATTTCAGTTTCATTGTCCGGAGTATAGTCTTCAAATTCAATATAATCCACATCCATAATGGTAATCTTTCCTGAAATATGAACCAAAGTGCATTCCTTTATATACATACAGACATATATTATACATTAGACAATTTAATCTTTGTCACGAAGAAAATAGTTTGGAGTTCTGCATAAAATGTACGTACATACTCACAGTAAATGTCGATGTAGAGGCAATCACACTGGGAAGTGTCTTCCTTAGGAGATCCTTGTCACTTCACAAACTTCTCACATCTGCTTTCTGGGTAGAGTCACTGATGAAAGTTACGCAATAGAGAATTAGTATGTCATGGAGCAAACGACAATCTGCCCACACTTCATTTACCGAAAACATTCTGTGTATCTAGATGATACCATTTTGGATGGACTTTTCAAATCTTACATTTCCTGTTGTAGTGTAAAAATAATCAGTCAATGTGATCACACACACACACACACACACGCACGCACGCACGCACACACACACACACACACACACACACACACACACACACACACACACAAACAAACAAAACAAACAAACATTCTTTTATTGTCATTATACACATACGGTACAACGAAATTTCAAAGGCCAGATGGAGTGTTGGTCCAGAGCCGCTGCACCCCGGGTGCGCCGCCACTACGGTCAAACATGACCTAATATTACCTAGATGCATGTTTTTCCTGATAATGGGGGGGAAACCGGAGAACCCGGAGGAAACCCATTCAGACACAGAGAGAACATGCAAACTCTTCACAGAAAGGCCATGTTGGAAATACACACACACACACACACACACACACACACACACACACACACACACACACACACACACACACACACACACACACACACACACACACACACACACACAAAATACAAGTACATGTAATTTCTCTGTTGGCATGACTGGAGAACAATCAATGTATAAAGTGTTCCACCGATAAACATCCTAATGATGTCATCCTGTGGGATGGTAACCCACTCTATGGCCAGACGTTAGTGTCAGTGTTCAGATGTAGCAATATGTGGTTGGAGGTCTGAAAGCATAGCAGGTGGATATCCTGATTCTTTTTAGTTATATGTGGCATACAAGAATTTGGATGCTCTCTTGTCATCCCTGTTGCTACACAATATTGCCATAGATGCACTGCTGCTGACTAGTGAGCAATGGCCTTGGGGACTTGTCTGCCTCTAGAATGGTGCAACAGATTGCTCAGAACATTACATTTTTCTCTTCCCAATCTGCATGCCTTTTTATAGGAGTACATTATTTTAAAAATGGTGTGATATTTTGGGTTACGTTTGACAAAGGCAATAAAGTTTATTCTTTAAAGATTTTCAGACACCAGAATAATTAGTACAATTTTTTGCTAGAACAGTATGATTACACAAGTGTGACTTGCTTGCAGTGACATTTCATCACCAGCATGTAATATATTGTACAGTATTGTCTGTGCACACAGAAAAAAATCTTTGTTTGAGGAGGTCTAGAATTCAATTCTTATAGATGACAATAAGTACAAAGTAAGACTATTACATTTGTTAGATTTTGTTATCATCAGTGGAATTCAACTTTTAACTCCACATTTTTCAGTGGTGGATTTGCTGCAAATGCAGTTCCCTAAAAAAATCATATGATGTCGTTGTGCAACAGAAGTTGAGTAAATTTTTAACAGTGGTAAACTCTTTGAGGAAACTAAACATCAAAGCTGTTTTGATCAACTTCAAATGATCATTGGGAAATATGTAGAAGTGAAAAGTAAGTTATCACATGTTTAAGAACTGCACAATTAACTCTACAGTCCTTAGGTGCCTGATCTTTATCGAAATACGACTTCTTCTTCTTCTTCTTTTCCTTTCGGCTTTTCCCTTCAGGGGTCGCCACAGCGAATCAATTGCCTCCATCTAACCCTGTCCTTTGCATCCTCTTCTCTCACACCAACTACCTTCATGTCCTCTTTCACTACATCCATAAACCTCCTCTTTGGTCTTCCTCTAGGCCTCCTGCCTGGCAGTTCAAAACTCAGCATCCTTCTACCAATATATTCACTATCTCTCCTCTGGACATGTCCAAACCATCTCAGTCTGGCCTCTCTGACTTTATCTCCAAAACCTCTAACATGTGCTGTCCCTCTGATGTACTCATTCCTGATCCTATCCTTCCTAGTCACTCCCAAAGAGAACCTCAGCATCTTCATCTCTGCTACCTCCAGCTCTGCCTCCTGTCTTTCCCTCAGTGACACTGTCTCTAGACCGAACAACATCGCTGGTCTCACCACAGTTTTGTACACCTTTCCTTTCATTTTAGCTGAAACTCTTTATCGAAATACGACAATTCTTAATATTCCTTCATCTATCTGACAGCTACAGTTATGAGATTATTTGTAGAATGAGAGTGTGAGTAGTACTTGAAATTGCAAACTTTGAATCATAGTTCTAAGGGAAGTATTAAAAAACAAATATAAATCCACCAGTTTTCTTTGAATACTTGAACTTCAACTGTTTACCACAACAACAATGTGTGCAGGTCTTTGCTCAGGACTTTTTACACTGTGGTAGCATTGACCATCTTCTACACAGTGGTCTGCTGGGGTGGGGGCAGCACGGACAGAGAGAGGAAAATATACTCAATTATGACTTTATTGTGTTCTATCGAAATTTAACTATGTCCACATGCAGTATGTGGACATAATTTTTCTCAGAATCTACACCATATAAAAAGATAATTCTTTGCGTTTACACTCATCAGGTCCCAAACAGCCAAAATGTCAAAGAAAAATTAAAATACATGCCATGCAAAAGTTCGGGCCTTAGGATATTAATAATACACATTACCGTTTGAGAGTGTGCGCAACAACATTCATCTACCTAAAGATAAAAAAGCAACAACAATTAGCCTTAAATCGAACATAGCAATGAGTACTACATTACATTTTGCTTTTATTAAAAGAAAATAAATTTGATTGAATTACATGTTATAGTTTACCAGACATGCGCAGATGAGACTAGATTAGCCCCGCCCCCCAGTCTTCTAAAACCGTTCTCCTTTTACAAAGTGCGACATTCTGACGTCTATCAACATGGCGGGAGTGTTGGCAAACAAGTGCTGGAGTCCTCTGACTTTCCTCGCCAGGAGACTCTCTGCTCCAGAGTTCATCACCCAGTGCTGCTATCACCAGAAGGTAAAACTCTAACGTCATAGCGTGACTGATGGATACTGTTTTATGAGCGATAATTTTCATTAGCTGTAGCCTGACGTAAAGTACGGCTCAGGTAAACAGATGGAATATGTTAGCTATAGGAAGCTAATGTGTTGTCATGTAATGCTGTACAAATAGAGCTACGCTGGGTTACAACAGTATGACGTATAGTATAACTTTCTATAATACCTCCTTGATGTGCTATATATAACCTATGTAGAGCACATCAAGGAGGTATTATATAAAGTTAGAAAAATGAATCAATGAAATGTCAGCACTTTATTTAATATATTTAACGTTTCTGTTTAGTTCCAGCGACAGTAAATGGAATATAGTAACATAGCTACTCAGTACCACAGTTGTAACAATAATTTCATATTGATGAAGGTTTGGTAAATGTACAGTGAAATAGAACCCTAAAATGTTTCTGAAGATGCTCTGTAGAGACTGGTAACAGTTATGTGACCATTGGTTGCATCATGGATTTACAATGTTTGTCAAAACCCTAATTACCTGTATATTCAAGTTTAGTTACTTAATACAAATAAACAAAGATTTGTTAAACTTTTTGGATGTTTTAACAGTGACTTTTTTCCTCTGTTATTCACTGTAACCATGGATAATTATCTGGAGAGCATTCTATATGTGTCTGCTAAAGCTCCATTAAAAAAAAAAAATTATGAAACAACTTCAACTAAATTTAGTCTGAACCATAAAGTTGTTTTTAAAAAATTGAAAGACCAAAAATGTAAAGATAGATCAAACAACAGCACCATAATTTAAAATGTCATTTTACTTGTAAAATCTAGTCTTTTCTGACATTTATTGTTAATGTGATAAAAACTCAGACGCTTCATGTTGTCTAATCAGAATGACTCAGCAGGTCTGGAGGGGGAGGAGAACAGGATGCAAGGGGTTAGTATAGTAGACAATGAAATCCACCCCTAATCTATTTATTTCAATATCCCTTACGTCACCAGAGAAAATCTGTGGTGATATAACCATGATTCTCAAAACTTCTTGTACCCACTTTAGGAGAATTTCAAAGCAACACAACATCTTACTGTTGTTTTACTGTGTCATATTTATATACATGTTATGGAATATGCATAAACCCATGTTGTTGTTTTTTCTTTCTTTGAAGGTGGTGGATCATTATGAGAACCCAAGAAATGTGGGGATATTGGACAAAAACTCAAAGAATGTTGGGACTGGATTGGTGGGGGCTCCAGCCTGTGGTGATGTAATGAAGCTCCAGGTATGCAACTAATCATGGATGGATGACACCCTTTTATTTATTAGTTGAGGTATTAGATTACATAATATAAACGCAGTAAAGTGTTCTTGAACCACACTCATACAGTACTGACTAATTACGTGCTCATTTTACATTGTCGGTGGGGCTGTCTTTAATTGTATGATTTACGGTTATTTTTCAAGAAAAACACAGTGTGTAATTTAATATAGCCAAAGATTTTTATTAATTGAATAATTATCACATATTTATTGAATTTTGTAAGTCATTCACCTCTTGGTACTGGAGCAAAACTCTCCAAACTCTTACAGATCAAGGTTGATGACGAGGGGAAAATTGTGGATGCCAGGTTCAAGACTTTTGGTTGTGGCTCTGCTATTGCTTCAAGTTCCTTGGCCACTGAGTGGGTGAAGGGCAAATCTGTGAGTATATACATGACAAACATAACACTTCTTATTTCTCTTATTTGTTCCTCATGTTGTATCACTGACTAAAATACTTGGTGGTTACAGGTGGATGAAGCTCTGACAATAAGGAACACTGATATTGCCAAAGAGCTCTGCCTTCCACCAGTTAAACTTCACTGCTCCAGTAAGTTGTCAGTTATTTCGCCAAATGTTTTTTGTTACATATTCTTATGAAATTTGTAATTAACATTAAATTGCTCGCTTTCAGTGCTCGCAGAGGATGCCATCAAGGCTGCCTTGGCTGATTATCGCATGAAGCAGGAGAATGACCAGCAGGAGGCAGTCATGGCCAGTAATTAAAGAGCACACTCCCACTGAACTGAGGTGTTTGCTGCCCAGAGGAGGAGTCTTTCTCTGTCGTCACCACCCAACTCTCCTGCAGTATTGATCGCTCACACCTCATAATGTGATTGAAATGTAAACCAATGCCCGCTCAATGTAGTGGTGTTACACCAGGCTCTCTGTATTAATCTGTAGAGCTCTATCTAACCTCTGCACCTCTTAGCCCGTCACTTAAACGCACAACCTTTTGGGTTTTCGGTTCAAAGCTGAGCCGTATTTTGAAATTATCTTATATTTTAAGAATTTAATTTGAGAAGTGTTGCTTTCAATTGGTGTGATGGAAATACTGACTTAAGCTTCCAGATGTTGAAGCATGTTGTCTGCACTGCTGACCACTGACCTTTTGTTATGCAACAAATCAGCGTGTTGTAAGGCAATTAAAGGGTCCACTGTTAAGCATTATTTATATTAGCAATGCTTCCTTAAGTGTGCAATAAAATCATCTTGAATTAGTTTTTGTTCAGAGTGCTATTTATTCATTCAAGCAGCCTGAAAATATGTTCCATCAGACTTATAAAGGGAAAAGCACAGGTGTAACATTTCAGTAATGATGACTTTATATAAAGCATTTCAGTAATTTAAATGCATAGTACGTATTAAAGTGGAAGTGCCTTATAACTAAGATTATACCTACAGTATTTTTTATAACTTCCAAAAGAGCTGCAATTTTGGTGTACATGTATTGATTAGGATTTTACAGTGTTTACAAGTAAAAAAAACTTGGCAGGAATTGGTTTTCTGTACCTAGGTTATCTTTAAGTGTACAATATTTAATATTTTGCACAGTGTTTACGGAAATTGTCCCTACACACAAAGCAAGATATCTTTATCTTGTTATAAGTGTTTTGTACCAGTTGTTCACCATACTTAATATTTAAGTCACTGGAATATACCATCTTCTGCTTCTGTTTTCCCAACATTGAATACAAGCGTAATTTGATAATACGTTTGGTTCATTGTCAAAGTTTACCAGACAAATATTGTCGCCTTGATACAGAGCTTTAAAAGTGTCATTTTTTAATGAGCTTTCTTCAATAGCTAGAAGGCAGTTTTCTCTCCTGCGATCAGCTGAAGTGTTGCAGAGTCATTGTGAATATGAAGTGATGATGGCCGGGGACTCCTACTGGTTGGAGGCCCCTGTGAATCCTCCTCCTCTGGATGACTGGGCTCTGGAGAATTCAGCTGTGAGTCTGCTGCTGCAGCTGTTTCATTGTCTGTCTCACTCAGCTCTTTTTCCTCAGGGTGGTTCACTATCTGCTGGTCCAGGACGCCTCCATCTGGAGTAGAGCCATCCTCAGGACTGTGGTCTGCAACTTTGTGACTGGTGGTGCTTCCTTGTGCAGCATCAACAAATTTATTCGGTGTGCGTAAGCTCTTGGCAGCTCTCATGATATCTGCCTGAAGCTGCTTATGAGAGTCCACCGGTTCATGTTGCTGCTCAGGAACGGGTTTCTCAGGCAATTCTTTGAAGGGTGTAGCCTCTCCGGTTTTGTCCCTGTGGTCCACGTACATCTTTGAGGGAAAGGAGGAAGGGTAGTAGGCATTGACTCGACGTCTGCGACTCATAAAAATTGCCCCACAGATAACAAGGAAACCAAAAAGGAGTAAAAAGCCACAAACAAGAATTAGGAACACGTTCTCTTCCAGAAAGTTTAGCACTTGACTCAGACCAGTTTCCACATGTGTTGGACCAACAGGTGTGGTTTGAGGCTCAGAGGAAAAGCTGCTGTTGATCAAAAAGGAAGTGAAGTTAGCAAACTCTTCTTCGTCTGTGCTTCCTTCTAGAGAACCGTACAAAGGTAGAGGTGTGGCCAAGCTGCTGCTGAAGTGAAACAGAACACACAGACCAAATAGATGAAGGGCCATCGGGAGCATCGTTTCCCCTCAGGATCTGTAAATAACAGCAAACGTCAGTCATTGAAAATGTTCCATGTGGAAAGACTGTGCCTCTCGAATCGTCAAGACATGTGTGTCCCAGAGCTGAACATCTGTTTTTCTGACATGTAAATGTGGACTGGAGGCATTTTAAACACACCACTTAGCATTTAACCCAATTTGACAAAATCTTTTCTTTATTTTAAAGTTGGTTGCACATAAACTGTATAAGTAGGGTAGGTTTTGGGATGAATACCCACACATGAAGTTTGGTCACACTTGACCGATCTGGTCTTGACTCAATTTGTAGGGAACCAACAGGCCTTCTTCCCAATAATGGCAGATGGAGCTACCCGCCTGTTTCCATTTCCATGCTGAAAATGGGACAGCTCACCAGAAGAGACACCAGGGCGAAAAATGTTCACCGTGCCACAATGGTGCATCCACACCATTATTATGAAACCAATAGAACAATGGCAGACCACTCAAACAGTGGTCAGCCAGCAACAGATACCCCAAGTGACCATTGTTTGTACATGACAAAATAATATACAGGGTAGTCATCTGAGACCTGATGGAGTGGCAGCAGGACTATCCTCCACTGACTAGCAGCAAAGCCAAGGAGCTCTGGATAACATCAGGTTGTCAGTCCATGAGGAGGATTACTGCTGGAATGGATGCCGTTGGGGGACATATACTCTAGTTGTGTCACCTAAAAAATTTATGATGCATTCTTTTTTGTATGAAATACATTAACTTGAAAACTACTTTTAACTTTTTACCTTTAAGTTGAAGCAGCAGAAAGTGGTTTTGAAGGAATTCAAAACCAGTGTCGATGTCAACATATAGTGGGGCCAGGATGTAAAAAGAGAAGCTTTTTATTCAGCAGTAGCATTCTCAGAGACAGATATTTAAAAAATAAATAAAGCCAAATATTTGCACCACAGGGGTACGTGGGAAAATGTTTTCCAAATTGAATTATGAGTGACGTTTTGAACTTCGCTGTCATTTGTTCTGCACTTTTTTAGAACACAAGAATCTCTCCGCTCATCTATTAAAACTGGCCACAGCTCCAACATATTTAAATTAATTTCTTTCCATCTGTGAGAAAGCTGGTCCACATGTAAGTCTAATCTTATCTGGAAAAGGGGTGTGGGAGTTTTGTTTTTCAGAATCCATCACACACTCACCACAGACTAAATGTACAGGGTCACAGTTGGCTGAGACAAAAACAAATTGACTAAAAATGGTCAAATATTTCTTTCAAAACAAATCTAGATTAATGGTTGCTCTGCTCCTATGTCCAAAAGTGATACAAAATGCTGTCTCTGCCTTTCAATCGTCACCTTTTTTTACACCCTGAGGCTGTGACCTCGTCTGAGGGCATCATGGTGTTGTCACATCATCCACTTCAAAAATGACATATGCCCTCGCATGATGTCAAGAAACCAAAATGCTTCTTGCATGCATGAGCAATATGACAAGAAGAAAACCTACATGAGATAATCAAACCTTGTTACTCACCATCAACTGTGGCAGAATAAGTTTCTGTGCCGGAATCGCCTCTGAGGGAATGAGTGAAACTAATCTTGGAAAAAGTGGCCTGACAGAAATATAGCGAAGAGCAGCAAATACTCAGTGAGCCTCTGCTCTTCTGCTGTTTAAAATTCCAGGCTGAAGTTTGCCTGGATTGTGGAAAAAAAAAAGATGTCGTCAACCATGAGGACAAATCCCTCCTTCTGCCTCTCCTCTGTTCTCCTCCCCCCTTTGGTTTCGGAGTTCTCCAGCCTGCACACAGATTGTTCTTGTTAGGTAGAGTTCATAATGTAGAGTGGGGGCAGGGACCTTTCTTCCCTTCTTCTGTGTGGTTAACTGGATGTGCAAGGCCAAGACAACGATATTAGCTTTATGACTATCGCAAACCATTGTGGGCCTACCTTCATCATCATAATCCTAATCAGCAACACACTGTACACTGTTGTTTATTTCCTGAGGTCTGCAGGAGGAGGTTGTGATTGACAGCCTGGAACTTCCTGTAAGCTCAGCCTCTGAAGCTGATGACTAACAGCAGACCCAACTCAGGTTTTCAGAGTGACTGGCTGAAGCAGGAAGAGGTTATCGTTTCCTGTGTGGACCTAACACCCCCAACAGAAAACACAAAGATTCTTCCCCAGAGGCAAGCAATTGAAAAACCTCAGACAGTGTATGTGACCTCTGAAGCATGACTGTATGTGATTGTGCGTATGCAAAAGCATTTTTGGAAAGTCTTCTGTTTGTGATCAGCCAAGACTAGCCTAACTTTATATGGTCATCAGGAGCACGAGATGAGGTCCGGCATCTTCCTGGTTTACATTCATCTCAGGTTTGTTGATAGTGACTGGTCACTATTTCAGCTGCACAATGCTAAATATGAAAATAAGAAGCAGAAAATATGGCTTCATGAGGATTAAGAGCTTTATTTTCTTTTCACACAAAAGGAAATGAATGTAAAATCCAGTCCAGGGTGGAAGAAAAGTCTTTTCTTATGTAATGGAACTGTCTTGGTTCAGTATCAGTTTTATTATGACAATTAACCATTTAGAAATGCAGACATAAAACAAAAGCATCTGTTTTCACAGGAGCTCAAATACTGAACAGCATAAAGTCCATGTGAATCTCTCAGAGCAAACAGACAGGTGTCTGTTTGAGGGAACAAGCAATAAAACACTAAATGGTCTTATTTTACAGGTGTGTATGGTTTTCTTTTTACAAAGTCTTTGGCACAAACTAATAATGACTGCTACTTAATATTTACACAACATCAAATAAATTCGTAATACAGTATCCACCTCTACACAAACATCCACACTAACAGCCACGTCAGGTTTATAGTGAATCACATCACAGTCTCAGACCAAACTAAAGAGTGTCTGTGAAGGACAGAACCCCTGGACAAAAATAAAACCTGCTCTATCTCCCGTTGCTAAGCAAAACAAGATCAGTTCTCTGTTAGGAGGTTTCAAAAAAGACATCTTTGATCGCTCATCCTGACCCGAGTCGCTTTGAAATAAAATGATACCAGAAGTCATTAGTTTGGCAAAAAAGAAATACACATTTGAAGATTTGACCTCAGCTCAGATATGATTGATAGCGCATCAACATTAAAGGTTTTTTTAATGTCTATGATCTCTTTGTTGCTTCCCCCCACAGGAACGGAGTATTCAAATAAGCCAAACCACCAACACGGAAGGGGAAGTATGAGTTTATTCACATAGCAACTGTTTCCATATGACTGACGTCTAACATTTCAGCACCGTCTGAGTTCTGATGCACGTATGTGTGAGTCACTAATAATTTGTTTAAACGAGACGGTCATTTTCTGGGAGAAAGCTACTGAGAGTCATGTTGTCATCTCCATCCTCATCACTGTCTCCGTCTCCACGCATCACTAGGACTCCGTTCGTCACTGGATTGCGTGGTCTCAGATAGCTGTAGCTCATTTCAGGCATGAGCGCTGAGATGCTCACCATCTCTGTGGCCTGCTGAGGTCTCCTCACCTTGTACTTCCTTGTTGACAGCTTGGCACAGAGGATGATAGTAGAAACCATAAAGACTGTGGCCAACCCAGCCAGGGAGGCGATGACTATGAGACATCGCTTCATCAAGGCCCGGTTGAAGCATGGTTGGTCATCAGTGCTCGGGGGGCTCCTTGTGGCCTCCTGGGGTGCTGCTGTAGTCATTTTGGTCTTAGGGATTCGAAACTTTGATCCTCCTGTGGTAGAAAGGTCTGTTGTTGAGAAAGATGTGACAGAATGGGGCTGAGATGGGGATAAAAACTTGGTGGTGGCAATGGATGTCTCTGTTATGTTGACAGTCGAATGAGGTGCTCCTTTAGAGGCGGGGCTCCCAGTCTTGATGGATGTAACAGAAACTGAGGTACTTTTGAGGTTCTGGATGACTGTTGGAGTGTCAGTAGGATGATCAGCAGAGTTGGTGGATGATGTGTTCGTTATGACTCCAGGCATAGAGGTGGAGGAAGACTGCGACAAAGACACAACCTCTGTTGCTGCTGTTGCTGATGATGCTGCTGAATCACTACTGTTGATGGACGTTGGGGGTGATTGCTCATGTAATTGTTCCTCTGGAGGCTTTACTGGTTCTGTGATTGCCGTGATGGGGGAACTCTGTGCTTCACCTGCCACTGTGATCACTTCTCTAGAGGTCAAAATCACCCATTGGCCTGGGCTGCTTTCAGGCACCGCTGCAGTGTTCATGGTAACCAAACTAGTCAAGCTAATTTCTGAGGTGTCACTGCGCTGAGGGACGGTCATCTCCTCCAGTTTCACTGTAGGTGCTGATGAAGAAATGTCTGCAGGTTTATCAGTTGGATTCCTTTCTCTAGACTGTGTCTCTGTTCCATTCCAAACATTGATCAGCTGCGTAGTTGTCTTTTCAGGTGCAGCTGTTGAGATAATGCTGCTGTTTTCTAGGATGGAATCACTCACAGACTCCACTGCGAACAAAGCCGACGCTGCCCACACCAGACACAGACACATCTTCATGCTGAGCTGCACCATCATCCTTTCAATAACCTGAAGTGACAGAGAGGATTCAAAGTTACTCTTTGCAATGACAAGTAGAGAAAGAGTAGAAGTCGATGTAAATAGACGCACATGTGGGAAAGACGAGTCATGTGTTCGCATGGCATCCCATGATGACATGTCTTTTACCGCACCCATTTCCTCATTGGTCACAAGAAAAACTAGAACCAAGGCAGTCAGAAACTGCAACCCTGAAAGTAGTACCTGACTAATGCATAGACTAGTGCATATGTAGAAGGCCAGTGTGAGTAAAACCATAGATCAAAGCTAGTGCATAGGTAGATCAAAGCACTAACTTTGATCTATAGTCTTACTCACACTGGCCTTCTCCCTTGTCTTTCTATCTTATCCGGTTTCTGAGTGTACAAAAGTTGAAATCTCACCTTGACCTAGTTTTCTCAAGGTCAAGGTCATCATCTCATTTTCATCCCCTTTGCCACCCGTGTAATGTGCTTTTTGTTTCATTCTATCTGCAACGGTTGCAAAGATATACGAACAAACGAACGGACGAACGGATGGACAACCACAGTAACACTGACAATTACAATACATCACCACTGTGAAGCGGAATGTAACAACAATATCAACAACTGCATAAACAACAACAACATAAACAACAAGGCAGTCAGAGACTGCAACATCCCGGGACTTACCCTGACCTACTTTCAGGGTAGGTCAGGGTCAAAGCTTCAGGGTAGCTTTGACCATAGATCAAATCTGGTGCATAGATAGATCAAAGCACTAGCTTTGATCTAACAAACTAACAAACCAACGAATGAACGAACGGACAGTACATCCTCGACCAGCAACATTTAACCCATATGACTTTAAACAAGCCCTTGGAGCCTTACCTTTCTGCTGATGTGAGATGCGAGATAAAAATCTGATTGTTATCTCATCTCAGCCTGTGGTAGAACATCCTCAGACTGCTGATGCTGACCTATAGAAGAAACAGGAAACATTTTGAAACCAGAGCTAAATATCTTTTTTAGAGTCCGATGCAAGCAGACGGCTCCCTCAGAAACGCTCAGCTTTAGTTTGACAAAATGAGGAAGTGAAAATTATTAGTAGCTTTGTTCTATTCTTATTGTCGCTCATCAGTTGCCATACATTACATATATATGTATAAATGCTGGTAGAAGTGTCTTACCTCACTGATGGAAAGCTGAAGAGAGTTCAGGTGCTGCTGTGTGCAGGAAGCTGTCAATCCTGTAAACAGATGCCTCTTATATGTCTACACTGATCACATGGGATCTTCAGGGCACTGACGGCAGATCAATAACGTGAGGACAACTTGATCTCACATGTAAATGCAGTGATAAAATAAGTTCAAATTACACAGATAAATTAATCCATGGCATGACAGGATTTGATTTGTGAGGGGTTGTCTGTGTTTGTGCCCCGGCTTTAAAGATATGAGTAGTGAACAGACACTTATGCACTATATGCAGAAACAGAAATGTTCTTCTCGTGTGGAAATCATAACTGTCATTTCCTGCTCTGCTGAGTCACACTGAGAAGTGGTTTAGAAGATACTGTATGTTGATAATAAGACTTTTTAGAATGAAAAATAATAAAAAATAAATTAAAAAAAAGTTTATATGTTATAATGTTGAGTAAGTGCAATTTTACTTACAAGCTCATTTTCAAATACTGGATGATGAGTAAAATGTAAATACATTTAAAAAAAAATCTTTCAAACATTCCGGAGGACTCATTTACTATAGAGTCAGGCTGTAGTAAATGCAGAATGTGGTTTTTGTTTTGCATCTTCTTGTCAAAATAAGAAAAGGCCTCCATGCAAAAGACATTGTCTGCTGAGCAGGATATATTCCTCCAAAGCCTGTAAATATCATGCAGCATTAATGCCACAAATATTGCAGGTTGCCTATGTGAACCTCTGTACCATCAGTTATGCTGTTTTGAACTGTGTCATGATAACAGTCTACTTCTTCCTCTGTTTAGCCTGGAGGACAAAGTGTCCATGACCCCCCCCCCCACCCCCCACAGTAAATAAACAAAACAAAAAAAAGAACAACAAAATTATCCCATATTTCAATAGTGCAAAAAAAACAACAACCCAAAAAAACCCAAACAGATAATCTGAGGGGAAAAAAAATCATTTAATTTACAGTCTTTGAAATGTTCACCAATTAAGACCTTACATCAAAATCATGAATATATGACAAGTTTCCTGAAAGCCGTTTCAGTGACCTCAATGCTACCGATTGAGCGCCACCATCAGGCAAGAATATTGGAAGCAGCTCATTGTGGAGGCTTTTAGTTAAGGAGACACAGACTGAGGACGAGCTACAACTGAAAACACAATTCAATCTCTTAATATCCATTTGATGAATTTGGAAGCAAATACTCCTAAAATCAAATCCAGATCCTCTTGTACCTATCTACAGTAATGAGTCATGACTGGGTTACTTTTCCTTGATGATACTGAATTGGCTTTTTGGTTCAAATTGTAAATGACCACCACCTTAAAACTTAATTTCGCACTGCTGATTAGTCAAGAAAATACACCTCAATTAACTTCAATAGAAATAATAAACTGATAGGAGCTACTCAAAAGTCTCATGGAGTTTCTGCAGATCTGACTACTGGTATAAAATGTTCACCTACAGAATATCTCTGGATTTGATTTTAAGTCTGTATATGTAAATCTAACACGAGCTAACATAAGTACATATATTCATGTATAAATCAGGCAAAATCAAGGATTTCATGTGTAAAATCTTTATTGTGTGCACAGAACTGTTTGTCAAGGGTTCGGTGAAACAAGCTGGGTGAGTGGTTCCTTTCCAACACCACATATGCACTGAAGGGCGACTTTAATTTTACCCTTAACAGTGACGAGAGGCACCACTACATTTGCACAACATTTACATCAGAGATGCAACCCCCCCACCCCACCCCCCTTTTAAAACCCAAATATTAAATTTCAAGCTCAGAAGAACAGGAATATAAAGAAGAATCCAGTTAATTCTTCCACATTCATGAATCTGATGGTTTTCAATGAGTGGGAGAAATAAAGTTCAACAGCTATTGTTTTAAAAAAAACCCAGCTTGACTCAATCATTCTACCAGGAAGTGACTGGAATGTACAACAGGAGAGAACATAAATGTAAAAGCAGTGCATGAAACCGCACATGGTTCGTATTTGGCAACACAAAAAACAATGGAAATACTGATGCTACATACAATTTTTGAGTAGTAAATTCAAACTTCACATGAAATGCTTCACTCGCAATTTAAAACAATAAAAAAAAAAATTAAGACTTTTCCTTTGACAAAAATGTCTTTCCTTCAATGTGAGTATATGAGCTGCAAGAGTTTTTTTTTCTTTTTCTCAGGATGAAGGATGAAACTTGGTGAGAAAAAAAAAATAAAGTTCATCTTGGAATGTAAGCTTGGTCGACCCCCAAGCTCTGTGAAGCTCAATCGTTTAGCCATGGCAGGCCCTGGGGGAGGGCCCCCGGGTCTTTAAATGGCCACCTTGGCAACCTGCTCTTCCAGTCTGGCGATTCGACGGTCTTGGAGGATGACGCGGTCCCTGAGCGACTTGAACTCTCGGAGTACTTCCTCCAGTTTATCTTCCATTTTCTGGTGGAAAAAGTGGGAAGGACGTCAGTTGGAGAATTGTTTATGCTGCTCTCAAGAATTTGTGGTGATTAAATGATTCAAAATGATTTGTTCATACGTTCACGCTTACGGCCGACGGCTGCGGAGAAGCGTGCTTCTGGACCGCGGTGATGTTTTCTGCTTTGGTGGCAGGCTTGTTCTCCAGGACGTTTGTCTTGACCACTTTCAGATCCCGGTTCTTTGTGGAGACGTAGCCGTCTTTGAGTGAGACCAAGATGGGTCCTCCATTCTTTCCAGCAAACCACTCCTCTGCCTCCAGGGTGGGATCCGGCCCGGCGGTGTCGGGATAGAGGTCATCCTGGAAAAGATCGGACTGGGAGGGAGGAGGGGACACAGGAAAGTCAAAATTCTGATGGCGTGCGGTCTGATTGCAAGAACAGCGTATTGGTTATTTGACACGGACTTACCTTACGTGGGACGGTCATGATGATTGGTTCACATTTTCTCTCATGTAATTTGTAAAACCTTGAGAGAAAATGAATGATTAGCAAACACAGCGGTGCCGTTAACAAAGTATGAAACACAAACACAAAGAAAAAATGAGGCAGGCTTAAAGGAACCTGCACCAGGAGTTTCTGTCTGTTTTTTATGGTCACCATGGTTACAGACGTACCTTGCGATTTCACATTTGTTTACATCCAGGCCTCTTTTGGGCATGTATCCCATGCCTCTCTGGGGCTCCTTGGTGGAAAAGGTGTTGAGGTAGTGAACATACGGAGACTCGTCAGTGATCTCAAAGTACCGGATGCTGCTGTCGCCCTGACGACACACACACACACACACACACACACACACACACACACACACACACACACACACACACACACACACACACACACACACACACACACACACACACACACACACACACACACACACACACACACACCTTCAAGTCAGTTTTGTGAATCAAACTCATTAGAAATGGTTGAATTCTTTCAAAGCTGCTCACCTTTCCACACAGGTAGACAATGTTTGTGTCCGGGTCATAGAAGGGCAGCAGAATTCCGTTACTGGAGTCCATCTCTTGAACACATATTGGCTCATCCAGGTTTTCCTGGAAACAACATTCTGTGATCAGAGGGATACTGAAGAATTTATACCCTGCCTTTGAATAGTTCATTGGCCATCATTTCAGTCAAGTTATCAGTACTAGTGGCTCCTGTGCTCAACAAACAATACTCTGGAAAGGTGAAATCCTGGCCTTAATGTTAGCCTTTGAATTTGACCCTGAATTGCTCCCAAAGTAATGCAGCTGTGATGTTTCAGCCTCAGTGTGGAGAGCGGAAAACATTTAAAAAAGATTTGGAGGAAAAAAATATTTCAGAATTCAACCATTCCATGAGAAACTGATGGCAACCACTGACAATACTTGACACTGAATCAAGAGCAGGGAGCTGTACAGTTCAAAAACAGTCAAATGTAGTGTAGGTGTTTGTGTAAATGTGACATAGAAGTGTGTTCAGGATTAAGTGAGAGAGACTCATGACATACAGTTTTCCACAGCGCAAGCTGGCGTTCACTCATGCGGTTAAATCCAGTGGTGAATATGTTTCCGTCTGCTAAAAAGATAGCTCTCATTGGTCGAGCTCCCTCGTGAGCTTTGTCTTTCTCCTGAAAACAGAATCATACTTGTTAGTTTGGGCAGCTAGGCTTTCACACAACAACAGTTTGGGTGGGTGATTCTGGGAAAGATTACACTACATCCAAAGCATCCCAGCTCCAAATCCCCCTGCAGTGTTTTCCACTTACCGCAACAATCCTTTTTTTACGGGGGTCGATGACACGGACCTTCTTGTCCTTGCAGGCGGTGCAGAGCAGGTTTCCATTGCGGCTCCAGCTGACACTAAAGATAACATCAGGGTGCATGTCCTCCAGGTTGATCATGGCCTCTCCCGTGCCCACATTCCAAATGAAGATCTGGTTGTCACACCCTAAAATGGACACATCCAGCACAGCCCTGACTACATGCTCCTCTGTATCCAGGTTTATTTTAAGCACTTCATGTGACACAAAGCAATGTGACAGAAGGCGATCCATGAGATAAAAGGTCAGATTTGGACCTCAGCTGTGCGCAGTGGACAAATGGTAGACATTACCTCAGTAAATATTTCAGTTTGAGTGTACGGGTTGAACCACAGGCCTCAGTCAAAGGTTACCTGCGCTGAGGAGAACATTGCGAGCGGTGGGATGCCAGGATACGATGCCAACTCTCTTGGAGTGGCCCTCTAACACAACCACAGGGGTAGAGAGTGAAGTCTCCAGCCCGTTCTCAGGAATCTGCCAAACCTAAATTAGTGAAAAATAAAGTTAGATATCAAACAAAGAACAGGATAGACTGAGACAAAGTCTGTCCAATAGAATCTAGTCTCCTGACAAAGACTAGATTAAAGCTGTCCATTAATGCAGATATCAATTTTTCAAACAGCGACAGATGGATTAACGTTCAGTTTGATATTGGAAATAATCCCTACCATGACCGTGCAGTCCTCTGAGCCACTAGCGATGACCTGGTCATTATGAGGACACCAGTCGATGTCCAACACCTGGCCTGTGTGACCGCATACTGTAGGGTAGGCCTTGTCTATACGCCCAGTCTGCAAGACAGGAGAAAACCTATTAAAATCAGGGGGTGACGACAAAAAACTGCAGAGCAGCAGCAACGTTCCAAGAAGGTGGATCTGTGGAAGCATGACTAAATCAACTGTCCCATGTCTTTAGAAGGGAAATTCAATGATTTGTCTGACCGAAAATCATTGACTGTTTTATGGCCACCATCATGTTGTCAGTTTCCACATGTTCACACTGGAGGATTAAATTATAATGAACTTTTTTCCTAAAAATAAATTCAGGAAAAGTGACTTATCTAATACAGAGCCAATAACAGCCTGATTATGATGAATACACTTGGATATATTGTTGCTTGTTAAAACAATGAATAATATTATTGTGAGGCCAGTTACACATTTTATTACCCCATCATTCATTATCATGGAGGGACATTTCTACCTTGATGGCCCAAAGTTAAAGCAGCCTCTCCAGGCAGGACTCTATATTGTCCCAAGAATAAACCAGAAAACCCAGCAGCACCTAACTCCTCTGTGAGTATCATCAAACAACACAAGGAGACCCACTAAATGACTTTACTATCAGACAGATGTAAAGATGGATTATTTATGAACATCGAAAGGACTGCAGGACAGGGTCACAGGGTGTACAGCAAAGATCTGCTGACAGAGGACAAGCCTGGAGAATTGATTTTCTACATGCTATGAAGTCTATTGTACAATTCAATCCTTGCATTTCTAGGGTATACAAATGACCAGTGGCCTGCAGTCATTTAATTCCTATCTCGCAGTTAATAATCTCTTGTGTCCGATCTTTTATTATCCCTCAGTGTTTTTAATGTCTATACTCGTGGAGTAAAAATTTGCGCCTCACATCTCATTCTACAAAAACAGGATGTGACAGAACTGTACCTTTTGTAGTGGGAGGACCAGAAAGGCACCGCCCCCACTGGCTTCTATGATGATGGCAACAAATTTGGGGTTGACGGCACAGAAGGAGCTGTCCCATGTGACCCTGGACACCCGGATGTCATCATAGCACTGGTCGTTCCTCACCGCCTGGCCGAAGACATGACGGAACTTACTCTGTCGCACAACTCGCCGCAGCATATCTGCAGAAAAACAGAATTCAGTGTGAAGTCAGGTCGTGAGTGAAGTGTGATTGTTTTTGAACAAACGTTAATAATAGTATGAAGCATGAATATATTTTTCCATTTTAGAAGAATCACAACTAAAGAACTTTTCTCTCATTCTAAAATCAAGGATGCATACATTCTTACTCTTCTGCAATACATTTAATTAATTATGGACAATCATTTATATGTAAAACGACAGATAACAGTACAAGTAGGAGACATCAGAGCTGAACTGAACTTCGTCTTTCTGAGCAAGCACAGGTAGATTTTACTGATGCGGATGACGCAGAAGGATACAATACATTCATAAAAAATGTCTGCAGTGCCGTTTTATTTTTATCACATCATTTCCTGTGAAAAGAAAATTGAACAGACTGCTGCTGCTCTACGATCCTGGAAATTATCCCAATTGTTGATCTGCATTAAATGATCGCACAACGGCTCATTACAACCCCAGGTCTGTTCACCTCTTTCTGTTTCCGCTTTGACGCTCATATCTTCTTCCAGACTGCAGGAAAGTCATTTGTAGACAATTGTTTTCACAGAAAATTCCACAGTTGGCTTTTTGACAATTTTCAAGATCATCAGCAGCCAAAATGCAAATTTCCAACACAGTGTGAATTCGCTCAACTCTAGCATTGATGGATTTGAATGTTTTCCTCTTCTTTTAGAGACAGGCTTTGTTGTATAATTACATGGAAAATATAGTGTTTCAAGTTGGTGACTGAGCTTCCTCTGAAGCAAAAGCCTTCATACAAGCCTCAATGACTGTCGTCACGACACATTGCCCACTTTGTCACATCCAGAAACAGATTGAAAAAACAGAATGGATAACTGACTGCCTTTTGGATTGCTTTTTGAACGTCTTTTTTAAGCAAAAAGACAAAAAAAAAACCTTACATCATTGCAAACAAATTTAAACTGTGCCATCATGTCCTCAAGCATGGAGGTCATTTTGCTTGTGTGTGTTTCCCGGTTGGCTTGTGCAGCACAACTGATCTAATGGAGACTGTGGGCCTCAGCAGAGTTTTCTGCACTCTCTCCAGTTCTTATATTGGAATATGATCTTATAGAAGGAAATACTGCCCCCCCAAAAAAACAAAAAACTGAGAATTTCAGGAACTCACGTGTTTCTTTCTCACTGATATCAAAAATCAATGCGTGACCGGTTTCTGACGTCAGTGTGAACAGATCAGTATCATGACCCCAGATTTACAACACATGGGCTGAGGAACATGAGAAAATGTTTTTATACTAGAGTAAATTGGCAAAATCAATAAAAGTATGATGCAGACATTCATTAATCAAAGTAAGTCTACTAAGTTTTTTCAGGAAAAACAGGATTCAACTGAATCATCTTCTCATTTATCCATCAGATACACACACTCATGTTACCCAGCTGTAGATGTGTGTGTGTGTGTGTGTGTGAGAGAGAGAGATTATGTCCTGATTGCTGACAAAGCATGTAAGTGAGCTCAGTGGAAGAAAGCCACATGGAATCTGATGCAGCTGTTCCCACTGCTGCCACATCACTGGAAAGTACATGGCCCAGATCCGAATTGAAAAGAGATTTCATGATTCCATATGATCCACACTATCCTGAAAACCCTAAAAAAAACAAAAACCCAGTAACAGTAATACACACACACACACACACACACACACACACACACACACACACACACACACACACACACACCTGGCAAATGTGGACAGCACAAGCCCACGCTTCAGGGCTGACCAGAACAGTGTGTCCCCACAGCCGGTTCGGTCCAAAAAGCAGATTCCCACATTCCGAATATGCACATGTCGATGTGAGCTGCATCACAACAATGTGTTTTCTGACATGAATCAGATTAACATGCATCAGATTGTGGACAGCCGGTGGTAGGCCTCGCTTCATCAGTCATATGCTAATGTTATATTTATTAGCCAAGATAGTCATGAAAATGTTTAATGGCCTCTCTGGTTTAGATAAAAAAAATGTTAACCGTAGTCCCGCAGATGTCTTCCATCAATTTCCTTATAAAATATACAATTACCATCATTTAAACTGAACTGTTTACAGGTTTGATATTTAAAGATTTCTGCTAAACCAACCAGCAGCTGCACAATGCTAGCGCTAAACAATAGCTGCTAGCATTAGCTGACGCTTCCACAAAGCTCAGCGTGTCAAATCTTTACATTGAAGGAAGTATAGCTACAAACTAAGATATTAAGATTAAAAAAGCAGATTTGGTTTTAAAGTACTATAAAGAAAAGCTTTTCAGATTTGCAAAAATATTCACTTAGATAAAAGTTAGCCACGCTAGCTAACGTTATATTATCATAGGGACAGGAGGGGTTAGGATATATTCATGACTTGTGACTTGAAAACGCCACGTTATACAGTTAAATGGAATAATTCGATTGTAACGAAAATGTATAAGCATAAAGGTGATAAAGAACGAATGTTCGATGAAGCTGGCCCGGTAGCTGCTCTACAGCTGTGCCGGAGCTGCAGCGGTCTCTCCAGCCGCTCTCACTGACGCGCAACAGCGCACGGCGAAGTGTTCGAAAATGTTCCTGAAAATACCACATAAGGGTCAACAAACATTCTAGAATAAAACACATGCATTCTCTTTGATCGCCCTGCATGCATTCCAGTACATTCTGCATTCAAACCACCGCTGGGCTAGCCTGCTAGCCGAGCTGCTATCCGTTAGCTGCGGTGGACTGCCGCCAGCTGACGCAAGTGCAGATATTTCCACCCAAGGTTGCTCCCATTCTCAAAGCCATCCAGCGAGCTAAAAAGGATGCTGCTGCAGGGAACCGATCGACACATCACATGTAAAATGCAAAGAGACTTTTCGGGTTTTCTTACCTCTTAAATCTATGCAAGATTTTCGTAGGCACGGGGTTAATCAATCAAAACACATGAATCTGGTAGTTTTAGGCGCGCCCTTATCCTGCAGGACGTTACTCTAGTATCCCCTCGTCTTGACCAAAAAGCTCAACCGCTGTGCTTTAATTCGTTCTCCTGATTGAAAAATATGCGACTGCGAGCCCGCGTTTTAAATCTATGTATACTTCAGGATGCCAGGTGACAATTTGAGCATCTCATGTCCGCCTTTCACCTGCGGGAGACTAGAAATCATCTACTCTCATCGTTATTAAATTCAACAGAATAGGTTGAAGACTGGCTACGGCACATGCGCAAAGGGAGAAGTCAGATTTCATTTGGGCTGAGGCTGCTGGGAATGGCAAATAAAAAAAAAACCCCCAAAAAACAAAACAAAACTAAAACCGGGTGTCTTGTTACTTCTTCGTCGTCACGTTTGAAGTGAAACATGTGATCCAGTTGCTTTTGTTCAGCTGTGCACAAAATGTGGTTATTCATCGCCAGCAGCATCTTTTGTGTAACGGTCCCTCCCCTCCCCCTCCGTCCCACCCCAGCCACATTCTGTGATGCACGCTGGAACAGTTTTTGGAAGTATAATTCCTTCGACTTGGCCTGTGGGGAATTATTTTTTTACATAATGTTGGCACATTATTTGCACTCATGAGGACAGACTGTAGCAGCTGGGGTTTAACCTACAGGTCATCTACTGGAAGATGATGGCCAAGATTTGGGAAGTCCAGTATAAGAGTCCCATAAACTGGTTTTAAAAGTCTTGATCACAAGTGAAAAAGACTTAAAAAGATATTTAATTGTGTGTGTGCGTGTGTGTGTGTTTTATTAAACTACAAGATTTCATGTGGGATAGTTTTTGACATTGTTTCTGTCAAATTTTCAGCTTTTATCCAGGAGCTTATGATTTGGGTTAATGTATTCTTATATGAAATATTAACAATTAATTTAAAATCTTTTCATGTTGACGTTGTTTTGTACAATAATGCTGCTGATTTACCAATCTATGGAGATAAGTACAGTAATATTTGAAGTATTTGCAGACAAGAAAGGAAAAAAACCTGCATATCAGATTGGGAATTGGATCTTAGTACAAAATGGCAGAGGGTGAGGAAACACGCTGGACGAAGTTCAAAATTGCCAGGGGCATCATTAAGGTAATCTAATTAATAATGTTTTGGGTTTTTTTTAAGGAAGCACACATTTACATTGTAATTTTTTTGGTCAGTGCAAAATAAAAAAATATGCAGAACAATTACCATGCTTTGTTTTGTATTAAATTATTCTCCTAATGTGGAAAAACAAATCTCTCAACCTAGAAGCTTATAGTCATAGTCATGATCAACTTTATTGTCAAATGTACCATATATGCAGCACAATTGAAATTACAGTCCTCTCAGACCCACAGGCAGTAAAAAACACACACAAAAGAACCACTCTAGCGGGGTTCAATGTATATTACACAAAAATATTCCTTTGTTACCTTTAATTAAATACCAGACCTGTTACTCATTTACACATTTATCACTCATTTCAGTCATTTTAGCCCTGATTTTCCCTCTTCTAACTCCTGAGTGAAATATCTGCCTTTCTAGCATATTGGACCAATTCCACAATGTGCACCCACCTAATCTGTCATTAATATACTGAACTAAAATAACTGATCAAAACAAAAGATCTTAAAGTTTTACAGTTATATCTTTTTACTTAATTTTATTTTTACAGAACAGTCTTTGGTATTCAGTTTGTAAAGTCACATTCTAACATTACACAAATGCTTTGGTATGAAATCAGTAGAGGCAAAGTTAATGTTTCAGGTGTGGACCAGGCCCTTACCTTTCTTTGGGGATCGTTGAACCTCTGGTAGGGTCTCTCTGGATTTCTTTGGAGGATCAAAAGTATTCTTCATCTGGGATACTTTCATGGTTGGACCCTGCTCTGCTATCCGAAACTGACCTTTGGGACCTTCAGCCTTCACTTGGCCCTGATGTCTCTGCACTTGATTTTTTTCTTTTATAATTACTGACACAGGCTTGTATGAACCCACCTCACTGCCACTTCCTGTGTCCGCAATGCTACGGTTGTCATTGCTGTCCTGTGGACTGACTCTTCTAGATTGGAGCTTAGGATGGGTTTCTCTTTTCACCAGATGAGGAGATTTTGGACTCTGTTTTTCATTGTCTGGTATGACCTCAGGTATATGTAGAGTTTCCATGGATGCAAAAGGATTTGGGGGCTTTTTTGAAACAGGAGGGGGTGGACCTTTAAATCTTGATCGTCTCTCCAGGAATTCTTTCCTCTGCAACATGTCCAGATTCATCAGCTCTTCCTGGTGTGACAGTTTGGCCATACGCACACAGTAGTCAAAGTCGATCACATGTCCATACTGGCCATCCATCTGTCCAGGCAGGAGATGCTCCAGGGGGCTGAAGTCAACTGACAGTGGTCGTTTGTTGGTTGGTACAGTGTAAGTTCCTCTTTCATCCCACAGCAAGCACATATCCTGATTAGTTGGAGTGTTACTTAGTGGATCTTTGTTAAAATGAAATGTGTGTCTCCTCTTGACCCCCTCAGAGCGCAGGCGGTCTTTGACTCTTCTTTGAACATCAGTGGACATTAATTGTGCAGTTTTAAGCTTAATGAATGGGTTTTTAGGTTTTTTGGGTACAGGTGGGGGTGGACCTTTACCTTTGGGCTTGTCTTTTGGCATGGACTCATCTTTTGCATTACACGAGGGAGGAGTTGTGTCTGGTGATGAATTTAGCATACCTTGACTGAGTCCTTTTGCCACTGTGTCTTTCTTGGGCAGCCAATGAGTTACAGGTGGAGAACTAATGACAGCAGAAAAACACACAAGACCACTCTCCTTCTTTAAACTTGCGACCTGTATCCTTTGTTCATAGCCTGGCATAGGACCACAAGGATCAAAATGACATTGTTCCAGTGACCATAACGGACTGTCTTTTAGCTGTTGCATGTCAGAACAAGGGGGTTTTGGCAAGTGAGAATCAACTACTTTGCTAAACATTTCACTGTATTCTTTCTTTGCACATTCACTAAGGGCACTTTCTTTAGCCTTCTTAGCAACGGCAACCGCTAACCTACTTTGATTTGACTGATCCACATCCACTTCTTCAACAAATCCTGAACTGTGTCTTTCTCTACCTTCAATGTCTGATTCTGTTGAGGAAGGATCTACCTTTTCCAAGGATGCTTCCCAGTTGGACTTAAAGTCTGTCACCTCTCGTGATTTCTCCAGCGACTGGACCGTGTCACCAACCATATTTTCAATGTTTTTTCGGAATCTTTTCCCTGAGCCATTGTTGTTCCCCTTGTCCATGTTTAAGGACACTTGCCTGTTGTGTTCATTCATGCTCTGCTTCCTCTCTGCTCTTCCTATCCCAGTTGTATCTGTGTGGGGAGCTCCGACATAACTGACTCCTTTTAGCCGGCACCTGCTGCTTGTCACTTCAGCCAAATGTTGACCCATTTCCGTCTCAAAGCAGGCTGTGGGTAAACTCCTACTATGCTCTTCCACATTATCACTTGTTGTTGAACGTGTGTCAGATAGCCCCCTGCTTGTCTTATGAGGACCCTTTTCTTCAGGGCAATTCCTGGAAGCATGCCGAACATTATGGTCACTGTAGCTGACAGAGCAATCTCTCCCAGAGCTGTGTCTGATAGGTGTTTGATGATTATCTGTTGCTTTTTTTGAGCCAAACTCAAAGCTATTTTCTCCATCCGTTGACATCCAAAGTTCATCCTCCTCAAAGACAACAAAGTCCTCTTCTTCAGTGGGATTGCATGGATCTGCTGGACTCCTGGTTTGAACAACATTACCTGACTTGCTTGGACCAAATTTCAGTTTCTTCCCAATATCCTGCTCGTCCATAGCTGTAGTCCTGGTATAGACCACAGCCTTACTCTTAGACCCTTGCTTGCTGTTTGAAGTTTGCCTCGTCTCCTTAGGGTACAGGACAGTTTTTGACTGCGTTGCTGTTTGAGCTGCACTCCTGCTCTTCCTATCTCCACCCTCACATTCTCCCCTGGCATTCAGATGGTGCTCCTGCTGACCCAGAGGCCTGATTGGCTGCCCAGTTTGGACGTCTGTATGTGCAAGAGTGAATGTGAGCTCCCTAGTGTGCCCAGTGACCGGGGCGTTGACGCTAATCCCATGAACCTGACCCACACGGACATTGTGCTGATCTCTGTTTGCATCTTGTACTGTTGTCTCTGAATGGTCAGTCTTTGTAGTTTGTCCAGACCGATCGTCATCTTTTTCTGACAGCTTGTCCAACTTCTGGCCCATAGCTGGCTCAATATTAGGGAGAGAGAGAGAGAGTCAAATGTCAAAATGTCATAACATCCACACGAGGATGGTCAAATTCTTTTTTAAATAATGGAAAGGGTTGTTAAGCTCTATCAATTTTTATTGTTTATATGATTTTCTATTGCTCAGTACTGCGTGTGAACCCCCCTCCCCCCATCTATCTCTTCCTATTCTGTTGGAGTGGTAGCTATAATTACATTCAGTTTGACTGCTGCCAGTGAATCAGGGGGTGAAAAAAGAAACAGGACATGTCAGATAAGAGGTCAGCTGCTCAGTTCCAAGGTCAAATCCACTCAAAATGTGATCTAAAAAATGGAGCCGCTAATCAGTTAATAATTTTAGCATTCTCCATAACCAAACTTCTTGTTATATCAATCTTGTAATTAGTTATGGACTGTAATTATGCTCTGTTTTTAATTTGATTATAATTGTAATCATTTAGACATGTCGCTTTCACCATGCATAGTAGAATGATGTTTCATGGTCCAAATAATGGCCAATTAAGTTTTGGTGCAGAGCCAGATAAGAAGACAGAACCAGGACTTTTTAAATGTATATTATAGCCACTTTGCTAGATACATCATATTTCAAAATATCATATAAGGAAAACATTTTCCACAAAACATAGTGGAGGGGTGAGGCATGGGCCAGTAAAGCTTCAGAGACATGTAGGATTAATTGGTTTGGGACTTGAATGGCCTCAACTGCATGCCATTCCTCTTACAAAGTGAAAGCAGCCCAACAGTCTTTGGCATGTTGAATCAGGGTATTTTTAAGTCACAAACAAATAGCATTGACCTCAGCAGTAGTCCTCCACTTCATGGACTAGTACAAACTCCAGCTGATGTCATCCTGTGAGGGTTTCCCACTCTTAAGTCATCAACATTGCTGTTGAGTCTATGGAGGATGTTTATGCTGTTACGTTTGCCTCCTCAACCGTCAACATAGCTTTTTATGATTCCTGTCGACGTTGATTGGTTGTCATTCCAGGACTGTGTTATTGCCCTCCATAAATTGGGCACAGCACTATTGCCATGAGGCTGGAAGTTCATTGTGTGTGAGATATTATTGTTTTGGCGTGTGCAGGACTATTATGGGTATCAGTGATCTCTGCATTGGAGCTTTGGTCAGTGAGAAGCTGATATTAGTCGTGTATTTTTAGATCTTTGAGTGTTGTTAGATACAATAACCCTAATGAATATAATAGATATAACTATGTGTAATGGACAAAGTGCTGCAAATCTTAAATTGATGAATGGGTACCTGAGTTCTTTTCAAAGTGCTATTGGGGTAAAACAAAATGCTAGTAATCATTGCAGAAAGAGTTTTAACAAACACCTAGAAAAACACCTAGTTTGAAATGTAAAATGTGAGTTTTAATTTGCTGACAGCTTTTAACCAATACCTGCCTGGATTATTATTATTGCTCCTGTCTTTACTTTCTATATGAAGACTGACTGGTGAGCCTCTCATCTGATCCATTTAGTAGAGCTTTCATCTTTAACCAGCAGACACACAACCGAAGAACTGCTTTTTCTATTATAGTAAAATAAACAACCCAAGACTCAACAGTTGCACACACTCACAGCTTTCCTGTACATGCAGTGATATTTTTGGGGTGGATAAGCAATGATGCAGCAGTCGGAGGAATCTGTAATATTGGCAGTGGAAATTAAGATGACTTTACTCATCTTTGTTTATCTCCCTTTTACCATTCTTGTGCCTCTGATGCTGACAACACTAAGCACTGTTTATCAGAGACTTGTGACTTGAAGTGCATGAACCAGTAGCCCCATCTCAAGATAATTTTTCCCATGAGAATATTTTGCTGCTTTTTTAAGCATTAGATGTATGACATGCAGTATTTATGTTTCGCTAAACCTAAATATTTAAACCTTTGTCTGTTACTGCAAAATATAACTATGACATTAATTTAGAACTTTTCTTTTTGATTGTCTTTTCACATCTCAACTTACAGCAGTATTGAGTCTAATAATCTCTGTAGTGATCAGACATTAGGAATAGATACTTACTGAGTCTGCTGTGGTTCCTCTGGTCCGTCACCCTGCTAGATTTGTGTTGCTGAGAGATCGCCTCCTTTCAGATGTCACCTGCCTCATGATATCAGACTGACTTCATTTGACTAATCCAATAAGAGTGATCTTTGGCCTGTTCAGTTCAGTAAAAGAGCAAGTGAAGACCAGAAGCAGACAGAGGCAGGTCGCATGATCACTGATGTACTGCAGATTAAGCTTAAAGTTTTATATACATTTAGGTTTGACGGTTTTACAGAGACATTCACAAACAATGTGAAAATAATGGGTGAGCGCAGGCATAATGATAGATTTAACTGAAAATAAAAAATGATGCAGTGGAAATGATTTATTTCCATTAACATTAGACTGGACATAATTTTAACAAAATGTAAAAAAGTGCATTACACATGAACATAGGCAATGTACAATACAATACACAAAAACAGTTATTTTAACAAAAGCTCACTTCCAGGTAGATTTTCCACTTTTCCACAGGTCTCATATTGACTTGTGCTCTCAATACACTCTAAGTCCCTGGATACCCCTTTAACCTCCAATATGTCTTATTATCCTTCCTCAAAAAGTCTTCAGTGTCTCTCGGTGGGATTGTCAGCTTGATGTTTACTGCTTGGGAATGGTGCAATATAACAAAAAAAAAATCATTGCCATTTAATAGCATTACCAACATACAACTTTTAATAGCACCAGCCAAAGTTAGAGACGGCCCAGTCATTTCTTCTTTTCATTTGCTGAGGTACAAAGAGAACATAATTATGAGTACTTCTCAATACACAGTAGCGTTATCAGTGTTTTTCGTCATATTGGCCACATCTGCAAGATAATGTATTCAATAGCAAATTGTAGATAAACATATTGTATATACACACTGGCAAATATCAAATACTTAAATGAATCATATATGATATTTAGTTAATGGCAGCTCTCAATCCAGCAAATTAAGGTTCTTGTGATTGAACCAATACAGTGCAGCACAATTTTCAACATTGCAAACAAATACAATATTAGTATTAATCAATGGAAATCCATCAAATATGTGTGTGCTAGGGTGGGGAAGGCATTTTGCATTAGTTTGTGTGTGTATCCCTTATTTTATGCTCTGGGTTTGTTAGGAAGGAAGATTTTTGTAGGGAGTAAGGGTAAGTAATAAAACAAAAGCAGATCATTAACGCAACCAAGCAAACTTTGCGATGCCGCTGATGCTTTACGGAGAGCTAAGGCTGAGGTTAAGGCACTTAAATACAAAACTAATCTAAAAGAAGCAAACATGATTGATGCTGTGGCCTGCAACACAAAGAGAAGGATTCAGTGTCTTAAATGAGAATCATGTGAAGTACATATTAAAGGAAGAGCTCAATATTTTGGAAAATTCACTTATTTTCTTGAGAATGAAGATATTTCATATGAATGTCAGCAAACAGAGCTAAAGCTAGCAGCCATTGCATACTTCAGCATAAAGACAGCTAACGTGTCCACAGGTAAACAAAATATGCGACTCTAAAGCTCAAATTAGCAGTATAAATATAAATAAATGTTGGATCCCTTATTGACAAAATATAAAGTAAAAAATGAGATGTAAAATGTTTCTAGATTGATGAACAGAGCTTTAGAGACGTTCCCCGTTTCCAGTTAGCTGAACAATGCTAACCAGCTCCTCAAAGCATTACATTGGTAGCAATAAACAAAATGAATGGTTAAAGATGTAAACCTTGCCATGTTGTAACATTTCTCAGTATTAGTAGCTGTTGTAACGCTATTAAAAAATAGTAATTGCAACTTATTTCAATTTGGACTTGTTCTGTTTCAGATGTGCATGTGGTAACAGATGCTACAACAAGTTTGTGTTCGTGTCCCTTCGGTTACATCATGCTTAAATGGCCATGTGAGAGAAAGAACAAGTTAAAGGCAAACCAGATTATCTAAATCTAACTACTGGAGCAAACCTGCAGCTCACTGAGGTCAAGGGAGTCAAGAGAGGAAGAGGATCAGACGATGCATTGTTGCTGTTTGTCTAGTGATCTATAAAGAGCAGAATCTTCATCAAATCCTCCCCGATTAAAACTTGCATTTACTCTTTGTACAGTTTTCATTTTGACTGAAGCACTCACATCTCTAAATAATACTACATATACACAAACAGACATAATTCAGCACACCCAGCGTGCCAAAAAACATAAACATACCAAACAAAGGAAATCACAAAGCCTGTGACACAGGAAGTCTGGTTTGGGGTCACAATTTGAACAAAACATGCATCAAGCTGGCTGAACATGTACAAACTGAAATCTAAATAATACTAGGAAATTAGGAAAAAAAAATTGGATTTGAGACTTTTTTTTTCTAAGTCCATATTTGGAAAGGAAATACGTATAGCTTTGGAAGCAAAGCATATAACTCATAATTTTCACAAACCATACTGCAACAATTGGGGTTTAAATCAATTTCAGAAATCTGTAAATTCTAAACCCATTTTGCAGTAGCATCTACAATCTGATTCTTAAGGCAAATGAATGAGACGCGGATGCAACCATGTATTTCAGGTATTTTGTAGATTTGACCCTTTCTTTTATTAATTTCAAATTAAACAGTGTGATAGTTCTGAAATGTCTCTGTCTGTTAACTGATGAGAGTTTTGCACAAGTGACAAAATTGATGTTTAATGTGCTTTGGAAATGTTTGTGTTTTAAGACAGGTAGCTAACGGTTGTTCAATGAGTGATTAAAAAGAAGTTGAGATGTGATGACATCTGGAATAAAGTCTTACCATGTATGAAAATGACAATTTGATTAATGGGCTTTGGTTAATCAGGAATTAAAATTTCTATATGAGCTTATGAATGCTTCTTAATATGTAAATGATGTATTAATGAAAGATTCCTTCAATGTTTGGCATTAATTCTGTATGAATATAAGGTTTATGCTAACTTTAATTTATCACTTTATATTGTCACTTTTAAAGTATTTGTGGGTGAAAGTTAAAGGTGATTCTTGTGTTTCTGATTCTAACCATATTGAGAATATGTTGTATAGTACTGCTGAGTCGTACGTGGAATAATGGTAGTATTTTAACAATGTGCTTATGCTGAATAAGATCGAGCAAAGACAACAAAAACTTCCCGAGATCTTTGTGGTCTGAGAGAGGATGCATGTGCTCACACCATTTTTTCGAAAAAGCTTGTTTTCAAATGAATTGTCTTCTTGTAATGCCAAAGCAGCTGCAGCAGGAAATATAGAAGTGATAGTCAACCAGTAGTAACATGAGGAGATACTGAATGTGATCAAATGGGCTCAGCTGCAAATGTACTTGAGCTCCTTCATAAATACTGCTAATCAGATGGATTGAAAAACACAGTATGCTGGCAGACGCATGTCAATTCAGGGACGTTTCTTTCCATTAGTGTTAGCTGTAGACTTCTTTTGTCTGGAGAACATGCCCAGCCTGTCTATTGAGGGGAAAAGGACAGCATGACGCTCATCTAAACTGTTCTGTGGGGAAGAATGATCACCTTGTAAGTGGTGTGGGATAGATTTGGTCAGATCAGACCAGACCAGTTAATTCTGAGATTGCAGGAATGTCTCCAATCCTTCACTGGCTAGAAGTCTCCAGGCCATTAGTGCGCGGTAAAAACACCCAGTCTCATCCAGATCTGAATGCCAGTCAAATCTGACTGAATATTTTTAATGCAGAGAGGTCCGTTGTAGCATGACAGCGCATGATAGCAAGATAGCTTCATTTCCATTATGACACCACAGTGGCAGTCACTGAAGGTATTGCCACCTGACTCTGCACCTGGTGGAGGCAGTGTTTGGCCTCCTTCCCCATCTTATCCATGTGCAGCTGCACTATGGGAAAGGCCCCACTGGGAATTGGCCTGTCATGTCCAAGCTGGGCAGCTTATCCACCTGCTCTGCCCTCTGCCGCATGAGTTCCAGACCAAATTCCATCCCCAGTTCTGGCATCTGAAGGTGAAGCTCCACTGCATCGACAGGTTCTAATTTTAAACCTTCAGCAGTAGATGCATCCAAGGGCTCTGCACCCTTCCGTGATATTTTATCACCATCCACGTGTGGTTCGTCCATGTCTTCAGTTTCCGCTGAGCTGTGGACGTGAGGTGACGCCTCGCAGCTCATGGGAGAGACCAGTTTGTGAGGATTATTCTGCAGGACGGGTGGGACGTCAGGACCGCAGGTGGGGCAGTGGTACAGAGGACTACAGGGTTGGACCAAGTTAGGCGGGACAACTCCAGGGGTTTGCAGTGATTGCAGTATCGAGGTGGAAGCAAAATTGGTCCCGGGTGGATCTATGCATATGATTGGGAGGCTGCAGTGACGGGAGGAGGTCAGGCGATGAGATCGGCCCCCTGCTGGACGGTCGCAGCGGCGTCCTTGTGGCAGACGGAGGCAGTCTTCACACGACTGATAGGAGGGCTTCACTTTTAATGGGTTTCCTGTGGTGGCGCTATCCTACATGGAGTAACATCAGAATAGAACGGCATAAGGTTATTTACAATGGACATACTTTATTAATGCATATGCTTCACACATGAAAGAAGTGCTAAGAAAGATATTTAAAAGCTTCTCTCAACTTACGTCGAATGCCGCAGGGCAGCTGCGTTTGGCCGCCAGGCGGTTGCTGTTGTTGGTGTTCAGGTTGGCGAGGCCCAACCGGCTTTCCTCCGTCCTCCCGCTCTCCACCGCCGTCTTATTCCCATCTGAGTTTCCAGGCGTTTGAGAAAATGCTGCCATCTCCGCTTCCTCTTTTTTGGCTTCCTCCTCGTCCTCTTCCTCCAAAGTACTGAACTCGAGTCTCAGTCTCATGTCCTCGAGCGGGTCGAGGCGCCCACACGTCTGAGCCGCTGTGCCCTCGCCAGGCAATGCTAGATGGGCCATAGGGAAACCCTCGTCCTCCAACAGAGCATCCCTCTCCACGTCTTCAATCTCAATAAAAACTCTTTCCATGCCCAACAGAGGGGGACCTCGCACAGGAGTGGAAGGCTCACTGTCTAGAGCAGAGTCCGACAAACGTCTGAAGTAGTAGTTATAGTTCAGAGAGTCAAGCGGCTCCATCTCCAGACCCATCCCTCTGCAGGGCGACACCCCACAGCCCCCCAAGGCTTCTTCCTCCCTGAGCACCGGTGTCTCTTCACCACCGGTACTGTGGCCAGAGGCTTGAAGGTCGTCTGATCCCTCCTCATCTGTTTCAGGCCTCCATAGCTTGTTGTGGCGTTGTTTACTGTGAAGGCAGCATGCACTTTTGTTTACAAATGACAAAGTCACAAAAAGCTTCACAGAGCACCATCTACAACTCCAATGCAAGCAGGGTGTGATGTTTATTGGCTTAGAAAACTGCTTTCTGTAATTAGCAGAAGTGTTGGACTCTGAATTAGCTGAATGAAGTAAACAAGGCAGTCAGAGACTGCAACTTCCCTCAACACCCCTGAATTCAACATTTTACCCTGACCTACACATTTTTGTACCCCTGGCTTTCTGAAAATGTTGCTTTTTGATTTGTGGTTATACATCATCAGTTCTTAGTTCTCCTAGTTCTTCAAGGTCAAGTTTGTGATCTAATTTTCATCCCCTTGCCTCCCTGAATATACTGCAAGAGATTCTGCTCTTTTTGTGTGTCTTCGACCGACGAAGCCTCTTGGATGAGAGGTGAAACATTTTCAAGAAACTTTCTTAAAGTCCAGTGGATTGTTTTAAATAGCTCTGGATATCTTGGGGAGAAACATTTCATATTTTAGCCGTCCTTACCTTGCATCCAGGATTCCCTCATATTCGGCCAGCTGTCTCATGAAAGCAGCATTCGGCTGAGCTACGCTCCGTTTCTGCTTGACGAAGTTGTACGCTTTCTCCAGAGACCAGCCATACTCCTTCATTGCATAAGCAATAACCGTAGAGGCAGACCGGCTCACCCCCATCTTACAGTGCACCAGGCACTTGGAGTTGTTCTTCCTATTAGACAAAAACAATTATAGTTACTGTATATCCCATTGTGTGGATGCAATTACATCCCGAGAAGGAGATGTACAGTATTGTAATTGTCAGTGTTTGTCCGTCCGTTCGTCTGTCCGTCTTTCGTCCACCAAATATCTTCACAACCGTTGCAGATTGAAAGATGAAACAAAAAGTACATTACTCGGGCGGCAAAGGGGATGATGATGAGATGATGACCTTGACCTTGAGAAAACTAGGTCAAGGTCACATTTTCACTTTTATACCTTTTTAGGTACACATCTTTGAAACCTCATGACAAGTAGAATGCACTGGTTACATGTAGGATCATGGGTCTTTTATTAAATAACCCTGACCTATGACAGCAGGCAAGGGGGAAAAATTTTGAATTCATGGGTGTCTCGGGATGTTGCAGTCTCTGATTGCCTAATTTTCTAGTTAACATCGGTTTAAGGAGCAATCAGCAAGTCTCAGGTTCAAAATTTCAGTTACAAAGCTGATGGGATCATTCCCGTTGACTGTGTCTTGGTGTCTCAGTCTACTTACAGAATGCTTATGCTGCTACCTAAACAGAATCAGCTGATTGGTTTATTTTATGCAGGATCTTACTTGGCTTTGACCATAAAGTTGTAGGTATCGTTCCAATGAGCCAGCAGGTCGGTGGCTTCCTCATCATATACGCGGACGTTGTGGTACGAGAACATCCCTGGGAAGAAGTTGTCGATCTCTCTGGTGACATTCAGGATGTAACCCACTCTGCAACCAAAACCAAACCTTAGTCCGTGCTCTGCTGCTTATCAGTTTAACTGTTCCTGCATCGTTACTTGGGCGTGAATGAATGAATGAATTAAAGAATGAATGAATGAATGGATGGACCAAAAAGGGAAATTAGAATGAACAATCAGTTCAAGGCTGGATTGTCGCACCTTTCTTTTGCATCAACTTTCTGTATTAAATTTACAAAGGAACAAAAGTGTTCAGGGTTCGCCTCTGAGTTGGCAGAGTACGTATTAACAACTCTGAGGGGAGATAAATATTTTGTGTAGGATGCTACCTACTCTGGGGTATAATGTGCATGCATTGCTTTTATTCAGACAAAACCAAATAGCTGAGGATTCAGGAAGATGTTGGTCTGTTAGTATTAAGATGTCAGCTCACCCGTAATCACGTAGCTCTTGCAAATTGGAAGCGTTCCACTCAGAACCCTATACAGGCAGAAGACAGATGCTTATTCAGAACATGTTTAAAAAGTAACACATGTGGCAGCAGGTATCAGATATCAAGAGAATAAATTATGATAGAACTTTGATATTGAAATGTCAAGATAACAAGAATCAAAGGCTTTAAAAGGAGCAGGAGATTCTCACCAGGTAAACGTGGTCAAAGATCAGTGTGGCCTTGTCCATCTGGCCCAGGATCATGAGCATCTCATTGTCTATGAACTCTTTGTACTCTGTGAGGTTACAGCTCATATGTTGCTCCAACTCGTTACGGATCTGAGGACAGAACAAAAAAAAATTAACTACAAGAAGAAAGAAGAAAATGCAGCAGCTTAATGCTCAACACCCTGATTCTACTTACTTAACAAAGCATATCATTGGTCAAAGGGTAATGTTTTTTTACTGTATTAATTATTTCTTTGTGTAAGCAAAAAGATTTTGAATTCTTTCTATGGTTTAGATGTGAAACTACTTGAAAAGGACTTTCATCTTATTGGACATATTTGTCCAGTCTAATACAAAACAATGCTGAGATGACACTGATATCATTAAACAGCTAATGTGACTAAATATTTCATACTGTTGAGGAAAAAAAGAAAAGGCAAGCTATTGATGCAATTTTAAAAAATTGGACATAAAGTAAATGAAACAAAAAACTCTTTGAAGGAATGGCAAAACTTAACCTTAAACCCAATATTTCCCTCAGGATAGCTGCCACGCAGAAACTTTTATCTTGTGAAGTGAATATTTAGAAGTCTTGGGGGAGAAACGATCCAAACTGAGTCTCAAACTTTAAATGGGTAACAACTTCGGCTTGGCGCTTGAGTCAAAATCAAATCAGAACTAGTGGTGTGTCTGGATGTATTCATCCTCAGAACAGACATACAACCTACTTTTTCACCATCACTTTAAAAAAACCCATCAGGATGGTTTGACTAGACTGGCTGAAATGTTAATAGTAACCCGATGTCTTAGAAACGACCAAAATATCAACACTTTTCTTTGACTAAAAAAATATATATGCCAAGAACCAAAAACATGAGGATGACAAAATGTAATAAGAACTAATAAGATCATTTGACATTAAGACTTACACTAAGCTAAGCTGACCAAATTACAAACTACTTTTTGGGAAATGATCATAACATTGTAATTAGACTGTGGTAAACAGTAAATAAACAATTTCTGTCCACTGCAGGGTTCAGCACATACTTCCTTGGAGGTGATGTTCTCCAGGTCTTGAAATGTCATGATGTTTCGCAGCTTGGCTTTAATAAGACACTCTGTTCTCTCCCGTTCTGTCGGCCTGCACACATTGAGACAAAGAATCAGCGCTTGCTGGCATAACACTATAAAACGCTTCCATAGCTTGGATTCAGACATGAAACCTGCTTGAAGGACTTTTCCAGCATACAGGATATTTACATCAGCTCGTGGTGACATGAATGCCTCCATTAGAGCACGCTATTCCCAGATGTCACCTCATAAATAATTGCTTTGTTACAGAGTCTCACCGGTCAACAAACATGGTGGGCGAGTCAGGCCGAGTGGTCTCCAGGTCGGTCATGGCGTTCCATTCATTAATGCAGCTCTGCTCTGAGGTAATGCTGCTCTCATAGAAGGCCATCCATGTGAGAGCAATGCCCCCTGGGAAATAGTTGAACCGGCGTGACACCTCACACGCCTTGTGGAGAACCTGCAGGGCAGACCTGTCGGAATACAGAGGTGAAATCTTTACCATTAAAAAAGACAGATGCAAAATGAAATGAGTCAGGCTTCTAAGAGTCCTGAACTCATTCAAAACTCATTCAAAAAACAGGCTGTCTTGTTTATTTGTGATAAATAATAGGCATTCATTCACTCATTCACTCATTTTCTTGAAAATGAGACGACCGTAACTGTTAAGCACTAAGAGCTTGTTCGAATGGGGGCGGCAGTGGCTCAGTGGTAGAGCGGGTCGTCCAATGTTCCAAGATCGGCGGTTCGATGCCCGCTCCCGCCCCCCAAAAAACAGTGGGAGCTGACAGTGGTGTCAGTTCACCTCTGGAGCACTATCAAGGTGCCCTTGAGCAAGGTGCCGTCCCCCTTACAAGTTGCTCATTCGGGCGCACCAAGCAGGAGCTGCCCGCCACTCTACCTCCCCCCTGCATGCATGCGGGCCCCCTGTGTGTGTTTGTGTGTTCAGGGCCTGTACACACTAATATATGCATGTGTGAATTACTAACACTGGAGTGTGCCACTAGTGTGTTCACAGAAAGAGTGATCAGGTAGAGTAAGCAGAGGTATAAGGACATCCTTGAGAGCTCCATTGATATCCAAATACTAAATGTCTATGGGACAGTAGAAAACAATCACTGGATGTGGAGCAGTAAGTCCTGCTTACAGAGTGAGATAAATGTGAATGAAATGGATCAATACTTGGCTTCATTTGATGAATTTGATTTCTCTCATGAACACCAAGCGCCCATCCATCCATCCATCCATGTATCTGGACTTCCCTAGTTTTACTTTGTCCATGACGTTTACATATGCATATTTATACATGTTTGTTCTAAATTTCTCCAACAAGGAAATCCTGATGGTCGTCCTCTACAGTATTGATTTATCTATCTATTTAAGTGACATAAACATTAAATCCAGTATTTTAACTTCGATGACAAATAACTACTGTTGTGTTATTTATATGTGTGAACAATGTGTTTTGTTGTGGTCGTGTTTCACAAAAAACCCCAGTAATCCCAGGTAAACATGAAGGATTCCACTCACCACATGGCCTGCACAGATACAGGTTTGAAGACATGTGACCGCCCTGCTGTGTTCACACTGAAGCCCCTGGTGAGGAAGAGGAGGAGGAAGAAGATCAGTTTAAGTCTGGATGAAGATGAAGAATGACAGAGAACAGAAACACGAGCGACACACGCTTGTTCATGAGACTATTGTGGACCCTGAACAGTGGAACATTCCTCTGGCACACAGGGACAGAAGCAATGTGAACAGCTCAGCATGAATGGCGCTCAAAAATGTGTGTAATTCACCCCTCTGCCACCACTGGGCAGTAAAACCTAAAAAGCAATCAAATCAAAGTTGGAGGTCTGCATCCAGATGAAAACTATGTATGCCTTAGCAACTGCCTCACACACACTACATGTTATATTCAGTCAGATGATTAAAATACTTGTAATGATTCCATCTTTAATAAAATACAAACTGAAAACTTACCCATCTCCATCTAAATGTATGTTTGTATCACTCCAGAGGGGTAGCACCATCCCAATAGAGCAATCTTTGCTGTGGATCACAAAGAAGAATAATGTCAGGAACAACATATCAAATCATGATATTTGCATTAAATGTAAGATAGCAGGCGGACAAACAGAAACACCTGTCCTTGTCTGTGAAGTCCATTCCCAGAACAATATTTTCCTCTGTGTCTTGATGGCCATTGGTGTAAATAACAACCATGTACCGCAGCTGCTCCGACCATCCGCTCTCTAACCGAACAGCCTGGAGAGGAGAATTAAATTAAGCACATAAGAGCATGACAGCACCGATGCAAACAACAGATCCAAATCATTTGGGGGGAAAAAAGCGAGTGGTAAAACTGTTTTGTTTATACTGACCAACTTAATGCGATCTTCAGACCGGAGGATCTTAAACATGACCTGCAGGTGTTGAGGTAAATCACCTGAAAAAGGACAAAAGTCATTTTCTCACTTTACCTCAATAAGCTGCAAACATACCTGACATACACACGTGGACAAAATTATTGGTACCTCTCTCTTAAAGAAAAAGCCCAGAAACATCATTGAAATACCTTGAAACTGACAAAAGTAATCATAAATATATAGTAATAATAAATAGTAATAGTAATAATAAATAGATAAAAATGTACTGAAAATTAACCAATGAAAATCAGACATTGCTTTTGAAATTTGGTTCAACAGAATCACTAAAAAAAAACAATCTAATGAAACAGTAAAATTGTATTTTTTACTACTTAAGTCAGTTTCAAGTTAATTCAGTGACCATTGTGGAATTTTTCTATTATTAACAGAATGGTACCAACAATTTTGTCCAAGTGTGTGACAAACTGCTGACACAGCACTGCTGTGACACACTTCAGCACAGAGGCGCTTTGTGAATTAAAAAAAAAGGTCAACAACAATCTGATCATTCAGCTTCTTCTATTGTTCATTCATAGATTTCCAGTGGGAAGAAAAGTGTTTGCAGATTTATATCAGTGATGATTAATTTGAACTCTGCAACTGTCCAGCTACTGTACAGTTAAAAACCACCTGAGTCACACAGAAAGTCATGTCTGTCTTCAGAGGTGGAAATCAAAGGTCTGAATCATTTTGTACAAAAAAAGTAAAAGACTTAGCTGAGAGTCTAACCTTATAAAAGTCGGCCTGACCTCCACGCTACCTTCATGAATATCCAGGTAATATGTTTCTGATGTTTGTCATTTGTGATGTTTTGCTCATCTGTCCAGTTTGATGCTCCTGCAGTAGCATCTTTGCTACTTTGATAGTCTTCATATTGATCATGTTGTGTGTGTAAAAGTTAAAATTCTCCTTGTACCAAAAGCTAATAATGCATTAAAATTAATATTGTTACCAATTACTGGCATGGTCAAGGTTGTATACTATGTTTATCAGAAGTATTTAACTTTGAAATAATTATTGGAGATATTGCATATTTTGTGTTTTTCCCATTGACAAAAATTCAGGGTTCCAATGGCAAAGTCCATATAAACATAAAAAAATAATAAAAAAAAAAAGTTAAATATGGGTGGGGTCGGCTCCGTTAACCTCAGCAGTATCAGACGTCTAGCAAGTAGAGAGGTGAAAGCTATGATGGCACGAAATTTCATTGGTAAAACTATAAATTAGGCCTGGAAATGTCTGCCGCATGTGTGTATGATTTGAAGGTTGACTAGAGATCATATATACATTAATATATACTCAAGTTATTCTTGAGTTTCCTGTTTACAGCTTTGTTTAACAAGTAACTACAGACTTCTCTATTCTGTGGAATAAGGTTTACATAAACTGCTTGAAGCACAGTTCTCTGACTGGCGGTTTGCTTTCAGCTGCAGCTCAGATCAGGGCAGACTTCCTTACAGAGGTTAGAATAAACACAGGCAAAACCATAAAGAGAAAAATCACATTGCACAGACAAATTTTCCTTTTGTCTGGAGCGCGTCCGTTCAGAGATTTTACACAGAGAGAGGAGGAGACAAAGCCTCTTTTGTGTGTGTGTGTGTGTGTTTGTGTGTGTGTGTGTGTTCCTACCTGCATGCCTGTGGTGAGTCGGGGTCTTTGGCCCTTGTGTGCTGCCGCCCTGCTGGAGGAACAAGGCAGCACCTTTGACCATGAAGAAGCTCTCGCTGAGGCTACAGAAAACAGAAGTAAAAATAAATTCAGGCCAAAGCCAAGAAATGAAAGAAATTTCTTCTTTTTTATTACAGCGCCTTGTAGTAGACTATTTAAATCAGGGTTAAGTAGTTCAATTATTATTTGTTTGACTTCATTCTAAGCTTTTAGGAAAACATGAGAGCAGTGACACTATTGTCACTATAGTTCGTTCATCCATCCATCCATCCATCCATCCATCCATCCATCCATCCATCCATCCATCCATCCATCCATCCATCCATCCATCCATCCATCCATCCATCCATCCATCCATCCATTCAGCTGCTTTTCCATTTTGTGGGTGTTGTTGCTAAAGCCTATCCCAGCTGGCTGCAGGCAAGAGGCAGGGTACACCCTGGATGTGTCGCCAGCACATTGCAGAGTGTTTTGCACCGCTAAAACATTTGCAAAGAAATTTCAGACACTTTGTTTGCTAGAAGCGTAAAAAACTTGAACGGAACTTAGAGTGCATATTTCTAGTCTCAAAGTCTCTGAAATTCAATGAAGAGTTATCGAAAATCAAAGTCATGAAAATGTTGAACAAAAAAGTACCAGAAGTTAAAGAATTCTTTCAGAACTCCTGTCTTACGTTCATGTCCTTTTGAGTTTAGTGGAAATCTCTTCAGTAGTTTCAAATTAATCTGGATGATCGACCTACCGAGTGACCCACCCATCCACCCACTGACCGACATCAAGTGACAAAAATGAGATTAGAGGCTATACTAATCCTTTAAATTAGAAGACTGTTTAAGACGGGGACATTGAATGATTCCAAGCATCAGCCTGGATGTCTTATCGTGTCATCCGAGACTAAATGTCAGCAGATTTTAGCTGCTTGGCTTTACAGTCCTGCTTTTTTTAAGACTTTATGTACAGGTTATATATCTATGAAGCAGTGATGAACAGAAGGAGAACTTTAGTGTTGGTTCTGTTGCAGAACAGAAAGTGTCTTTGTTTAACTGCATTCAGTCAACACAGACACAAGGGCCGGTTTGACCAAGTGGGATGTCACAAGGCCTTTTGTTTCACCTTCACTGCTATGCTGTGTTATCATTTCTTTTGAAACTTGAAAGTAGTAGATATGTAGGATTTTGACAAGTGAATAATAATTCCTCTTATAAAGAATGACATTTGTTGAGATGAAAAAAAAAACTCTTTTTCTTCTGTGGCTGAAAAATTCCCTCATAATTGTAACGTCTGGCAAGTTGATCATACAGCATTATAAATGGTTAATTCATTAAGCTTTTCTTCCATTTTCTATGGATATAATTTCACGTATAGCAATAAATTCCAAAATGGACATTCACTTCAATACCTGACCCTGGTTATGACAATCTACTGTCAACTGTCTGCTGGAAAGAGGCTTTACTTACATGCGACAGATTTCCCTCCGAGTCCGAGCAGCCTCCTCCACAAAGTGAGGCAGGAAAGTGATCATGGATTTATGTGAAGGTTTCACAACTAGATGCATCCTGAGAATAACTGAAGGGCTGCTATTTTACTTTTCCCTCCTTAATATACTTCCATCCAACTTCTACAAATGCATATTTCTGACTGAAGCAGCGTATTTAAACCCCTCTGTCCTGGCGTGGCTGATCTTTTCCTCCCACAGATTTTCCATCACAGTCCTGAAATCTTCTCGCCTGCTCTGCCCTGTCCTCTCAGTTTCGGGCCCTTATCTCTTCTCCACAGCAGCAGCCAGCTCTCCCTGTGCAACATGCTGCCACAATACCAGCATTGAAGCGAGCGCTACTAGGGGGCGGAAATCTCAAATCTGACAAGAAAAAATTCTAAATTAAGACTCAATGCTAATGAATATCTGAGACATGGAATATGTTACTCAATAGAGACGCCATACAGGACATGACATGAGTTTTTCACACACACACACACACACACACACACACACACACACACACACACACACACACACACACACACACACACACACACACACATAATAAGAACAATACTACATTTGTGCAAAAACTCAGCTGACGTCAGTTGATTAAATTAAAGAAAGGCTTTATGACAGTTGAGGCATTTTATGTGCTCTGTAATGTAAATTGTAGGAAAATTATAAATAAACTAAACATCTTATATTTAAGTGTCTGTAATGTTGCTGACATTAGAGACACTTCAGGTTAGACGAAAAGACAAGCAGCTTATCACGTGTGAAATGTAGTTTCTAATAATCAGGGCAGCATTCTTCTTTGACGTTTGATGGAACCAGTTTTTATTCCTTGCCTGTTTTTAACCCCTTGTTTGTCGCACATCCACTTCAGGACGACTAACACTAACAATCTGACAAAAACAAAATAAATAAATACACTACTAGCAAGCAACACCTACAAATGAAAAAACTAATTTAGAAGCTCCTTGATTTGAAATTATTGCAATCATTATGTCAGATTTTTTTCACAATGCACTGTTGATTTAATATTTTCCCATCAAAAAAACACACAAAGCTGCATCTTGAGACATCGCCTTCTGTACGAATTTACACATAATGGTCAGAAGGCCCAGTGAACACAAAAACACATTCCAGACAGAAGTAACAAACATCTGTAAAGCATAAAAACAGAAAGCTCAAACCTCTGATTATTTTTCCGGTCATCATCACTTCCAAAATCCTGAAAGACAGAAACAGGCAGAAAGTGTAAAAACTGCAGAACAGTCCTGAGTTGTGTCATGGTGGTAGGATCTTACATTTTTGTCATTCTTACACGAAACAGCTTCATGGATGGAAATCTGTATGTTGTATGACAAACCAATAGGACCAGTGAGACTGGATTGCTAACATGACAACCACCCCTTGCAAAAAAAATTGCTGTCACCATTGATTTTTAGAGAATGCTAACTGAAAGGGAGTAGTGTCATCTAACTTGATTCATTAGTTTTCTCTATTTGCTTATCCCGTGTGGTACATGCAAACTCCACACATCTGGATGATGGTGCTACCCACTCATGTGTTGTTCATCAAGTACTGTATATCCATACACTCCCTGCAAACATCAAATCAGCCTCTGATTATTTAATTTTAAAAAAAATCTTATTCAGCAAAAAAATTAAGTCAGCCGAGTATCTGAATGTACTGAATGATCAGGCAATCCCATAAATGGATTTTTTCTCCCAGATGGCACGATCATATTCCAGGACAACAATGCCAAAATTTATCTGACTCTAATTGTGAAAGAGTGATCCAGGGAGCGTGAGGAATCATTGTGACACATTGATTGGCCCCCACAGTCCTGAGCTTAACCCCATTCAAAGTCTATGGGATGTGCTGGAGAAGACCTTGCAGAGTGGTTTGACTCCTATCGTCAATACAAGAACTCAGCCAAAAATTAATGCAATTCTGGACAGAAATAAATGCTGTGATGTTGTACGAGGTTGTCGAAACAATGCCGTGGCAAATGCGCAACGCAATCAAAGCTACAGGCAGTCCCATGAAATATTAGAGTGTGTGACTTTTTTTTGGGCCGGGCAGTGTATTTTCAGGGTCAAGGAATGAAGTGATGTTACTTAATTTGATGTCATCATGGTGACATCATTGTACTGTGGGATATGTCCTGGGTACAATGATACAACAATGATGTGTTTTATTACACCAGACAGAACTCTCACACACCAGCTGTGAGGATTGTAAAAGGACTTTGCTTTGAATGCTAAATAATTTTGATTGCTCAAATATTATTTTGGGAGGCTCAGTCGTACTTCAAGGTGGAATTTGTTGGTAAAATTAAAGTGATGAGGACACCAATACCAATGATTACTCTGGCTATAGGGAATATCTTACTACACATAATACTGATCCATCAGTGCTAATATTTGATGTGAGGCCACATGGTTATACGCAACATCCCTTATTTAAATATCCTGTAGGATTAGAATGAACTTTACAAAGCCAAGGACGTTGGGTCGAACTACAGCAAGCTTCATGACAAATATGATGATGCTTCAAGTAGTTATTGATCACAGATATTCAGTCACAGATCTACTGTATATTTAAGTATCTGACTTCCAGATGTCTGTGCATTATCCATCTGCTTTTTAAAATTCTCTTTGGTGGTCTGTGAAAAGATCAGATTTCTTGCTTAATTTATTTGTGAACAGACAGCAGCTCCTTCCCTATTATATGTGTTTTTTTTCTTATTACTACTTTATTCAAGCTGAACTGTGCCACTCTCTAAGAGGTTGGTGATGACACTTCTGTCCCGTCTGCAGGAATCAGACACAAACTTCATGTAAGTCCACATCTGAAAGTGACCCAAATCAGAATAGACTAGTTTAGACATCTTGTTATTTGTGCTGTTTGCACAACATATCAGACTCACAAATGGGTCAAAAATAAGTTTGGCCCACTTCTGCCCCATCAACCCAGCCTGTCTATTAAATTCTGTTTTTTTCATCAAATATGACAGCATCTCACCTCAGTATCACCAGTGATCTACCCCCCAGTGGGGGTAAATAGAATGTGTGCAGCTGCAGCTTCAGGAAGACAACTTTGTCCTGACATTTAAACTCATCAACCCCCCTCCCTGCAGGAATTGTGTTTACAAACGGAGGTCACAGCCCCCCAAACAACTCTCTTCTCTTAAAAAAATAAAATCGAACAATTCGCCGATATATCAAGTTTAAAACACACACAGTCGTGATGGATGCGGCCCAGCCCTTCCTGTAGGGATGCTGACACGGCTTCCTCATCCCCGCGTAAACAAAGCCTGAGACCGGGCTCCTCCACCTTACCTCCCCCGCACTGCTGTTGGTGGTGCTGGATGAGGATGCTGGTCTCGGTGTGGGAGACCGCTGCAGAGTCACCAGGGCCATATTCGGCGGGAAGGTAGCTGATGAGGAGGAGGGAGTGAGGAGGAAGAGGGAGGAGGAGGAGAGGAGGAGGATGTGGGAAGATGCGCCGCTATGACCGCCTCAGTCACCGGGGAGAAAATGCCTAGTCAGACTCTCATCCGGCGGCACCTGCCTCCGAAGCCGCGGCGCTGCTCCCTCACAGTCCGGTTTCGTGCGTCCTCCGCGGTTACCGAAACCCTCATGAGCGTAACCTCACGGAAAAAACGCTCCGTTTGTGAAAAAACGACAATAATCCACGTTTTTTCATCCCTTACGTGCAGACAGACGGACAAAAACACAGCGCAGGTTTGGAAACGAGGCAGAGACAACGCGCAGCAGTGACGGATGCCTGTGATTGGCTGGCCTAGTTCGCGTGCGCGCTGTCATTGGGCCAATGTTGTCAAGGTGACTGGCCAGACTCTGAACTCAAATACATATGAAGGGTGCTGAAATTATGTTTAGCTGGTGTTATAATGGGGCACAAATAATAATTTCTTTATAATCACTCAATCTGTCTATAGACAAAAATTGTTTGGTGAAGCTCTATAACCTAAGATAAAAAAAACAGGTAATCTCAATCTCAATCTTTTGAAGCCCACGGTGACATCTACAAATGTCTCCACAAATATTAAGAATTTCCTCTCATTTTAATTTAGAGAACAAAGCCTTTAAGTTAATATATACAAAGAATCATTTCCGCTTGTTGACATATCAGTCAATAATTGACTCAATGCCAACAAATAGGGACGCTCAGTAAAGCATTACTTAAACGGACTGTGGTAATTTCCTCCTTTTTATTCAGTGCAACTGAAATCACTACGAAAGAAATGCATACAAAGTGGTATATCAACAGCTTCATTAATCGTTGTAAATATCTGATTAACCTAAATTTTATGCCAGGAACTGAGCTAAATACATTTCAGACAGTTTCCACAAAAGGTTGATTAAGTTGGATGATCATAATCATTGATCTGATTGTTCAGTGTTGAATAGCTATATCTGCAAATGACAGTTTTTTTTATTAACAGTAAATAATAAAAAAAGGGAATAAAACTGAAAAAACAAAGAATTTTTGGTATCAGCGACCCTTCAATGAGGCAGGAGGTTCATATTTGCAGAGAAACAAGAATGTTAAGATGTGATGTATGTCTCTTTTCTAGCTATAGTAATTTTGTTTGTTCATTTAAATCAACGCTAGCTTAATTTGAACTAGGTTTATACAATGTAACTCTATGGAAACATTTTACATTGTATATTTCATTTTCATATTTCGTTTCCAATCCAGTTTTTATGGTGGTTATGCTACAGTAGTGTTGGTGGAGATATGCATTTTTCAGACATTTTTGGAAAGTAAATGCTTTCTCGCTGCAATGTTTTGTAGTCACAATTTTATTCATTGTCCAAAGAAAACAGAACTTGAAGGAGATTGACATTTGCAAAAGACACATGGCCACATGTAAACCTGATGATGTTTATCCTAATTGTATAAACATCATCATAATCATTACTCTTTGCTGATCTACCCGTCGTCGGATGGGAATGTTACACCATATGACATTCTTGTTGTGATACTCTGCTCTCAAGCCTTCTGGTTTAGACTGGATTCCTGCAGACTCCTGCCCGATGTCTCTATAGGCAGGATCAAGCTTGCAACACCAGCCAAGAGACTACAGCCACAGTATAGAAACAGAGTCAAAGACAATGACTTCCTGAGCATCACCTAGAACCAAAACAATAAATTGAGGAATCAGGCAAAACAAATATGCAGCCTAATTTCAAATACTTTTCATAGCATGTAAAGTAAGTAATTTTGAACATGTTACTTCAGAAAGTACCAACAGAGATGGTAAATTCATACCTGTGCAATAAACGGTGTAAGTAGGGAACCCACCCTGGAAATTGCACTGCATATTCCAATTGCCAAGGCTCTATTTTCTGTAGGAAACACCTAATGAATAAAAGAAGAGCATTTTCTTGAATTGAAATTGTATGAAACAAAAGTATCTCAATTCAAACTGGTAATAAATATGCAGACGTACCTCTGGTGTGTAAACACAAACAACTTGAAATCCTCCAGTGATGAAGGCTCTGGCAGTAAAGATGATGATTATGACAGCTAGTCTACATGAAGCAAAAGACAGGCAGAGAATTTGAAACAATTACTGATGTTTCAACATATTTTGCTGTCGAATCATGACAAAATAACAAACACAGAAAATCTTACCTTCCGATACACGCATATAAAGGCAAAATGAACAACGAGAACATGAAGAAACACGTTGCGATGCTCTTCCTCCTGCCAACACGGTCAATTACCAGAAGAAAAACTAAAACACCTGAATCAGACATGAAATAATAATAAGAATAGGTCAGGTTTTTATATAGTGCTTTTCATGGACACAAAGCTACTAATAACTTATAGACAACATGATAAAAATAAAATGGAATTAACTACAATTTCAGAGTTTAGGCCATTCTATAAGGCCAACACAGTTTTGAATCCTTGTTTTAAGTACTGCAGGTGTGTTTAGTGTGAAGAGTGAGTTTATAGCAGCAGGAAAAGCCAGATTATGTCTGTATGTATGGAAATATAAATTTAAATTCTAAGGATGGCTTCACTTGTGCTCAGAATGCTATGTTATGTTAGATGTGTTTGTTCAAAATTTATAAAGTGAAAACATAGTGTCAACTTAAAAATGTTGAATTTACAAAAATTCATACTTTTAATGTTAACTGAAATCATTAACCTAATTTAAGAATTTTATTGTGGATTGCTCGTGAAGAAACTTGGATGAATGTCCAGTACATAAGTTTAACATTTCTCTTCATAACAGTAATATGAAGGTCTAAGGTTTCTATTCCATGTAAGAGGGAGCTTTTCACCAGGAACTTCAGCCAACGTTGTCCATAAAAGGTCTTTGTAATCATCTGATGTCAAATAATTGCACTCTAGATTACAACTGGGTTCAGTTTTGGCTCCTTGGGTTGCTGCAAGGAAGGAGAGTTTGGTGTTGGCTTCAGTTCAGCTTAGAGATATGATTGAAGCTGATCAACAGACGATAACTGTTACTTACCTCCACATGGATCTCCAGATTGGTACAACTCAGTTGTCAACAGGACTAGACCATAATAGTTAAAGGCAATGGAAAACCTTTGGAGAAAATAACATCATACATTGTTCTAAATTATTAAATCATGCTCCTATATATTAAACTATATACAAGCAGATGAGCCCACAATATTGGACCAACTAAATCATTGCACATAGCAGATGAAATTTTTTACATTGATTACAGACATTTTCTCCATGATATATTAAATCTTAACAACTGAAATAAACAAGTTTTTAAACTTTGACATGGGGCTGTTCAGACTGCACATTTATCATTCATTCATTCATTCATTCATTCATTCATTCATTCATTCATTCATTCATTCATTCATTTTCTGACCGCTTCATCCGCTTGCGTGGGTTACGGGGAGCTGGAGCCTATCCCAGCTGTCATAGGGTGTCAGGCGGGGCAAACTCCAGGCGCAACGCCAGTGCACCGCGGAGCTACACAGAGACATACAACTATGCACACACACACTCACTCCTACAGGCAATTTGGAACAGCCAATTAACCTGAAGTGCGTGTTTTTGGAGGTGGGAGGAAGCCGGAGAACCCTGAGAGAACTCATGCAGACACGGGGAGAACATGCAAACTCTGCACAGAGCGGGACTCGAACCCGGACCCGCCTTGTTGTGCAGCGACAGCACTACCCACTGTGCCACTGTGCCGCCCGTTTGCACATTTTTCGGACTGATAATAAATAAAATGATAAAAGCAAAATCAAATAAACACAGTTCAGTTGAGAGACTAAAGTTTAGGGTTTCTAAAGCAGTTACTGTCTTTGTCCATTTGCTAATTTATGATTTCTAAAACAATTACCAATCAAATGAACACATTAGAATCATTAATTAAAGATAATGAAGAGGACAAAGTTCAAACTCACCAAATAAACCACAGAAGAAGAGTAGTCCTCCTATATTGTGGAGAAAGGAGATCTTTAATCTGCCCACGTTCTTTCTGTGAAATAAAAAAAAAAAAAAAAGTGCTTTTTTGCTGCAATAACACTAGCAGTATTGTTTTGGACACATCTTTTTTTCTTACATGTATGTCTGTAACCTCACCTGTTTGTGGGTGATCACCTTCCCTTCAGGCATGGTCTTACCATTCTCTTTGGCGATAAGCTGTAATGTTGCCATGGCTTTCTCTGTGTTTCCTGCCAGCAAGTCAAAGCGAGGACTCTCAGGAAGCCACTGTGCAACACAGAAATTTCATTACATTTAAGAGATTAACCTAGGCATACTGATATTTTATCTTCTATCACCAATATACATACCCTACAAAAGCAAATAAATATTGCCAATGGTATAATGGAGAAAATGAGCAGCCATCTCCAACCAAGTGTTGGCATGATCCACAATGCCAAAAGGACTACAAATATAGCACCAACTGACCAGAATATCTGAAGTAAACAACATATTATTCAGGAGGGAATCGATAAACGGTGTAATTAATAAGAAAAATGACACAACACTAGAATGCAGGAAAAAAATTCTGTTTTTTCCAAAGGTAAAACTTCATTACCGACATCATCATGATGCAGGTGCCTCTCATCTTCATCGGAAGGAACTCCGAGTACAATGTCATCCTTGAAAATTTCAGTTAATGGTTATTAAAAGGTGTTGATCTGTCAATGTAGGCTTCATTTTTCACATAAAGAGGAAGTGGAGAAATTACCCCTGAGGACATCCTCCAATGCCAGCGCCTACAAGACCCCGCAGGACCAAGAGCCAGCCATATAGTGGAGCGAAGGCACTCAACAAGCCATAAAACAGGATCCAGCAGATAGAAGTGATCAGACCCTGTTTCCAAGAGAGATATTGAGAAGATATGTGAGATAAACATGAAGAATTGCACAAAAATTTAAATCTTAGATGAGAAAATGTGGTTTAGACTCACAACTCTTCTGCCATATTTGTCAGAGATGTTTCCCCAAACAGGCGAAGTAATCCCTGTCCCAATGAACACCACCTGAATAAAGAATTGTTTCACTCAAACATTAACAGGTATTTCAAAACCAAAAGCCAAACTTTTCTGAGTGGACCTTACCGATGTTATGAGAGCCACCTGATAGCTGGGCAACCTCCACTCACAGTGAAGCTGGGGACCCAAGATACTGAGGATCATCATTTCCATGGCATCTCCTATCTATTCTCAGAAAAATGAGTTACATGAAAGATAAATAGTACCTGGAAGTCAGAGTGTGGACATGTTCAAGGACCCTTACCCATGCAAGTCCGGTGAGGAGAGATAACTTCCACTGGAACTTTCCAAAGCCGATGGTATCTAGTACATCGTCTACTCTCAAGGTTTCTATAAAAGCAACAAGACATTGAATGAGGTTCACTGTCCCCTTGAAAGAAATGTATGTAAGATGATAGAATATGCTTAATATGTCAAAGAACTGTGTAATATACATTCAAAGGTTACAGCCACATGTCTCCTAGCTGGTAAGTAATGATGTAAAAATGCTCTTCCACACTATCAGAAACTAATGACTGTCTTCTTTCGAGCAAAAGAAGCCAGTTAGAGGCTGTTGTGTAATTTATAGTTCAAATCAATTAAATCTCAGATAAAACTACCACTGATTATTTTATTTTACACAGATTGACAAGATCAAATCTTTATGTTATCTAAAACTAAATGCTTTACACACCTTCAGTTTTATCAGATCTGGATTTGGAGGCAGAATATCCTTCCTGTGAGTCCAGTCTGCCTGAGCCAGCAGTGCAGACGTCATTGCCTGTGTTCTGGTACTCATCGCTCTGATCCACAAAATTCCCCTCACCCCTAAAGACCAGCACACCAAAGGGAGAAATTCAGCTACAATTCAACACAAACGCTTTATTTAAAGCTCAGTGTGACACACAACCCTGTTGTAAAACTCTACACTGCAAAGCAGGTTTTTCCAGCATTGTTTTTCCGATTTGTGTCACAGATATACGAGGACAAAAAATGTCAAAGAAACGTTGTCTTACATGAGGTCTGGATTTCTCCAGCGCCTGTAAGTCACCTTATCTGGTCTTCTCCAGCTGTCCATCTCGGCAGTTTGAGATTTTCCTCTCCATAGGCGCTTGTGTACATTAAGGTTTCATTGTTACACCCAATCAGAATACATCAGCTTGTCAGATGAGTAGGGCGGGGCTCCACCACGAAGCCAACCTGCACTACCGGGTGACTGAAAAGACAAGTTTTTAGGTTAGCTTGTAACTTCAACTGAGCGTTCATGATTAGTTTCATTCACAGATGATGAATGTTACACAAAGGAGATTTGCTTTCCATAGCACAGTGCTTCTCAACACACTTGAAATTAATTAGGTGTTTTCATCATCTACAGCCCATGTTTGCATGTAAGGGACACAGACAACAACCAACAATAAAACACCGTTGACCTTTGACCCCTCATGCTGCATTGTATTAAAAACATGACTTCATTTCACATGTTCTTATGGCACCATAATGTGTGCTGTTACATTTTCTTACACTATGACAGCGCGTGTGACCCGGGGGAACATGCATTTTTTTTGTCGTACTAGAATAAAGTGTAATTGCACATCCACTACAGTAGTTGGCGGTGGCGCTCTCATTGTCAGGTATATGCAGGGAGTACTGTAGTAGCTCTAGGGTGTAGGGTTAGGCAATATTGAGTGCAGTAAAAAAATTCTCCAGAGACAACATGGAAACATTTTTAACAAGGATGAAAAGAAAGGTGGAGAGAAAGAAGATAATGAGAGAGAAGGAAGTTACCGGAAAGCTTAAACGAGGAAATATGACGAAGTGTCTGTAGTGTTGGGCTTCACTGTGACTACCGACCAGTGTGTTAACTGTGTCTAAACATGCTGGCAGCGGACAGCATGAAGCCAAATAAATTAAGACATCACTTAAAGACATTAAAGACATTTAATGAAAGAAACTCAGACCATAGCAAAGGAGATGAAACACTGAGCAGAGCTGAGAGTTCAGTATTATGCCTCAAACCTCGCTTTGAAAAGCTGTGCACTGCAGAAAATGCTCATTGTAGCCACTAATCCTGATTTCCTCATTTTGACAAAAAAGAAAGAAAGAAAAAAACCTTGCACAAATTGTTTCATTCATTTTTGTTTTGTTTATATATTGTGCTCTTAAAGTAATGTTGCTAAACTTAATTAGAATTTCATTTCATTTTCATGTACTGCCGCTGTATCCACCATAGCGGGTCACGGGGAGCTGGAGCCTATCCCAGATGACGTAGGGCGTGAGGCAGGGGACACTTCTGGCATGACGCCAGTGCACCACATAGCCACATCCAAAGACATACAAACGAGCACACACGCACACTCGCTCCTATGGGCAATTTGGGACCAGCCAATCAACATGAAGCGCATGCTTTTGGAGGTGGGAGGAAGCCGGAGAGAACCCACACAAACACGGGGAGAGCATGCGAACTCCGCACAGAGCGGGACTCGAACCCGGACCCGCCGAGTTGTGAGGCGACATCGCTAACCACTGCACCAATGATTTCATTTTATTTTTCAGTATCAAATGGTGCAATAACTTGGTCAAAAATGTTTAGTTTAAACCAAGGCTTTTTTTAATTTCAGGCAAATGGATGCACTTATAATCTTTTGTTATAGACTAAAAAATAATAAAATTATTCTATTATGAACTGTTATTCTGTTATTCTGTTGAACTATGTTTGTTTTTTTTCTTTTTTGTTTTCTTTAATGTTAATAAGGATACAATGTTATTCAGACATGTACTTATAACAATTTTATCGAAAAAATTATATTATTTATAGCCGCGGTGGAGAGAGTGTGTGTGTGTGTGTGGGTGCCCGAATTGTTTTCTCGCTAGGGGAGCGTAACAGAAAATAATTGAGAAGCACTGCACTATGTGCACTGTTAGAAGAATATTATTGTTACACAGCCTGGAAACATTGATTTAATTGATCAGTGTTGAATAACTATAATTGTAAATGACACAATCTTTTTTTCTTTTAAAGTACAATCTACATTAATTTCACATTAAGACAACATGGTTTGCATCATTATGCCTTTATTTGACAGGCACTTCCTGGCACAGATGCAAAAATTCTGTATTATTGAGCAGTAAATGAACAGTAAATAATAAAAAAAAAAACAGAAAAAAAAACCCCCAGGCAATTGTTGGTATCAAATGATACAGAAGGTAAAATATCTGTTGTAAAAGAGTAAAGTTAAGATGTGAAGAACATGAAGGACATTGAACTTTCATTTGGAAAAAACACATGACCACATGTATACATGTATAAAATTCCTACATACAGTAAAGATATTTATCCTAATAATATAAATAAGTGCGTTACTATCCTAAAGGAAAGGTCTAAATTCATTCCACTGCCTTATGCTTTTGGTATGTTGTCTGTCACATAAGAGGATTACATCCAGTTAAACAGGTTACTGGGAGAACATTTGTTTTCATTCCTGTTTTTTCATTTCATGCTCGTTCTTGATCTACCCTTCCTCATAGGAGACTATTGTTCCATATGACTTGTTTGTTGTGATCCTCTGCACTCCAGCCTTCTGGTTTAGACTGACTTCTCGCAGACTCCTGCCTGATGTCTCTATAGGTAGGATCAAGCTTGCAACACCAGCCAAGAGACTACAGCCACAGTATAGAAACAGAGTCAAAGACAATGACTTCCTGAGCATCACCTAGAACCAAAACAAAATGAATTGAGGACTCAGGCAAAATAAATATGCAGCTTAATGTCAAAGATTCTGATAGCATGTAAAGTAAGTCATTTTGAACATGTTACTTCAGAAAGTACCAACAGAGATGATAAATTCATACCTCTGCAACAAAAGATGTAATCAGGGAACCAAGCCTGGAAATTGCACTGCACATTCCAATTGCCAAGGCTCTACTTTCTGTAGGAAACACCTATTGAATGAAAGAGGAGCATTTTCTTTAATTGAAATCATAGGAAACAAAAATGTCTCAATTCAAACTGGTAATAAATATATAGACGTACCTCTGGTGTGTAAACACAAACAACTTGAAATCCTCCAGAGATGAAGGCTCTGGCAGTAAAGAGGATGATTGTGATTGCTACCCTGCATGAAGCAAAAGACATACAGAATTTGAAACTATTACTGATGTTTTACAATATTTCGCTGTTGAATAATGACAAAATAACAAACACATAAAATCTTACCTTCCAATACATGCATATAAAGTCGAAATGAACAAAGAGAACATGAAGAAAGAAATTGCGATGCTCTTCCTCCTGCCAATACGGTCAATTATCAGAAGAAAAACTAAAAGACCTGAAACAGACATGAAATAGTAAACTTATAGTTTATATGCTGCAGACAAACTTGATGCAGAGAAAATCAAATGAACTGCAACTTTACAGTTTAGGCCACTTCATAAGGCCAACATATTTCTGAATATCTGTATTTAGGCCAGGCTTTGCGGTGCGCTGGCCTCACGCCCATAGTGTACCCTGTCTCACACCCCCAGTCGGTTGGGATAGGCTCCAGCACTCCGCGACCCGCTGTGTTGGAAGAAGCGGGTTTGAAGATGGCCTCATTTTGGTCTCCGTAGACTCAGACACAGGGCAAGTTGTTTTTCAAGTCCAGGGAAGGAGATTTCAACACTAGCAGGAGCAAATTTCCTTGCTGCGCCACTAATTTAAGAAGGTGGCAGATTTCCAGTGGAGGGTTTCCGAAGTTCATCGGCTAAGATCATCTTTTTCTCGTGATCCCCTGATCCAGTACCTGCTGTTGCCCTGCCGCCACATTTCTCAACAGCAATCCTGGTGACTGTTGTGCTTTCCAATATCAGTGCATTTATATATGAGTTACATTATGAGCTCCAGGCAGCTTCTTATGCTATGGACTGTGTCAAGGCGGGGTGTATTGTTTCTCTCCAGCAGTGCTAAGGCCAGGGCCACGGTAGAATGGAACAGGTGTCCTATCTATGAGTCACTGGGGCGCTTCTTAAAAACTGTCACTAAGATTTTTCAACACACTAATCCAGAGCGGGAGGCAGCCCAAGCATTCTGAAGTCTTCACCAGGATAATATAAGAGTTTTTGATTGTTATTGAATTCCAAACCATAGCAGCAGACAGTGGTAGAAACCAGTATCTCATGTTTGATGCCTTCCTCCAAATTGTTGGTTCCATTGAAGGACCAGTTGGCTCTGTTCCCCCTTGGTGTCTCTAAGCCATACAGTGCTGGTGGATTCTGGTTCTGATGAGTTTAATGGACCAATAGTTGGGCAAAAGACCTTGAACCCATCCCCTTCCCCAAACATTTCAAGCCTTAGATGACCATCTTTAGTGCAGGGTAACTTACTACACTCAGCCTGTTCAGAGTCCGGAGAATCACGCAGAATCAGTAACCTTCCACCTGTTCCAGTGTCCTATATCTCAAGGAAGTCTTTAAAGAAGCCAAAGCTATCTTGTTACCCCCTGACTTTGTTCTGAAATGAAGACCTTGCGATTTGAAGTCCTGCCTCTGAGTTTTCCTTTGTTGGCTGCTGTCTTATAAAAGATAGCTTAATTTTTCAGAATGTCATGCCACGAGAGATGTGTTGACTTACTCAGTCCACAAGAGCATGTGTGTGTGTGTGGTTCAGCGGACTTGGGGCGTGAGAAAGGGTGCACTTTGGGTGCGATGCCAGTGCACCGCGAGAAAAAAACCCAATTGCGTATATGGAAGTTAAATTCCAAAATCCATACATTTTTAGATTTTAACTGAAATCATTGACCTATTATGAGACATTTCTTGTAGATTGTTCATGAAGAAATGTAATATTTCTCTTCATAACAGCATTGTGAAGGTCCAAGGTTTCCATTTCTCTTAAGAGGGAGCTTTTTACCTGGAAATTCAGACAAGGTTATCCATAAAAGGTCTTTGTAATCATCTGCAGTCAAATTATTGCACTCTAGATTACAACTGGGTTCAGCTTTGGATCCTTGGGTTGCTGATGGGAAGGAATAAAGTTTTGTGTTGGTTGTTGTTCCAATTTGAGATAAATGATTAAAGCTGTTCGACAGATGGTCACTTACTACCACATGGATCTCCAGATTGGAAGAGCTCAGTTGTCAACAAGACTAGACCATTAGCGGAGAAGGCCATGGCAAACCTTTAGAGAAAATAACATCTTACGTCATTGTACGTACTAAATCATATACAAATAGATGAGCCTACAACAACTGATCAAGTAATTTCATTGCATATATAAAGTAATAACAAACGCAGAGACAGCAACATCCTGCAACACCCCTGAATTCACAATTTTACCCTCACCTACTTTCATAGGTCAGGGTCATGTAATAAAAGACCCATGATCCAACATGTAACTGGTGCATTCTATTTGTCATGAGGTTTCAGAGATATGTACCTAAAAAGGTATAAAAGTGAAAATGTGACCTTGACCTAGTTTCTCAAGGTCAAGATTGTAATCTAATTTTCATCCCCCTGCCTCCCTGAATATAACGCCCTTTGTTTCTTCTATCTTATCCGGTTCCTGAGGTATGTGCAAAAATATCTCAAGATAGACCTCAGACCATAGATCAAAGCTAGTGCTTTGATCTATGAAAAAATGAAGTTTTTTTAAACTGGGAAAAAACTTCATTTTTTCCCAGTTGTCCAGTAACTGCTTTACTGGACAAAGACAGTAAAGCAGTTTCTGTCTTTGTCCAGTTGCTTATTAATGATTTATATAAAGCAATTACAAATGAAATGAACAAATTATTAGGAGATGAAGAGGACAGAGTAGAAGACAGTACCCATACAAACCAAATACATGACAGAAGAAGAGTAGTCTTTCGAAACTGAGGAGCAAAGAGATTTTTTATCCTTCCTTGTGGTTTCTGTGAAATAAAAGCAACATATGTAAAAAGTGAGTTTTTACTATTCTACCGGGTCAGAATTGTCTTATTCTTACACATAGGTCTATAACCTTACCTGTTTGTGGGCGATCAACCTCCCTACAGGCATGGTCTTACCATTCTCTTTGGCAATACGCTGTAATGTTGCCATGGCTTTTTCTGTATTTCCTGTCACCAAGTCAAAGCGAGGACTCTCAGGGAGCCACTGTGTAACACAGAAAGTTCATTAAAGGTATTTACCCTGGCATCTTGTTAGTTTAAACATCTCTGTCAGTCACGATATACTTACAAAGCAGAAGAAGAGAAATATTGCCATTGGTAGAATGGACACACCAACTAGCCATCTCCAACCAAGTGTTGGCATGATCCACACAGTCAAAAAGACTATGAATACTGCACCAACTGCCCAGAATACCTGAAGTAAGCAACATATTAATCAGGAGGGAATCAGTAAATGGTGCTGTAAAAGGTCCCATATTATACTCTTTTTAATTAATTTCACACAGCTGCCATATGTCCATTCATTCATTTTCTGGCGCTTGTTCCGCTCATTGCGGGTTATGGGGATTGCTAGAGACTATCCTATCTTGCAGGCGAGAGGCAGCAGACAATCTGAGCACGACGGATTATCAGATGACTTCAACACCTTTGAAGAACTTTCAGTGTCTCCCTCTCAGCCAAGACATTGATACACACTGCTACCTTAGCCTGGACACGAACTTCACCTCGATGATGAACACGGGAGAGGGGGTGGTCTCGTGCACACGGGTTCATGATATGTCAATTGCTCCGGTCAATCACTTCCGTCGTCATGTCATGACGAGAAATTAATCAGGATATTTTTAGACTCGTGTACTTTTTTGTAGACCTTACAGTCGATATATCAACCTTTTGTTTTCCAGAATATAGGAGCTGGTAGGATTAGGAGGACTCTAATGTATATGTAGAGACTTGAAGAAAATGTGTTTTAAATAAGAGGACTCCTTTAACAATATAAAAGAAAGAACACTGCAATACAGCAAAAATGATAAATTTTCTAAAAAGAAAAAAATTACACATTACCGACATCATCATGATGCAGGTCCCTCTCATCTTTATGGGAAGGAACTCTGAGTACAATGTTGCTCTTGAAAGTTTGAAAAGATTAATAGTTATTTAAAGGTGTTGATCTGTCAATGGAGGCTTTAGAGGAAGTGGAGAAGTTACCCCTGAGGACATCCTCCAATGCCAAAGCCTACAAGACCCCGCAGGACCAGGAGCCAGCCATATAATGGAGCAAAGGCACTCAACAGGCCATAAAATACGGTCCAGCAGATAGAAATGATCAGACCCTGTTTCCAAGAGAGACATTGAGAAGATATGTGAGATAAACATGACAAAAAGCACAAAAATCTTTCAATCTTAGATGAAAAAATGTGGTTTAGACTCACAGCTCTTCTGCCATATTTGTCGGAGATGTTTCCCCAAACAGGAGAACTAATCCCTATCCCAGCATACACCACCTAAAAAAAGAATCATTTTACTCTAACATTTTCAGGAATTTCAATACCAAAATCCAAACCTTTCTGAGAAGTTCTTACTGATGTTACGAGAGCCACCTGATAGCTGGACAACCTCCACTCACAGTGAAGCTGGGGGCCCAAGATACTGAGGATCATCATTTCCATGGCATCTCCTGTCTGCTCTCAGAAAAGTGAGTACTACATGAGAGATACCTGGGAGTTGGAGTGTGGCCATGTTCAAGGACTCTTACCCATGCAAGTCCGGTGAGGAGAGATAATTTCCACTGGAACTTTCCAAAGCCGATGGTATCAAGTACATCGTCTACTCTCAAGATGTCTGTAAAGGCAATAAAACATCAACTGAAGTTCCCTAACTCCTGGAAAGGGGGACAGGACGATCGAATATCTTTAATACATTAAAAAAAATACATAATGTACATTCAAACGTGACAACCACGTACCTTCTAGCGGCTACATAATAATGTTAAGGTGATCATCCCATTCCCGTTGTTCTACCTGATTACCCGTTACCCTGGATTCTGTTTATTGTCTGTCCTGTATTGGAGCTTGCTTGGACTGATTTTGCCTAATCTTTGGACTCTGCCTGATCTTGTTCCTCGTCAAATTTGTTTGTCTTCATTGGACTGATTACCCAGTGCTTGGCTTTTGCTTTTTAATTAATTACAGATTTTGATGCTGCTCTCCTGTTGTGATTTTGTTTCATTTGTCAGTTTTGTCTGTAGCATGACAAAACATGCTGTGTCACAGCTTCAGGAGATGATGACTGTGTTCTTTTAGAGCAAAAGAAGCCAGTTAGAATCTGTAGTTTAATTTATGGTTGAAATCAAATCTGATACATTGTTACAGAAGAAACTACCCATGGAATGGAATTGCGTCTAAAGCAGATAAAATTGTCTATGACATGAACATCAATTATGATCCATTAAAATCCATAGAAAAAAGACCTTCACGGGATACATTCTGCTGTTGAATGCAGCACCACTGACAGGAAATCAGCTGATCCACACTGCTACAGCTGACATTTTTTTCTCAAATATTTAATTCTATATTTTATGTAGTTAGTCTTCCTTTTCATGCAAAAAAATTTGGAAACATTTATAAATCTCACTGATTATTCCATGTTAAGCAGACGGACAAGATCACATCTTTTTGTTAACTACAACTAAATGTTTTACAGACCTTCAGCTTTATCAGATCTGGATTTGGAGGCAGAATATCCTTCCTGTGAGTCCAGTCTACCTGAGCCAGGAGTACAGATGTCATTGCCTGTGTTCTGGTCCTCATCACTATGATCCACACAATTCACCTCACCCCTAGAAATTTAGACACAATTCAACACAAATGCTGAATTTAAAGCTCAGCGTGCCACTCAACTCTGCTGTAAAACTCTACACTGCAAAGCAGGTTTTTCCAGCATTGTTTTTATGTTCTGTGTCACAGATTTACGAGGACAAAAAAAGTCAAAGAAATCTTTTCTCACCTGAGGTCTGGATTTCTCCAACGCCTGTAAGTCACCTTATCTGGTCTGCTCCAGCTGTCCATCTCAGCGGTTTGAGATTTTTTTTTCCATAGCCACTTGTGTTCATTAAGGTTTCATTGTTACTCTTAACCAGAGTACATCAATTTGTCAAATGAGTAGGGCGGGGTTACACCAGGAATCCAACCTGTACTACTGGGTGAGAGAGAGGACACGTTTTTAGGTTAGCTTGCAAATGAAATTAATAAATCAATAGATTCAGCTAAAAAAATTACTGTAGACATTACACTTCCCTGTACTTGAGGGGGCAATGGGGAAAATATTTGGTTTCTTCCACTTCAATTTTAATGACAGTTTTGAAATATTAAATGAAGTAAATACATATAAATCCATTACTTTATGCTTATTTAATTGTTGTGAAATACTATTATTTAAATAGTCATCCTTAGGACTCTTTGATTGGTCACAATAGCCAGTTTCTAGTTTATTAAGTTTGTGAAATATATACAGTATGTAGCCACCCAGTACATTTGCTGTTACATTTGGTTGTCAAAAAAACAGGTAAGAGTAAGAGGTAAGAGTAAGAATTTTGGATTGCCATTGTGATCCAACCCACAAATCTTTTCCTGTCATTTAACAGTAAAGCGCTGGTTTTATTTGCGGCGACATAGTGATCTACTACAAATGATAAATGAGCTTTTTGCTCATAATAAATTCCATGTGTTTATATGGTGTTTTGATATGATAAAATTATATTCAGTATGTATTCCCTTTTACTGTGGTGTCACATGAATTTCACTGGAGGAGGATTAAAGCTAAACTGTATCTTGGGAGAACAGCAAGCAACAATTAACAAATATGTCTACCGGTACTTACTGTCCAGACGTGGAAGATTCTTCATTATTACCAATGAAGAATAGAAGTTCAGATGAAACCAGTATGACATTTTCTCTCAACAAATTAGTGGATTAACAAATTATTTGGAATGTAATTTTCTTCTGATCAACTGATCGAGGCACACAGCTGGTTCTGGGCTTCCATTCTGTAAGATAACTAAAAAAACAGTTCAGGTTTTCATTGTATCTTGTTTAACCAGTCTGACCTCCTTTTTCAGTTTGGCCAGTCTGGTTTCTAAGACCCAGCCTCCCTGGGATACCCTTCAATCTTTGTTATTCTGTATTTTAAACTCTAGTCACCTATGCTTACCCTCAGTCAAGGCTCTTGGTTTCAGTTCTTATCTTGTGGAACTTCCAAATAATTCCAGCACGAAACTTAGCTCTAGCTTAAATATCAATTATCTGATTGGTATAGTTTAATGGGTCATATTTTAAAAAACAATTTTTTTTTCCAGTCTCTACAGATATATAGTAGTCCTCCCTAACTCTATAAACTCCCTTCATCTGAAAAATGAACGGGTTCCGTTTCAACTGTACAGCCCACAAACTCATGAAACAAGCCTGTAATGATCTGATCAGAATCAGCTCCTGTCGTGATGTAATAACAGGAGTGATTGACAGGAGTGATTGACAAAAGTAATTGACAGGAGTGATTGACAGGAGTGATTGACAGGAATGATTGACGGGAGTGATTGACATATCCCGAGCCCATCTGCACAAGAACACTCCCCTCTCCTCGGATAAGGCGTGTTCGTCCTTGAGGTGAATTTCTTCGTCCAGCCGTAAGGTAGCAGTGTGTTGCAATGTCATCGCTCAGACATGCAAGTTGTTGGCTGTGCAAGTCAATGATCACGTACTGGCTCTATCTATCTATCTATCTATCTATCTATCTATCTATCTATCTATCTATCTATCTATCTATCTATCTATCTATCTATCTATCTATCTATCTATCTATCTATCTATCTATCTGTCTATCTGTCTATCTGTCTATCTGTCTATGTTTGTCCATCCGTCCGTCCGTCCCCAAGGACAAATCTTGTTGTTTTTCATATTTGAAGTGGGCCAACTTCACTGATTTTATTTTTTTGTAGTCTTTAACGAGTGGGAAACCGTGGAAATTCCATGACAACACAATAATATCAGACTTAGTTTGTTTTCTTTTTTATCTTTGCCGTCACAAGAAAATAAACCACTGTGTCCGACGAAGCCCTAACGGCTCCGTGTGTGTGGAACGGACGAACGCAAAGACGAAGGCTGCTTCGGTGTCACGGTCCAGCCATCCGGCTTAGTGAGTTTGGTCCAGGTGAATAAAGCATCGGGGTGCCCCACACAACAGCACGAGGTCCGTCACAATCAAAGAATATAAACCGATATGTTGACGAAGCCAAAACGGCTCAATATGTGAGAGACATGGACAATTGGAAGACCGGAGCTAACTCGGCTAGCAGCTTGAACTTCCGGGTAGATGCTTGAAGTGTGACAGCATGAGGTTTTCAAGTGAGCTTATTCAAATATATAGGTGGGGAGATGATAATAGGGAAAATAATTTTCCCCCTTTCCTTATATATTCCACAAATATACTGGCCACACACGCACGCTCACACACACAGGGGCACATAGCGCCCTATGAGCAGCTTGTGGGGTACAGTGCTCAAGGGCACCTCAACAGGGGTCAGGAGGTGAACTGGCACCTCCCCAACTAAGCGGACTGAGCCACTGCCGCCCAAGTTTCTTTGGATTTCAGTACTCCCCCCTGGGCCCACAGTCAAAGACTGATGGGTGCCAATCATCTTGATTCAATTCATACTGTAACAATTCCATAGTACAGAGGATGCAGGTGCAGAAACAAGGCGTTGCTAATACTGACATAGTTACTATGGCACGTTATGGTGGCGTGGTAGGTAGTGCTGTTGCCTCACAGCAAGACGGTTCCGGATCCGATTCCTTTCTGTGTGGGGTTTATATATTCCCCCTGTGTCTGCGTGAGTTCTCTCCATGTTCTGCGGCTTCCACCCCAAAACATGCAGCTTAGTTGAATCAGTGATACCAAATTGTTTATGTTAGCATTCATGGTAGCTTGTCTTTCCTGTGGCCCCACAATAAGCTCGCGTCTCATCAGGGGTGTACCCTGCCTTTTGCCTGTAACCAGCAGACCTATGACCCACAAACATGATTAGCGGCTGTAGACGAGACAATTGGGATTATTGCAATTGTCTCATCTAAAAGAAAATGGATAGATGGATGGATAGTTACTGTGCTATATTACAATTGTATGTGGGTAGTAGGCCGATATAAAATTAAAAAAGAATACACATAGGTATTTTTTTTTAACTTTACTATTACATTATTATTATTACACATTACATCAATTGTCTTCATCATGGGCACCATGTTTTTTTTCTTTCGGTTGATGTGCCACACATTCTCGGAGAGTTTGCACCATCTTACTGGCTCCTTTTTGTCTTCTGAACCTCTTCCTCCTGTTTAAGGTTTGACTCCTGCAGACCTCTGCCTGATGTCTCAACAGGAAGAATCAAGCATGCAATGCCAGCCAGAATTGAACAGCTAAAGTATATTGAGAGGGTCAAATACTTTGAATGCCAGAGCATCACCTAGAACCAAAACAAACAAAATGGTGGATTCAGGCAGGAAGACAAACAATCTATTTTTCAAACGATTTTGTGAACATTTCTCTGGGAAGCACCAACAGAGATTATTAATTAATTATACCTGTGATACAAAAGGTGTAATCAGAGAGCCCAGTTTTGCCATGGCATTGCACGTCCCCAAAGCTAAGGCTCTAGTTTCTGTAGGAAACACCTAAAGACCGAGAGAAATAAACATTTTGTTAATCCGGAATTGTATGAAGCAATATGTCTAAATTTAACTGGTAAAAAGTTGTAGAAATACTTCTGGTGTGTAAATGAAAATAACTTTGAATCCTCCAGTGTTGAAGGCTCTGGCAATAAAGATGAAGACTGTAAGAGCTACCCTGCAAGAAGCAAAAGACAGACACAAAAGATTAGAGATCATTCCTGCTTTTTAAATATATTTTGCTGTTGGTTAATGACAAAATAACACACAGTCAATCTTACCTCTCGATACATGCATATAAAGGCAAAATAAACAAAGAGAACATGAAGAAACTCAACACCATGCTCTTCTTCCTGCCAATGCGGTCAATTAGCGGAAACATGAGCAAAACACCTGAAACAGACATGAATTAGTAAATTACACTGAATAAATAAATAAATACATACATACACATACATACATAAAGAAGATCTTTGATATTTTAATTCTACACTGTAGCTTTGAAAAAATACCAAGAGGGAGCATTTTACCAGGAAGTTCAGCCAAGGTTGTCCATAGAAGGTCTTTGTAGTCAGCTGATGTCAAATACTTGCATGCTAGATTGCAACTGGGTCCAGCTTCCACTCCTTGTGTTGCTGTCGGGAAGGAAGAAAGTTTTGTGTTGGTTGTTGTTCTCATTCAACATAAATAATTGAAGCTTATCAACAAACAGGAACTGTTACTAGACTTACTACCACATGGGTCACCAGATTGAAAAAGCTCAGTTGTCAACAGGACTATACCAAAATAGCTAAAAGAAATGACAAACCTGTGGAGAAAAGTAAAATGATTTTTTTTTCTACATGCTAATTTATATACAAGTGGATGAAAGTAACACATTTGATTCACGGTTGGATTAATAAACTAATGTGGACCAAATGTATACATTACACAAAGCAGACTACATACGACAGTTTCAGAAGTCATATTGTTTGATGAGTAAATATGTTACCTATCCTGATAACGTATTTAATCTCATTACCTGAAGTAATTTGTCTTTAAACAATGTTTTGGCACGGGCTCTTATCTTTTCTGTTCATAAAATAACTTTTGTTTCATTCTTAAAAATTAAATTACACAATTATTATCCAATTTTAAGTCTAATTAACTAAAGCAGTTGCCAGTTAAGGCATTTCTTGGCTTTGTCTATTTGTTTTCATTATTGGTAAAACAATTTCCGTTTATCAAAATGCTGGAAAAATGTCGAAGAGGACATAGTAGAAACTGTCTTACTCTAACTAACCAGATAAAGCATAGAAGAAGAGTACTCCTCCGAAATTCAGGAGTAAACAGATCTTTTATCTCCCCACGGTCTTTCTGTAAAAATAGCAAATGGAATGGAATGGTACATCTTGAATAAACTTATAGTTCAACATTTTGTGTACGCGAGCGCGAACACACACACGCGCACACACACAGACACACACTTTTCTGACACTATCTGTAACCTCACCTGTTCATGGGCGATCACCTTCCCTTGTGGCATGGTCTTACCATTCTCTTTGGCGATACGCTGTAGTGTTGCCATGGCTTTCTCTGTATTTCCTGTCAGCAAGTCAAAGCGAGGACTTTCAGGAAGCCACTATTTAAAACAGGAAGTTCTTTTATAAGATTAACCCCAGCTGAGCTTTTGTTTTTGTTTTAAGTATCTATCAATTACCAATGCACTTACAAAGCTGAAGCAAATAAATATTGCTAATGGTAGAGTGGACACAATGAGCAGCCATCTCCACCCAAGTGTTGGCATGATCCATAATGCTAGGACGACTTCAAACACACAACCGATTGCCCAGAATAACTGACGGCACATAAAGTCATCAATAAGGATGGGATCAAAAAATAATATACATAATCAGATCAAAGATGGAACATTGGAATTCAGCAAAATCCATGTACTACATTACCGACAGTAGCATGAGGTAGGTGCCTCTCATCTTTATTGGGAGGAACTCTGAGTACAATGTCATCCTTGGATAGAAAGGATTATTTTTGTTTAGATGAGTCTGCAGATTTAGATCAGTGCAGGCTTCATTTGTTCATATAAAGAAGGGGCAGTGAACCTACGACTGAGTACTTCCTCCAGTGCCAAAGCCCACAAGAGCCCGCAGTACCAAGAGCCAGCCGTAAACTGGAGCGAAGGCACTCAACAGGCCATAAAAGGCTGTCCAGCAGATAGAAGTGATCAAACCCTGTTTTCAACAAATACACGAAAAAGAACAACACTGAGTAATACACAAATGACTAAACCTATTCAAAATAAATGGATGAGACTCACAACTCTTCTGCCAAACTTGTCAAACACATGTCCCCACAGAGGGGAACCGATGCTTGTGCCAACAAATACCACCTGAAAAAAATACTTTCAGAACTAGAAGGGATACTTTAAAATGAGAAACCACTTTCTTCCTTTCTGAGAGATCGTACCGACGTCATGAGAGCCACCATATAACTGGGCAGCCTCCACTCACAGTGAAGCTGGGGGCTCAAGATACTGAGGATCATCATTTCCATGGCTTCTCCTGTCTGCACAGGGAGAAGAGGAGTGCTACATGAGTGCAAAATAGCAGAATGTGGGTATTTCTCCATGTTAAATGACTTACCCATGACAGTCCGGTGAGGAGAAATAATTTCCACTGGAACTTTCCGAAGCTGATGGTTTCGAGTACATCGTCTACTGTCAAGGTTTCTGTAAAAGCAATAAGACATTGACTGAAGTTCACTGTCCCCTGAAAAGAAATGAATGTAGGACGACCGAAGACCTTCAATATGTTATGTTATAGTTTTTCAACATATTAAAGATTTTCAACATGTTGAACTGACTGCCACATGCCTCCTATCTGCTAAATAATGACATAAGGTGCTGTTTATTACCTCCTTCAAAGCAAATTAACCCCATTAATTAAGTCATACCTCGTTATTTGAGCAGAAGTTCATGGAACAAGCATTTATGTTGCTTAAGATTAAACAACCGCAGTTATACACTTTACATGTATTCACGTACGAAGCAGCTAAAATTTATCTCTGACATGAACAACTAAACAATTGCTCTTATGTTAATACAGCTATATGAATCATTCATATGTAAAGAAACCTCCTCAGGGGAAACTCGGTTTTGAATAAGGAGGTTTTTTTTACAAGGTTTTGAGGTAATTTAATGTTTTTTTATTTTAAGCAGACAGACAAGATCAAAACCTTGGTTTAGCAGTGACAAATTAACAAACCTTCAGTTTTGTCAGCTTTACATCTGACTGCTGATGTGTTTCCTCCCTCTGATTCAACTCCTGCTGACGTTATGGTGCAGTAATCATTGTCTGTGGCATCGTCCTTATTGCACTGATCCAAATAATTTTCCTCACTCCTAAATGAGAAGAACAAAACTAGAAATTCAAGTCCTAGTCGTAGCGTAGCCTAATACATGCCTTCTGGTAACATGCAGCAGTGTGTAGCAAGTCTTCCTAAACTATAGTTCCCTTTTTATATTTGAACGAAGTGAGACATTAACATAATAAAGCAGTCCTTTTTTACCTCAAGTCAAGATTTCTCTTGCAAACAGAGCTTTCCAGTTTTCTCCAGCTGTCCATTTGTGTTGCAGCTTGAGAGCTACAACTCAACGATAAAAAAAAAGTGACGTTTGTGTATTTTGGATTTCTTGTGCCACATCATCTTGTAACGGAGGGGAGGAGTTACACCTCAGAAAAGTCACTTGTGGCGACAGCTTGAACGAATGGAAAGGGTGTCTCGTAATTGAAATATCAGCCACATTTACTTTACAAATTTTCATCATAAGCCATTGTTAAGAGATGGGACAAAGTCAAAGAAGAGATATAGAAAACAATTTTGTTAGTTTTTTGTATATAAAATTTATTTATTGGCATAATCCCTTGAGATACATCCGCCTGTTTGAGGATCTCTCTCTCTCCCTCTCTCACACAGATCTCTCTCACACAGATCTCAAATTCAAAATAAAAAAGCCATTAGTCTTAGGTGGCCAAGAAGGGCAGTATTAAACATTATTACAAGTGAAGAACAGAAGGGGACGGTGAAACCATTTACAGCATTTGTCCAGTTACTGAATGCATGACAGTGAACTCAAGTGCCAACCTTGAAATTTAGTTTTAAGATTTTAAAATTCATAGCTGTATCCATAGTTGGAAAATCTTAGAAGTGGTTGTGGAGAACTATTAATTTTTTTAAAAACATTAATCTAAATTGATATGTCCGTAATCTGAACATGACTTGTGGGCAGAGACACTGTGCAAGGCAGTGACTCCAGTCGTTCTTTCTTAGTGTCATTTTAGCTCTTACTCTGGCAACACCCTCTTTTTTCATGGTACACAAATTAAACTTGATCACCGTCATCATGTTGTTCATCAAATCCTTCTGTCCAGCATATAATGGCAAGGCCACACCATAAAGATGTTGTGCATGTCAAATGATGAATTGCTGCTCCCAGCCTGCAACATGGTTATCCCCTTGTTGTTGAACCTACATTAAAACAATTCAGTTATTTGACATAATTGTCTGTTGGTAATTTTTGTTGTTATTGTCCATTGATCTTTGTCCTGGGACAGTCTTGCACCACTTCACTGGCTCATGTTGATGTTGTCTTGCCTCCATCCTCTTGAGTAAGATGATACTCCTGCATGCCTTTTCCTGATGTCTCAAAAGGCAGGTTCAAGCACACAATGCCAGCCAAATACAATGAGTCAAATACAATGATGTCTGGAACATCATCTAAAACCAAAACACAGAAAATGAGGGACCACGCAGAGAAATTTAGAGCCAAATGATGTGATATCAGTTTGGTGATAAAAGCACATTTTGCATACCTGTCAAACAAAAGGAGCAGTCAGGGAACCCCACCGGGACATTGCACTGCACATCCTCAATCCTAAGGCCCCGTCAGCGTTTTCAAAAAAATCTCCGTCCACACGTAAACGCATCAGTGCTTTTATCTACAGCTGTGTAAGCAGAACACCGAGAACGACAGGAGAGAGGACCGGGACATGTGGAAATTCACGCCGTTCCTCCTGGAGGAGAATCTCCATCAGAGTTCTCCACCAGCGGGCAGCGCGTCACGGTCTGACCCAGAACTGACGTCGGCGTCGTTTGCGAGGAACGTGAATGAATGAATGAATGAATATACATAAACTTTATGACACATAAATAAAGAGACGATCAAATATTTAAGTGCAAAGCATGTTTATCAATGCATCTTCGACGTGGAGCTGTTATACATCAGAAAATAGCCGGTTTTAGCTCCATTTGTACATGTAGATTCGGGTCACATGCATTACGTCACAGCGGTTTTGGTCCCAGGGACAGGCCCCCCAGATTAAAAAAAGTTGCGGTCACACCGTCCACACAACAACGCAGACCCAGCGTTTTCAAAAAAAATCCACCTTAGCCAGCGTTTTCAAAAAGTTGCGTTGTCGTTCTGGATATCTGCGTTGTCGTGTGGACGGAAGGAGTAAACGCAACAAAAAAGTGGCGTTTTCAAAAAGTTCCGTCATCGTGTGGACGGGGGCCATAGGCTCTAGTTTCTCTAGGAAACACCTAATTTGCAAAAGGAGAGCGTTTTATACAGTTGAAATGTTATGAAACAATATGTAATATTTATTTATAGTTTTAATATGTAGACTTACCTCAACTGACAACTTGAAATCCTCCCGACATGAAAACTCTTGCAATAAAGATGAAATTGTAAGAGGAATCCTGCAAGAACAGAAGACAAACACACAGAATGAGAGATTAGTCCTCACGTTTCATATGTTTTGTTGTCGAATGACAAAATCAAAGAAATTGAGACAAATGTATCTCCCTATACAAGTGTAAAAAGGCAAAATGAACAAACATGAAGAAACACAATGCCATGCTGTTCTTTCTTCCAATATAATCGGCTGTCAGAAGGCCAATGAAAACACCGGAAAAAGACATGAAATGGTAAACATAAGGTTTAAATAATGATGACAAGGATGATGCAGCGAGTTTTACAGGTTAGGCCACTCCAACAGATTTTTGCATCTCTACTATACCTTAGGCCACAAAGCTTCAAACCTGTTTCTGTAAGAAAGGCAAAACCATTTTAAAAAATAAGCAGTTAATTCATTTTTAAAAGGTGGCTTACTTTCATTTAAGCTTGAACAAAACTTTTATCAATCGTATAAATTTTTGAAAATTAAGTTTGGTTATCAGAATTTTAACAGAAGTTGAAAGCCTTCTTGTCTCAGATTGTTCTCAGGGATAGTTTATGAAGAAACATGGAAGACCACCCTGTATATGTCCTTTGCAGTTTTCTTACATCAGCATTTTGAAGGTCTTTACTTTTCAGCTTCAGTTCCCCATCAAAACAAAAACAAAAATGCTAATAGGGAGCTTTTCACCAGGGAATTCAGCCAAGGTTGTCCATAAAATGTCTTTGTGTTCATCTGATGTAAAATAGTTGCACTACAGATCACAAATGGGTTCAGCTTTGGCTCCCTGGGTTGCTAAATTGAAGATGAAGGGTTGAGTGTTGGAGTTTTTAAGACAAACAGTTGAAGCTGATCAACAAACAGTAACTATCACTTACCACTACACTTATCTACAGATTGGAACAGTTCAATTGTCAACAGGACCATACCATAAAATGAAAAGGCAACAATAAACCTTTCAATGTCAGAACATTTTACTTGATAAATAATGCACAAGTATTTTAAAATAAAGCTTCTAATACACCTCCTGTCTAACTCCCAATAATGAACCAACTATACACAGTACAAGCAGAAGATATGTTTTCTGATGCCTTGAATAAACGCTGTCCACCTCTACAACACGACATGTTCCAGTGTTTGTAGTGAGAACGATTATTTCACTGAGCAAACATTTACTCCGGAACGTAGAGGATTTCACCACATCAACTGAAAGAACAAGTTATCAAACCTCAAGCTGTTCCTTCTCTTCATTCGGTACTCACAGGTCAGTGCACGCTCGCAAATGATTTTCCAATCATCATTTAGGTGAGCCATTATAATGATTGTAATCTAGTCCATAGACAGCTCCGCATTGTTTCTAATCCAATTGTGACGACCCCAGCTGGTGGTGGTGTGGCACTGGTATGGCACTCGCTCTCTCTCTCCTTCTCAGCAGGCACCATAAGTGACATAGCAGCTTCAGCTCCTTCCGTTAACCTATTGATCTTTTGATACACTCTACAACACTCACACACTTGTCCCCATCTTTATCATGGCTCTGAGAGCCAGGCTGTGACACAGTCATGATAAAATCATTACCTTTAATCAAAATATCTGTTTAAGGAAACTTTGTTGGCCCTGGAATTGAAATTCCAACAAGTGAAATGAAATTGAAATGATGTCAAATGAAAATTCAGCTTTCATTCATGTTTCTTCCATAAAATGAGGGTAATAAAGTATGTCTTAATGCTTTTGATTTGCAGTCCCAGATTGGATTTATTTTAATCCAATTTAATAGATAATTACATACCATGAACCGCACTGATCTTTTCTGGTCGAAATTCAACTCTTAATGATTTTTTTCATTTCTTGTCATGTCATCCTGTTAATTAATTTGATATGCAATTTGTTATTGTGTTTTGTGAGTTGTTGTGTTCAGTTATTTGCCAATTAGTCTTTAATATGTTGTTGTGTTTTCTATTCCTCTTCTGATCTGCACTTCAGGACCATCATAAAAAGATGGATAAAGAATTAATGGATAGAGGATAAAGTAGAAGCTAACCAAATAAACCATAGAAGAAGAGTAGTCCTCTTGTACTGAGGAGAAAATAGATCTTTAATTTTCCCACGGTCTTTCTGTGAAATAAAAAAAAAAAAACAATTAGTGGGAACATTTTCACTATAATACCTGTTCAACATTGTTTTCTGACACATACATCTGTCACTCACCTGTTCGTGGGCGATCACCTTCCCTTCAGGCATCGTCTTACCATTCTCTTTGGCAACAAGCTGTAAGGTTACCATGGCTTTCTCTGTATTTCCTGTCAGCAAGATTCGTGACTAAAAGAGTATGTGAGACACACACACACACACACACACACACACACACACACACACACACACACACACACACACACACACACACACACACACACACACCTTGTATATATATGACACACAGTGAACCCAAATCCTTCCAGAGTAGTTGCCAGGCGCTGTGTAGGCGCTAATTCAACGACAATGAATTGATTAACTTTTTTAACAATACGTGATTAAGGAAGTACATGTTTTGTCTAAAGTTTATTTTATAACAAGAAATAGATCCAATGAAAAATTGCTGAAAAATGTATTGTTGTTTATTCCATTGACCTTTTTCCTTTTTTCTTTTGACTGCCTATACTGCACAGTTCAGATTTATATACTGTATTATTTTTAATACGTAAGTGTATCTGGTTGGTCAGATCAGTAAGATATATTGATTCCCTGTTACACTGATAACACAGAATGTTGGCAGCTTTAGTGCTTCTAAAGTATCTAAGTAGTACCTACCTCGATTTTATGTATCACACTTTCAAAAATACCACATGACGAACCAATAGTAAATACTGTACTGGTCGTCATTATAAGCAAACCTTTTCAAAGTGTCCTAAGTAAAAGTACAAGCTTGAAGAACATAAAAGACTGATATGTGATGTTATAAATCTTTAATAAACAAACATCCAGTTGTACACAAAAATGAACCATAAACCATTAGTGTGTAAATGAAATGTGAAATTTTCAAGCCTTTCTCTTTCATGCCAGCAGGGGGTGATGTCACTTTAAATGTATGTTGATTTGTGGATTCCTTCAGGTTTGAAAATGTTTATCAGTCAGCAAAATGATCTGTCTTACTTTATCTTTCTTGACTGATCTACCCTTAGTCCTGGGATAATGTTGTGTTCTTCGCTGACTCGTTGCTGTGGTCATCTGCCTCTGTGTTAAAAGTGGTCTCTTGCAGGCTTTTGCCCAATGTCTCCATAGGCAAGGTTAAGCACATAATACCAGCCAGCAGACTGCAGCCACAGTATACAGAAAGAGTCAAATACATCGATTTTCTGAGCAACACCTAGAACCAAAACAAAATGAGAGATCATGCAAACAAATGCATAACCTGAACTCTATGACCCTGGTGCTTGAAGTCATTATCAGTGAGCTTCTTTAAGAAGTACCAACCGTGACTACTTGTTCATACCTCTGACACAAATGGAGTGATTAGGGAACCCCACCTGGCCATTGCACTACAAGTCCCCAATGCAAAAGCTCTAGTTTCTGTAGGAAACACCTAATTGCCAAGAGGAGAACATTTTATTTAGTGGAAATTTACAAAACATTTTTTATCACAACTTTAAATTTTAAATTTGATGACATACGTAGACCCACCTCTGGTGTGTAAACAAAAGCAGCTTGGAATCCTCCAGTTATGAAGGCTCTGGCAATAAAGATGAAGATTGTAAGAGGTATCCTGCATGAACCAAAAGACGGATACAAAAAGCACTGAACACTCATCCTGGTGTTTTGATATAATTTGTTAATGATGATGATAAAATAAGACAGAAAGACTGATTTACCTTCCAATACATGCATGTAAAGGTAAAATGGTAAAAAAAAAAAAAAAGAAGCACAATGCCATGCTGTTCTTCCTGCCAATACGCTCAATCATCAATAGAACACCAAAAACACCTGAAACAGTCATGAAAAATTGAAGATATAGTTTACATGGAGCAGACAGGCATAATGCAGAGACAAATAAATTTCATTTATAGAGCTGTTCGTAACACACTTCTACACTTCTATCTCCTGAGGCTAACAACTGCATGTACTGTACTAAAGGTGTACTCATGTCAACAAGATACCAAACCTGTTCCAGAAAGAAAAGCAAAAGGTAAAAGGTCATGGATGAGATGTGTTTGTTATTCATCCTAAAGTTGTTTTTATATATGGCTAACTTCATAAATTTTATTAATAAATATACAATTTACAATTTGCAGTTTCACCTAAAGTTGTTTTTATATATGGCTAACTTCAAAAATTTTATTAGTAAACATACAATTTACAATTTGCAGTTTCACCTATACTTTTTAACCAAAATAACACCTTTTCTTGGGGTATTAAACGTGAAACATGTCGCAATCCGCTTTATACGGGTTGAACAGCTTTCTTTCAACAGGTTTATAAATGTCTTGACTTTACAGCTTCAATTTCAGACCACAGTTCTGAAAAAAAATCTTGCTAGGAACATTTTTAACCTTTTACCTGGCATTTCAGCAAAAGTTGTCCATGACAGGTCTTTGTAGTCAGCTGTTGTCAAATAATTACATTGTAAATTGCAACTTGATTCAGATTTGGTTCCACTGGTCACTGAACATAGAATAAGAGGATTGTGTTGGATTTTGTTCGACTGAAAGACAAATGATTAAAGCTGATCTTCGTACAGTAACTTACAGCTGCATATACCTCCAGATTGCAACAGCTCAGGTGTCATCAAGACTATGCCATAATAGGAGAATGCATTGGCAAACCTTTGGATAAAATTGTAATAAATTGTTCTACAACTTTAAAAAATGTTTGTACAGTTGGAAAATAAAGCGGAGGATACAGTATAGGACTGCACTAATTCTGTATTTGCAGACAGCAGAAAAGAGGAACAACTTTTGATGACAATTTCTGTCCCTATGTTTGCAATTTACAAATTACTTTCAAGTAATTTGACTCAGTACATATTTACACCAGAACATATTAATTTAACGAAATTCAACTGAAATAACAAGTTTGTACAGTATTTTTTGGATCTCTTATGTTTTCAATTCATGCTTGTGAAAGAATTCTTATTCAAAATTCGCAGATAAATTAAAGATGATGGAGACAAAAGAGGAGAGAGTGTAAAGGAGAGGATGTATTTCTTTGGCTAACCAAATAAACCACAGAAGAAGCGTAGTTCTCCTGTACTGAGGAGAAAGGAGATCTTTAATCTGCCCACGATCTTTCTGTGAAATTAAACAGCACAAATGGAGGGAACATTGTTAACATTAACCATGAAGCATCATGGTGGACACACGCCTTCTCTTTCTGACAGCTATATCTGTAACCTCACCTGTTTGTGGGCGATCACCTTCCCTTGTGGCATGGTCTTACCATTCTCTCTGGCGATACGCTGTAACGTTGCCATGGCTTTCTCTGTGTTTCCTGTCAGCAAGTCAAAGCGGGGACTTTCAGGTAGCCACTGTGTAACAAGACAAATTACTGTATTTAAGAGAATTACTTCTTGATAGTTTAAATGCCAATGAACAATCTACTTACAAAGGTGAAGCACATGAATATTGCCAATGGTAGAGTGGACACACCAACTAGCCATCTCCAACCAAGTGTGGGCATTATCCACAATGCCAGGAGGACGACGAACATAGTACCAACTGAAAAGAATAACTGATGCACGCAAACACACTCATCAGGAGGAAATTGATAAACACAATTAATTAGATCAAAGGTAAAACACAAAATCCAGTGGACTGATTGAAACAGTTTCGGATAACTGAGAATCTACACATACGACACTGTAATACAGCAACAAGAGAAAAAACGCCACATTACCGACATCATCATGATGCTAGTGCCTCGCTTCTTAATGGGGAGGAACTCTGAGTACAACGTCACCCTTGAAAAGGATGAATGTTTGTTAGAAATTATTTAATGCAACTAAAGATACTTTATTAATACCCAAAGGGGAATTTCTTTCTACAGTCTCTAAATGTATTACACACACATACCGGCCTGAATAACACACACACACACACACACACACACACACAGACACGCACGCACACACGCACGCACGCACACACACACACACACACACACACACACACACATACACACACGCACACACACACAAAGGTCCTGCTGCGAGAGCAGCACCCTCACAGCAGTTTCTAGGGTTTGGTTGGTGCCTTACTAGAGAGTACCTCACGACCTAACCTTCATCCTAACTCAGTATTAATTTTGTCACACAGGGTGTTTATTGAGACTGTGTGTATTGAGATTACGCCTGAGGACTTCCTCCGATGCCAAAGCCTACAAGACCCCGCAGGAGTAAGACCCAGCCATATCCTGGGGAGAAGGCACTCAATATGCCATAAAATAGGATCCAGCATATGCACATTGTCAGGCCCTGTCTCCAACAGAGAAGGAGAAAATACATGAGATAAACATTGCGAGAATTCAATTTATCAGTCATACTCAGTCATACATGTATGAAAATATGTAATGAGACTCACAATTCTCCTGCCATACTTGTCTGAAACTTGACCCCACATGGGACAACCCAACATCATCCCAATAAACACCACCTGTTTCAAAAATGTAAAGAAAAAATGTTTTAGTGAACACCTTGACACATCTCAAAACAAACATGCAAACCTTTTTGAGAGGAGCTTACTGATGTTATGAGAGCCACCTTATAGCCGGGCAACCTCCACTCGCATTTAAGCTGGGGGCTCAAGATACTGAGGATCATCATTTCCATGGCGTCTCCTGTCTGCTCTCAGAATTGCAGTACTAAATAAAGATAAGCAATACCTGGAAATAAGAGTGAAACTGTTTGTCCATGTTTAATAACTCTTACCCATGACAGTCCAGTTAGAGCACATAATTTCCACTGGAATTTTCCAAAGCCAGTGGTTTCCAGTACATCTTCTACTGTCAATGTTTCTGCAGAAGAGACAAGACATTCACTAATTCTCTGTCCCCTGTAAAGAAATGTATCTACGGTCATATAAGAACCAAAAGAGGCACAGCTTAATTCACAACTTAGCCTGTATTATGTTTTATGTTGAAAAACTGCCATGATACAATGCCATTTGCTCAAAAGCTCAAAGGGGAAAGAAAGCATATAGCAAGAGGTCAGTGTTGTTGTCCTGTGTCCCGTCGGGTGCAATTATGTTGGGGTAATAAATCATTTGATAACTTTTCCTCAATTACAGGAAAAGAATCTAGTCAGGGTATGTTACTTTACAAATGTTGCATATTTGCATGTATTCAATTGTGTACTTCTTGGTACTTTTTTCATCAAAATTCAGATCTATTTCTTTTTTTATCTACAGTAGTTATACTTATTTCAAAGCTACATTTACTAACTTTTTAAAACTGTGCTTTTTACTTAACTGGCAGTCTATATTTAAATTAGAAATGATGCAAAGAATGCATTGTTAAACATGACTCCACAGAAAGTTTGTCAAGATAATGATTTCAGTTAATATTATTTTTGGCACAACCAATGAAAAAACTTCTGACGTGTTAAAGTACTGTACCAAAAAGAATTATTTACTAATAGACAGTGAAACACACACAACACACAGGGGACGTGCTGCTGGATGATGAGAGAGCAGGCAACACACCAGCCAACAATGAGCAACCAAAATGTACAGCATATAAAGGGTTACATAAAATTATTTTAAAGGCATTACCTGGAACCAAAGTGCAAAATATGGGGGTCATGCAGAAAAAAGATGACACCAATTTGAAAGAAAGTTCCAAAAGAGATGGTGAATTTCAAAACTTTAATTCTAAGAGTACCGGTACACACAAGAAAGAACTCAGGGTCCATTGACAAATACAGTATATTGGATATGAAGACTATAGTTAGCAGACAGACACACACAAAATACAAATAAACTGTATTTGCAAGAGTTGGACAAACCCTCTGTTTCATCAGATCCACATCTGGGGGCAGAATTTGCTCCCCCTGAGCCAAACTTTCTTGAGGCAATAGTGCAGATCTCATTGTCTGTGTTCTGGTCTTCATCGCTCTGACCCACAAAATGTTCCTCATTGCTGAACATAAAAACATCAAAAAAAGAAATTCAACCTTTATTCAACACAGAGGTTGGATTTAAAGCACAGGTAATCCTGCAGCCACACACAGTAACAGCTATATGCACATACTCCACTATATAAAGCAAGATTTCCCAAGGCAAGTGTTCCCTCTGGAGTAATACCCTACTAAGGAGAAAAGGCGTAGGTGCTTATCCAAATTTGCCTCACATAGATAGGGAATTAAAAATTTTAAATAAAAAGGAATAAAGACATTTTATCACCTTACCTCAGATTATTCCTGTGACGTTTGTAAAAACTCCTTCTTGGTCTGCTCAAGTAGTCCATTTCAAAATGACTATTTGAAAGCCACAGCTTTTTTCTGACTGTAGAAAAGTGTCGAAACTATTTGTGCACTTTATTTTCTGGTTTTAAAGCACGTCAGAACTGGGGCACTTCATTATTTGTGGAGTCTTCTTACCAATGAGCAAATAACCAGAGGGCTTTCTTTCTGTCGTTTGCCGTCAAACATAGTCAGACAGAAGACAAACCGCTATTTCCTGGTCTAAGGCGTTATATAAAGTGTTTTGCAGGTGTTATGTATGACTGGTATGACTTAACAACCTAATTGGTGATACTTGTGTCACTTCTACCATTGTTTATATTCTTGAAAATGTAGCATCCGTTTTCGAGATGTGCAACAGAATCTTGTTAGAGGAGAGGAGAGAAGAGATTAGTTTAGCTAGTGTCGCAAAATTTGCAAATGCCAGGTCCAATATGATTTTGTTGATCATATTTCAAGTGAAAACTGAGATGCTTAATGTTGTTTGTGCCACAAAAAATCAGTAGTTTCACAGTTCTCTACTAAGCAACGCTTGCCTGTGCAGTAGATTAGTAATCAAGACATCAAAACTACCTTTATAAAATTTGGTACTTCAGATGTGCTTTAAATTTCTTAGCGGAGCTCTAACAGCTATGTAGGTTACTACACATACGTATGTATAGTATGCTAAAACCACCAAAACTATGTGGGTATGTGACTTTAATTGAAGAAGAATGGTCCGTGGATTGGATATCGGACTGTAATTTGGCACTTTTATAAGATGCCAGTGACACTGGTGGACAAACACTTTTTTACTGGATGGTGAAAATGATTGTTGCTCTTCATGATTCTAATTCCTGAAGGGAAATGTCTGTTATCCTTTCTTCACACAAGCTTTATTTCACTTCACACAGAAGTTTTTGTGATTAAAAGAGTCTATGTGAGACCATAAAGTAACAAAAGTTCACATGAAATGACCGTAAATATTCTGTGTATTAAATATACATATAACTTCCTTCTTCCAATTAAATTATTATTTTCCTTGGCTTAAAAATCCAAACAGGTTTTTCTAGTATATCGTTTGTGCGTGTGTGTGTGTGTGTGTGTGTGTGTGTCTATGTGTGTGTGTGTGTGTGTGTGTGTGTGTGTGAAGGTGTGTATACACTAGGGCGTGAAAAACAAAGGGGTGTGTGTGGGTTTTTTTATCATGAAAAAATAAGAAAATCGGTAAGCAATCAATAAACCTTATAAGCATAAATTCCAACTGGTTTAACATTCATACTTAATACAGAGGAAGAGGATGCAGAAAACAGGGTTAGATGGAGGCAACTGATTCGCTGTGGCGAGCCCTGAAGGGAAAAGCCGAAAGGAAAAGAAGAAGACCCCTTGTGTGTGTGTGTTGCAGGCCTGTACCCACATATATATAATATGCGTGTCACAAATAATAACACAATAATTTAGAGTGGAAAAATAAAATAAAAAATAATTTATGGGAGATTTTTCTCCTTCATCTTCTTCCTCTTCTTCTTCCAAAATTTGCAATGTACCAAATTCATTCATTCATTCATCTTCCTGATACGCTTCATCTGCTGTCGCGGGCTGCTAGAGCCTATCCCTGGGGCTGATGGGGGAGTGAGGCAGGGTACACTCCAGGTGCAACGCCAGTATACCGCAGAGCCACACAGACACACAGGCAAACATGCTCGCACACACTCACACCTACGGTCAATTTGATACCGACCAGTTAACCTTTAGCGCATGTTTTTGAAGGTGAGAGGAAGCCGGAGAACCCAAAGGGAACCACGCAGACACACGGACAATATGCAAACTCCGCACAGAGCGGGACGCTAACCCGGGGCCGCCTTGCTGTGCGGCGACAGCGCTACCTACTGCACCACCGTGGCACCCAATGTGCCAAATTACTTTGGCACATTTGCCTCAGGATAATTTAAATTAATTACAATAAATGAAATAACAAGTCATCACACGTCAAGTTCGTGACGCACTCACTTGCATTCTAACAATTTTAAACAAATTTTTAAATGATCTCAATCCAATTGACACACAGTGAACCCGTAGGCTTTAGTCGTTGCAGTTCTGTGTAGTTGCTAAACTGACCACAATGAATAGATTAACTTTAAAAAAAAACCTGATTAAGGAAATGCATGGTTAGTCTAAAGTTTAATTCATAACAAAAAAATTGATCCAATGAAAAATTGCTGAAAAATGTATTATTGTGTATTTAAGGGTCCATTGACCTTTTTCCACAATGACGTCAATAAATCATTTTTGCTTTTGACTGCCTTTAATGCAAGGTTCAGATTTAGACACACTTTTAATACTTAAGTGGTTCTGCTTAGTCAGATCAATCAGCTTCATAATGTATTGATTCCCTGTTACACTGATGACACAGAAGGTTAGCAACTTTAGTACTTCTAAAGTAGTTTAGTAGTACCTACCTTGATTGAAGACACTGTAGCACATTTTCAAAAATATCACATGAGAAGTAAAAGTAAATACTTGTCGTCATTATAAGCAAACTTTTTCAAAGTGTCCGAAGTGAAAGTACAAATTTGGAGAAGATCGATGTTCTAAATCTCTCAAAGGACCTGGAGTGATTAAAAAATTGGTGCAAAATTCCGCTTGAGCAACAAAAAGTGAACCATAAACCATTAGTGTGTAAATGAAATGTGAAGTTTTCGCCCAAGTCTTTCTTCTTGATGCCAGCAGGGGTCATGTCATTTTAAATGTATGTTGATTTGTGAATTTCCTCAGGCTGTGAAAATCCATGTGATAACAAATTACTGTCAGTCAACAAAGTAATCTGTTTTACTTCTTCTTTCTTGATTGATCTACCCTTAGTCCTGGGAAAATGTTGTGTTCTTCACTGACTCATTGCTGTGGTCATCTGCACCAGCCTCCTTGTTAAAAGTGGACTCCTGCAGGCTTTTGCCCGATGTCTCCATAGGCAAGATCAAGCACATAATACCAGCCAGCAGACTGCAGCCACAGTATATAGAAAGAGTCAAATACATCGATTTTCTGAGCAACACCTAGAACCAAAACAGAAAACAAGGCAGTCAGAGACTGCAACATCCTGCAACTTACCCTGACCTACTTTAAGGGGAGGTCAGGGTCAAAGCTTCAGGATGCGTCAAAGCTATGCATAGGTATATCAAAGCACTGGCTTTGATCTATGGTACTTCTCACGCTGGCTTTCTCCCTCGTCTTTCCATCTTATCTAGTTCCTCAGTGTACAAAAGTTGAAATTTGATCTTCACCTAGGTCAAGGTCATCATCTCATTTTCATTCCCTTTGCCGCCTGAGTAATGTGGGTTTTTTTTTGTCTTTCTATATGGTTGCGAAGACATTTGGTGGACTAACAGACGAAAGAATGGATGAACACACGAACACTGACAATTACAATAAATCACCACTTTGAAGCGGGATGTAATAAGAGATCATGCAGAGAAACATAAAATTTATACTGAATGGTGCTGGTGCTGGAAGTCATCATCAATGAGAAAAAGGACCTACCAACCATGATAAATTTTTCATACCTCTGACACAAATGGAGCAATCAGTGAACCAAATTTTGACACTGCGCTACACGTCCCCATTGCCAAGGCTCTATTTTCAGTAGGATACACCTAATGAATGAGAGGAGAGCAAATTAAACAATTGAAATGGAAAAAAAAGAGACTAGTTTCAAAGTGATAAAATATGTAGTTCTACCTCTGGTGTGTACACAAATACAACTTGAAATCCTCCACAGATGAAGGCTCTGGCAATAAAGATGACAACCGTGGCCGATACCCTGCATGAACCAATAGACAGAAGCACAGAATTTGTAACTATTACTGATATTTTAATATATTTTTCTGTTGAATAATGGCAACAGAACAAACATAGACAAACTTACCGTCCGATACACGCATATAACGGTAAAATGAACAAAGATAACATGAAGAAACAGGTTGCCATGCTCTTCTTCCTTCCAATACGATCAATTATCAGAGTGATGAACAAAACACCTGAAACAGTTATGGAATAATAAACTTATAGTTCATATAGTGCCGAAAAGCACAATTCAAAGAAGATTTCTTAAATGACTATTTATCAGATAGGCCATTCACTAAGGCCAACACAATTCTACATCTCTATGTTGTTACGATAAATAATGCAGGTTTGAAGAGTCATCTTATAACAGCAAAACTTTAAACATGATTTTACAAGATGAGATTATGTGTGTATGTAAATATGAATTTAGGAATGCATTTATGTTAAATATTTTTCATTTAGTAGAACATAACTGTCATGAGTTCCTAATTCATGAGCCGTGCCAGAAATGTTATGTTTCACTTTTACTGGTTTTTCCTGTTGATGATTGATAAAGAAACTGGCAGGAATGTCCTGTACACTTGTCTTTAACATTTCTCTTCTCAACAGCATTATGAAGGTTGGTTAGGTTTTCATTTCACATGCTAAGCGGGAGCTTTTAACCTGGAAATTCTGCCAAAGTTGTCCATAAAAGGTCTTTGTAGTCATCTGATGTCAAATAATTGCACTCTAGATTGCAGCAGGGTTGAGGTTTGGTTCCTTGGTTTGCTGCAATAAAAGAGAGTAGTTTGGTTTTGGTATTTCTTTGAGTGTAATATAAACTATGACAGCTGATCAACATAGAGTAACTGTTATTTACCACCACATGAACCTCCAGACTGTAACAGTGTAGACGTCAGCATGATTATGCCAATATAGGAAAAGACGTTTGCAAACCTTTGGATGACAAAGTACACTGTTCAATATGCAGAAAATGATAAGCAGATTAAAATAAAGGATGTACAGTAATACATGGCCGAATTAACCCACAATAGTGAAGAAACAATATGTGTCACACTGCGGTGGTTGCTGTTATTTGAGGAAAGGTCATTGTTGGCCTATATCATAAAATGGGTCAACACTGACTAACAGTCCACTTTTCTTTGTCACAGCATAAACCAGAAGAGCTGGAAGCTGTTACTTTCCTTTCTTTTTGCACTAAATCAATCTTAGGTGTTGACTGGCACTGTTGTTTAATTCTGAGTTTCTCCTCATTACGAAGACTTTGAAATGGGTTTACCAAAATCAATTTGACCACATTTGCATTGCTTGCCATTGTGTGCACCTTGCCAGCTGGCTACTTCAGTCTCACTTAGAAAACATTTGAACAAAGTAACAAAACAATACAAAATAACAAAACTATAATAAACTCAAACAAGCTAAAGTTTAAAGGATTAAACAACAATATACTTGTTTAATAATTTCCATTGTTTACAGCGTAAGAACTGAATAACGGAAATGGTCAAGCAATGAAAAAACTGTTCCATGGAGTCCCACTGAAGTGAATGGACGTTTGTCTTCTAGGACCAAAGGCATTAACACTAAGGGAATGTATTAAGTTAACAAAATCGAATCAGTTGACTTATAATAAGCAACTGATTCAGAGTGTAATCATAGAGATTGATGTGTTCTAAGGCATTTATAATAAATGAAATGTAAACACAACGATACATATTTGACCATTTAACTTTTTGTGGTCTTCAAGAAATCTCCTCCGCGTAATACACATCAAACTGCACAAGGATTTCTCAAAGTAATTGCTTTTTTTCCCCAATTTTTTCCAGTTGCCCATTTAACTTTCATTAAATAATTACATTTCATATCAAAATGGAAAGAACTTAAGCTTACCAGATAAAGCATAAAAGAAGAGTCGTCCTCCAATACTGAGAAGAAAGCAGATCTTTAATCTGCCCACGGTCTTTCTGTGAAATTCATATGATACAAATATAAGGTATGTTATGTGTTTAATATAAATGATTAAACCTCGAAATCAACACATCTCTTTCTGACACCTATATCTGTGACCTCACCTGTTTGTGGGCGATCACTTTGCCTTCAGGCATGGTCTTACCATTCTCTCTGGCAACACGCTGTAATGTTGCCATGGCTTTCTCTGTGTTTCCTGTCAGCAAGTCAAAGCGAGGACTATCAGGAAGCCACTGCGTAACATAGAAAAGTTCATTGAAGAGATGACCTCAGCGTCTTGCTATTTTAAATATCACTATCAATAAGCAGTGTACCTACAAAGCAGAAGCAAATAAATATCGTAAACGGCGTAATGGAAAAAATTAAAAGCCATCTCCAACCAAGTGTGGGCATGATCCACAATGCCAGGAGGACCTCAAACACAGCACCAACTGACCAGAATACCTGATGCATACAAATGCATAGATGAGGATGTAATCAATAAATAGTATAATTCATCATATCTATCAGATAAAACAATGGAATACAAAAAAAAAAATTATTTCTTTAAAATAATCTACCGCATTACCGACATCATCATAATACTGATGCCTCTCATCTTCATGGGGAGGAACTCTGAGTACAAGGTTACCCTTGAAAGGGACAGACATTTGTCAGAAATCATTTGATTCTTGTTAAAATGTGTTGATCTGTTACTGTAGATTTCAGTTTAACAAATAATAAAAAGAAGTGAAATTACGTCTGAGGACCTCCTCCAACGCCAACACCTACAAGACCTCGTAAGACCAAGAGCCATCCATATGCTGGAGCAAAGGCACTCAGCAAGCCATAAAACACAGACCAGCAAATAGAAACAATCAGACACTGTTTCCAACAGAGAGACAAAGAGACAACATGAGTTAAACATAAGTAATACACAAAAGTCATCAAAAAGTCATGCTTGAAAAAAAAATCACAGAAGGTACTCACAATTTTTCTGCCATACTTGTCAGACATATTGCCCCATACTGGAGAACTGCTTGCCATCCCAAGAAACACCACCTTGAAAGCACACATATTATTTTAAGCTAGTCTGTTTTGAGATAGCAAAACCTTTTTGAGTGATTCTTACCGATGTAATGAAAGCCACCTGAAAGCTGGACAACCTCCACTCACAGTGAAGCTGGGGGCCCAAGATACTGAGGATCATTATTTCCATGGATTCTCCTGTCTATCACAGAGATGTTAAAGTATTTACTGAACATAGAATGCCTGGAAATCAGAGCGAAAATTTCTCCATGTTTAAGAACTCTTACCCACGCCAGTCCAGTGAGGAAAGATAATTTCCACTGGAATTTTCCAAAGCCGATGGTTTCTAGTACATCGTCTACACTCAATGTTTCTGCAAAACCAAAGGATACTCACAGAAATTCATAGTCCCCTGGAAAGAAATGTATGTAGGAAGGTTGAATGTCTTTGATATGTTAAAAAATAGTGAAGTACAATACAAAACTGACTACTTCATGTCTCATAGCTGCTAGATAATAATGTTAAACTATTATTTTAATTAACAGCTGATATCTGTCTCTTTCAGTATATAAAAAAGTGGAAATCATTGGTGCACAAAGTGTGCATGCAGTTCCTTTTCTACTAGTGGAGGCAGCGCCGTGCAAGATATCTGTGAAGTGCCATAAACCTTCAAAGAAGAAGAAGACTGAATAATGAACCAATCACAGTGCATACTTTCCTGCCGCTGCCAGATAAGGTGGAAACACAATACAGGTAGTCCTCAACATATGAACACAATTTGTTCTGAGAGGTTATAATAGTATAAAAGTAATAATCAAGTTTACGTCACTTCACTCAACTTAACTTCTGTCTGACTCACATACTGGACCAGGAACCAAACCTGAACCCTGTTGTAATCTAGAGTGGACCATTATAAGCACATAATACAATGGCAGAAAAGGGAACTGCAGAGCATGTTTGTTCGTATCACAAAATGTTTGTAAGTCCAATGCCCATAGGTTGAGGACTACTTGTATTGCAATATTGTAATATGTAATAACATTACAATTTTACAATATTTTTCCACTGAAGGCTGAAACACTACTAAATGCTGAAAAATGTGTATGTTGATAAATTGAAGGAACTCAAATACAGAATACAGGATGACAGACGTGGATGTTTTTGGTTGACATAACAAGCATCTGAATGTGCTGAAAGCCAGCTTTCAGGGATACGATTCAGTAGTGATAGCCTTTGGGACAAAGATACAACTTTTCAAGAGACTTTTGTTGCTAACGGACACCCTGTTCCATGCATTTCCCAGGTGTGTGGGATGTCATGGTGACAACACGAGTGTGCAGTGGGCATTGAGCCCCTAGCTGGTGAGTTCAATGACCGCTTTAGGGATTTTGCCGCTATCAAAAAGGACGAGTTGTTCTCCTCTCCTTTCACTGTGGACCCTGATGAATCTCCACCTCACCTAATGGAAGTGATGGAGATTCAGTCTGACAGACAGACTGTCTACATTATTACTATCCACGTTAGCTGGATAATGGAAAATTTCCAGATGTATGCATATTCACCAAGGAAATGTTAATCTTGTTTGGCTTAGCACATTTATGTGAGCAGAAGTTATCTGTGAATTGGAACAAGAACTATTTGTCTACCACTGCTCCCCAACCACACCTGCTATACATACTGACATGACGTACTGAAGGACCGTTGGCCCTCAGACATGTTCACATGATTGAATCCGGCCCTCCTTACAAAAAGTTTTAGCCATGCTGTGAAGTATTCCTTCTTTTTACCTGTACAGACGGACTGGAGAGTCTACATTGACATGCATCAATAAAGGCCTTTTGAAATTGAAGAGGTCTTGTCTTACCTGATTTCCCGATTCAGCACAAAATATAATGCATTGTTAAGCATAAAATTAGTTTCTATTATCTTTTGAGACAGCTAATTAAACATCTGTCAACACATCAACACAGGAGGCTGTACAATGGGTACTTTGTTGTTCAGTTTGTAGATATTTTAAGAATGTTTTGTCGTGCAGTTTTGTCTTTATTGCTTATTTTGCATAAGTAAATCACTGATGACAGATGAACTGATCCATTCTTACAATTGCCATCTCTTACTTCATTTACAAAGCTTGTTCTCTACACTATCCATGTAAAACATTTCTGAATTATTCATATTCAACTTCCACCTCGTTGAAGGTTTTTTTTTATTTTTTTTTTATAGTACACTAATTGCATCTGTTCCACAAACCTGGTTCGTCAGATCTGTAAGAATCTGAAGAATCTTCTCTCTCTGCATCAAATATTCCTGGGGTAATAGTGCAGATCTTATTGTCTATGCCCATGTCCTCCCTTCTCCAACCTTCAGAACGTTCCTCACTGCTAAATTTGAGCACACATAAATAAAAGAAATTCATACGCTATTTGGCACAAAGCTTGAATTTCAAGCACAGCAAACAGTACCACTGATATGTTCACCCTTCATTACGTAAAACAGGTGTTCCCACAGTATCCTCTTTTCTTCTACTTCAAACAGGTGTCACAAAGTTAAATTGAAAGAATGAAATCATCTTATTTGTTTACCTCTGGGGAGGATTTCTCCACCTCTTGTAAAGAATAGATTGTGGTCTGATGCAGCAGTCCATTTCCCTGTTACGCTTAGAGAACCACAGTTTTCCAGTGATGGTCCAATGGAGTTTTGAATAAAGTAGTTTGTGACATCCAATTATGAATTTGGGAAGGAGCAGAAGGGAGGAGTTTTCCCATGTTTTTTTCAGGATAGAAAACGGTGTTTATTACGTTTCTACCCAGAGGCACTTGGCCTCACCACAATATTACAATCAGCTGGTCTTATTTGATGAACAAAGCAAATAACAAAGTGTGTTTTCGGTCTCTTCGATTGACTGTTACAATATTGGGTTTGTTTCACTTTATCAGGATGAATCAACTGAAGCCTGGGTCATGGGTGTGACAATAAAACAGCAAAAACACAGCACAGCAGTATAAATCTTTTTTTGCAGCATTTGCATAGTTTGGCATATATATGTGGCACATAAAGGGAATCATAAATGACCTTTATATTTTTTTAAATTCAGATTTACATTCAACATGTGAATGCTGCCAAAGATTGAACAAGAAAGAGTAGTTACATCAGCTTCATGTTTCATGGTAAATACCGTACCTTGAGATACGAGCGGCTCAACATACAAGTTATTTGAGACACGAGACGTCACACTGTCCATATTTATGCTTGATGTACAAACCTTCCCTCGGGACACCACCGTTGGTGGATGGATACATGAGCTGAGACCGTATCTCATTCTTTCCCATATGTTGGTGGATGGATACAATACAGCTGAGGCTGGATATCATTACTGGTTTTTTGTTTAGATGGGTTTGTGCCTCTTTTACAAAGCTGCAATGGATTAAAAGGATATTACCTATTCTAAATAGGGAAATTTTTGATTTATGAGTTGTTTGACTAAGGAGCTCAGTCACGGAAGAGATTAAACTTGTATTTTCAAGTACTACCGTAGTGCAAACTGACTAGGACATCACAGCTTGGCATTTGAAAACTGTTAAAGCACATGATAGGAGGTTAAAAACATTTTTTTTAATGTACATCAAATGATTTGTCACTCGAGACAAAGGCAGCTGTAGCAGATGCTGGTCTTTCAAAGAGGGGAAGCTCATGGTTGGTTTGCAAATCTTTACACCCAAATTCTGCCCTCCATGCTTTTTTAAGAAAATTGTTTGTGATCCTGTTGTATCAATTAGATGTCTTTTCATACCAGGAGAGCTGAAAAGACCTGTTACCTTTCCCTGCATTTTGTACCAAATCAGTCTGATGTTGATCGACCCGACTGTTTAATTCTTCTGAAAGGAAGCCTATTGATAAAATCAGATGGACAAAACGAGCATTGTCTGCCATTTTGTGCACCTTGCTATCTGGCTAGTTCTCTCCAACCTAGCCAACCATATGAATGAACATGCTAAGGAAACAATATTAAACTCAAAACAAGGAATGTTGAAATTATGTTAAACTGAAACAAGGAAATTCTGTTTTATTTACAGTGTAATGATTGAACAATGTAAATGATCAAACAAGTGCATCAAGCAGTTTTAATTTCAACCTCACTTGTAAAATTTACAATTGGACTGAGTGTTCAATGCTCAAGTGATAGTATACTGTATATCAAACTAACTGTAAATCAAAATGGGATTCAGCCTTTCAACTGATCCTCCAATCAGCATGCGGAAGCCCAGCGTCCACGCCAGCTGGAGCCAGCCCACTGCTCCGTTCACTCTCAGGGATGCTGAGTGTCTGGGGTTGGGATGGAATTGTGGCACTTATCCAATGACAGCTGAATTTTGAGGCAATGAAAAAATGTTCTATGGAGCGCCATTGAATGGAAGCTTGCCTCTTTTGGCAAATGCATTGCTAAAGAAATGTATGAAAAGTAAAAAAATTTTTAGTAGATTTTATGATAAGTAGCTGATACTGAATGAACTCGAGTAACTTTTCCACTTGGACAGTGTTGCACCAGTATGTTGTTTTCCAGATTGTACTTCTGCAGACCTGTGTTCAACCTGTACTAGGCAGCATCAAGCATGCAATACCAGCCAGCAGCGAACAGGCAAAGTATGATGAGAGGGTCAATTTGATCGATTTCATGAGCATCACCTAGATTCAACACAAAAAAAATCAATGATCACGAAGGGAAAAACATCCTGCCTACTTATGTGTCATATCAGACTGATGATAAAAGAAAGTCAAAATGGTAATTCAACATACCTCCGACACAAAGGGAGTAATCAGGGAACCCAACCTGGCAATTGCATTGCAAGTCCCCACTGCAAAGGCTCTGTTTTTGATCGGAAAAACCTAATTATAAAGAGAAAAGAGCATTTTATTCAGTCAAGATTGTAAAAAATAAGTGTCTAATTTTTAAACCAGCAAAAATAGATAGACCTGCCTCTGGTGTATAAACAAAAATAAGTTGAAATCCTCCAGTGATGAAGGCTCTGGCAATAAAGATGAAGATCGTAAGAGGTACCCTGCACAATAAATAAATAAATAAATATATATATATATATATATATATATATATATACTGTACATACAGTATGTGTATGTATCTCTCTCTCTCTCTCTCTATATATATATATATATATATATATGTGTGTGTGCTCGGTTTTTGTAGATTCAGTATTTGAATGACAAAATAACACAAATGGACAATCTTACCTCCCAATGCAAGCATATAAAGGCAAAATGAACAAGGAAAACATAAAGAAGCACAATGACAGGCTGAATTTCCTGCCAATATGGTCAACTAAAAGAAGAAAAATTGAAATACCTGAAACAGAGATGAAATAACAAACATAGAGGTTAAATGTAGACAAACATGATGCAGAGACACTAAAATAATTTTTACAGTATGAGCCACTCCTATCAGCATTTGTGCAAAGGGAGTGTCAATAGTGTGTGAAACAAGATTTAATATTTTTATAAATTCTGCAAATATTGACAACATGTTTAGAACCCATCATAATTTTAACAGAAATAGTACACATTCTCTCAGATTTTCCTTGTGGATAGTTTATGAAGAAATATAGAGGAATTAATAGTTTTTATAACTACATCATGAAGATCTTCACTCCACAGTTTCAACTCAAAAACACTGCTCTGAACAAATACTAATAGGAAACCTGGGAATTCAGACAAGGTTGTCCATAAAAGGTCTTCGTAGTCGTCTGATGTCAAATAATGACACTCTAGATAACAACTGGGTTCTCCCTTGATTCCTTGGATCTCTAAATGGAAAATGGAGAGTTTTATGTTGGTTTGTGTTAAAGTTTAAGACAAATACTGATCAACAGACAGTTACTTACCACCACATAAATCTTCAGATTGGAACAGCTCTGTTGTCATGAGGACTATACCATAATAGGAAAAGGCAACAGTAAACCTTTGGATAACATGAAAAGATATTGTATTAAATGCTAAATTATGCAGATGTAGTTGAAAATAAAGCATTTAGTACATGGCTTAATTTACCCGCTATTAGGGACAACTATATAAAGTACACATAGCAGATGATAGGATAGTATATATTTGCCTCAATGAAATGTCTGATTATTAAATGTCTAGACAACAAAGGAGAAAAAACTCAAGCTGACCAGATAAACCACAGCAGAAGAGTACTCCTCCAAGACTGAGGCGCAAAGAGGTCTTTTATCTCCCCACGGTTATTCTGTGAAATTAAAACAAAAATAGAACCTCTAAATTTCCCACTTTGAGTTGAATAATATAAATATCATATTATGGGTCTTATTTTAGAAGCTAAACTTATAACATTAATTGATAAGCATCATACCGAACACTTAGTTTTACATCCCATAGAACCTTACCTCTTTGTGCGGGGTCACCTTCCCTGCAGGCATGGTCTTACCGTTCTCTTTGGCGACTCGCTGTAAAGTCACCATAACTTTCTCTGTTTCTCCTGTCAGCAAGTCAAAATGAGGACTTTCAGGGAGCCACTGTGTAACACAGTTAGGTTATAAAAGATTCCAGTGTAATGTTTTATTTAAGAATCTCTATCAATCACAATCTACTTACAAAACTGAAGCAGATAAATATTGTCATTGGTAGAATGGACACACCAAGCAGCCATCTCCAACCAAGTGTGGGCATGATAAAAGTTGCTAGGACAACTTCTAACATAGTACCAAATGACCAGAATACCTGATGTATGGAAAAACATTAAACAGGGGGAATTAATAACATTACAATTATTGAGATAACAAATATAGCACTACAATATATTACAAACTGTATAGTTTCAAACACACACACATACACACAAATCCCGTTACCTTCATCATAATGCGGGTTCCTTTCATCTTCATGGGGAGGAACTCTGAGTACAATGTCACCCTGAAAAATGATGAATGTTTGTTAGATGTCATTTCATGGTACCCAAAATGTGCTGCACTTTCATTGCAGACTAGGAAGAAGAAGAGGAAGAAATAGATTTGGTCATATAAAGAGAGAGTAGAGAACTTACGACTGAGAACATCCTCCAATGCCAAAACCTACAAGACCCCGTAGGACCAAGAGCCAGCCATATACTGGAGCAAAGGCACTCAACAGGCCATAAAGCAGGGTCCAGCACATAGAAATGATCAGACCCTGTTTCTCACAGCAATACAACGACAATGTAAGGCTTCAAATAATGCACAAAAATGACTAAATCATACATGAAAAAAATCCAAATGAAACTCACAACTCTTCTGCCAAACTTGTCGTACACATTGCCCCATAAAGGGAAACCAATTATCATCCCAACAAACACCATCTAAAAGAAATTTCATGCAAACATGTTCAAATACTTGAAAACAAGCAATATTTCTGTTTTGACAGGTTCTTACCAATGCAATAAGAGCCACTTTATAGCTGGGCAACCTCCACTCACAGTAAAGCTGGGGCCCCAAAATACTGAGGATCATCATTTCCATGGCGTCTCCTGTCTGCTCTCAGAGAGGTGGAGTGCAACATGAGAGATAAACAGTACCTGGAAATCAGAGTGAGATCATTTGTCCATGTTTGTGGACTCCTACCCATGCCAGTCCTGCGAGGACACATAATTTCCACTGGAATTTTCCAAAGCCAAAGGTGTCCAGCGCATCTTGTACTGTAAAGGTTTCTGTAAAAGTGACAATGAAGTTCAATCTAACCTGTAAAGAAATGCACGTGCACTTGTGTATTACTGAAAACAAGCGTGACTTAGTACTTTAATATGTTGAACAAGGCTGTGTAATTTAGAACTGTGGACTGTATAGAATTTAGAACAACCATATCTCCTGTTCGCCAAATAATAATTTAAAGTACTAATTTAGATTGGAGAAAGAAGACGCTTCAGCAGTCACCAAAGTAGGACTGATGCATTTTGAAAGCAATGCCACAACTTGAAAAGCTTGAGCGGAACTTGAAAGAAAAAAAGGACAGCTTAATATCCAAAGAAGACGAAGACTTGTATGTCTCACACAGAAAGGCTATGCTACTAAAGAAATATTTGAATTGGAAACACCGGAACATAGATAAACCATAACTAAAAGGGTTTGACAAACCTGTTTTGTCAGATCTTGATCTGTATGCAGATTTTCTTCCCTCCAGTTTAATTGCTCTTGCTGAAGCAATAGTGCAGATCTCATTGTTCTCATAGCTCTGACCCACAATTTTTTCCTCACCCCTAAGTATCACAACGCCAAAGGGAGATATTATTCATCACAGAGATCCAATTTGAAGCACAGTATACCACATAGTTCTGTGGTGACACCCAATTACATACACACTGTACTTTGTAGAGTTGGTTTTCAATTTTTTGTCAGTGACATTTGAAGACACACAGAAATAAAATTATATACCATTGACATCGAGTGAATACACCCTCTTTGCTTTACCTCAGGCCAGAACTTCGCCACAACTTTTCAGCAATCTTGTCAAGTCTTCTCCACTCCATTTCAGCATTACTGCTAGCAAGTCAGACACCCTTGTGAACTTTAGGATTAAATGTGACGACCAAGCACTGTTTTACCTGATGAACAGGGAGGGGCTATACCAGTAGATTAAACAGTGCTTTTGCGTGTGTAAAGGACAGGACCTTTAATATGATCCCTATGTCCACAATTCAGCCGTAACATCATCTCTGACAGGCACAGCATTGATTACCTTATTACAAATTAACAGAAAATACCCGAGGAAGTCAGTAAATATAAAAAGCCAAAAATGGTCAGGGAAGATAGAGACACTATAAATTTCTACTGCTGAACTCCTGTGCAAGCTTTTGGAAATTGCTAAATACATTGTTCTGAATGACAAATTGGTGAAATGCATGTTATGCTCTGGGGTAGATGAAGAAGAACAGAGCCCACACGAGTGCTGAGGGATGATACACATAATACACCAAAAACAATGCAAACACTATAGACACTTCAATCTACCCATGCCTAACTAGGCCTGTTTATTTATGCTTTTTTATTCCTATGCCTATTTATGCCTTTCTATTTGTGTATTCTTGATGGGTTATTTATTACTCTTTCTACTTGGTGTTGGTACTACTTTTTATGGTGCTTTCTGTGTGCTTTGTCTGTGTTTTAGTGTACTCACTGTGCTGTGTGTAGTGCGACGGAGAAATTAATTTCCCTGACAGAACCTCCTTAAGGGATCAGTAAAGTTCTACTCTACTCTACTCTCTATTCTCTAAGCTTATCGGACCCAAAAATGGAGGACGAAAAAGAGGTTAGCTTAGAAGAAGTGGGACACTGAGAGGACTGAGGTGCGTAGACAGGAGTACAGGGAGATGCAGTGTAAGGTGACGGTAGAGCTAGCAAAAGCCAAACAAAGCGCTTATCACCATAAGCTTGTATGCTAGGTTGGTAAGGAGGGGGAAACTGATTTATACAGGTTGGTTGGACAGAGAGACAGAGATGGGCAAGACGTGCAACAGGTTAGGGTGATTAAGGATAGGGATGGAAGTCTATTGACAGGTGCCAGCAGTGTGATGGGAAGATGGAAAAAGTACATTGAAGAGTTGATGAACGAGGAAAATGAGAGAGAACAAAGACTACAAGAGGTGGCTGTCGTGGACCAGGAAATAGCAAAGATTAGTCAGGATGAAGTGAGGAGGGCATTGAAGAGTATGAAGAGTGGAAAGGCACTCGGTCCTGATGATATACTTGTAGAGGTTTGGAAGTATCTAGGAGAGGCGGCAGTAGAGTTTCTGACTGGGTTGTTCAACAGGATCTTAGATAGTGAGAAGATGCCTAAGGAATGGAGGAGAAGTGTGCTGGTGCCCATTTTTAAGAACAAGGGAGATGTGCAGAGTTGTGGCAACTACAGAGGAATAAAGCTGATGAGCCATACGATAAAGTTATGGACAGAGTAATTGAAGCTAGACTAAGGGCAAAAGTGAGCATTTGTGAGCAGCAGTATGGTTTCACGTCAAAAAAGAATACTACAGATGCAGTATTTGCTTTGAGGATGTTGATAGAGAAGTACAGAGAAGGCCAGATGGAGCTGCATTGTGTTTTTGTAGATCTAGAGAAAGCTTATGACAGGGTGCCCAGAGAGGAACTGTGATATTGTATGAGGAAGTCTGGAGTGGCAGAGAATTATGTTAGAACGGTTCAGGACATGTATGAGGACTGTAAGACAGTGGTGAGGAGTTCTGTCGGTGTGACAGAGGAGTTCAAGGTGGAGGTGGGACTGCATCAGGGATCAGCTCTGAGCCCCTTCTTGTTCGCTATGGTGATGGACAGGAAGGTTAGACAGGAATTTCCATGGACTATGATGTTTGCAGATGACATTGTGATCTGTAGTGAAAGCAGGGAACAGGTGGGGGAGAAACTAGAGAGGTGGAGGTTTGTCCTGGAAAGGGTAGGAATGAAGGTTAGTCACAGTAAGACAGAGTACATGTGTGTGAATGAGAGGGACCCAGGTGGAAGAGTGAGGTCACAGGGAGAAGAGATCAAGAAGGTGGAGGATTTTAAGTACTTAGGGTCAACAGTCCAGAGCAATGGAGAATGTGGAAAAGAGGTGAAGAAGCGTGTACAGGCAGGATGGAACGGGTGGAGAAAAGTGTCAGGTGTGATGTGTGATAGAAGAGTTTCAGCTAAAATGAAAGGAAAGGTGTACAAAACTGTGGTGAGACAAACAATGTGGTTTGGTCTAGAGTCTGTGTCACTGAGGAAAAGACAGGAGACAGAGCTGGAGGTAGCAGAGATGAAGATTCTCTCTGGGAGTGACCAGGATGGATAGGATCAGGAATGAGTACATCAGAGCGACAGCACACGTTAGAGGTTTAGGAGATAAAGTCAGGTAGGTCAGACTGAGATAGTTTGGACATGTCCACAGGAGAGATAGTGAATACATTGGTAGAAGGATGCTGAGTTTTGAACTGCCAGGAAGGAAGTCAAGAGGAAGACCAAAAAGGAGGTTTAAGGATGTAGTGAAAGAGGACATGAAGGTAGTTGGTGTGAGAGAGAAGGATGCAGAAGACAGGGTTAGATGGCGGCAATTGATTCGCTGTGGCGACCCCTGAAGGGAAAAGCCGAAAGGAAAAGAAGAAGACCCTGGCCTACTTGCATAGGTCAAAGATCAAAGTTAGTGCTCTGACCTACTGTCATTGATTAAAGCACTAGCTTTGATCTATGGTCTTACTCACACTGGCCTTCTCCCTCGTCTTTCTATCTTACCCAGTTCCTGAGTGTACAAAAGTTAAAATTTGACCTTGACCTAGTTCTTTCAAGGTCAGGGTCATCACCTTATTTTCATCCCCTTTGCCGCCCGAGTAATGTGCTTTTTGTTTCATCTTTCTATCAGCAACTGTTGCAAAGATGTTTGGTGGACTAATGGATGGACAGACGAACGGACAAACAAACACACAAATGCTGACAATTACAATACATCACCGCTTTGAAGTGGGATGTCATCATTTTTGTAAAAAAATTACTTAGGAATGCTGTTATGATGTTAGGCTAACATGTTAGACTAACGGCATTCCTTTGATCTGAAAGACGTGTAAACCGTGGAGCAGAGTATATTAGTGTTGTCTTGTCAAACGACGCTAATATACTCTGCAACGATCAGAGGTATGGCACCGTTGATTGATTAATTTTCTTTACCGCTTTCCCGCTTACGTTGGTCACAGGGGTTGCCAGCATATTGTGGGGTATGACACTGAATTAGCAACATTAAACCAAATGAAAGACAAACAACAACTCAGGCACATAGTCACACCTATGGCGATTTGATATGATCAATCCACTAAAATTGCATGTTTTTGAAGGTGGGAGGAAGCTGAAGAACCTGCAAAGATTCCTACAGACAAGGGGAGAACATACTGTATAAACAGAAAGTCTCTTATAGTGAAGCAACAGAAAACAACAAATGACCAAAACCACCAAAACAATGAGTCTCATTAAGAGTCAGGAGAGAAAAATGTGTAATATCTACCAATACGAATATTTTTAATGATCTTGTGGCATTTACATCTTTTGACTTTTCCCACCCTAACCCATTCTCCAGGAAAACACTGTTCATACTGTTCAACATCAGCAGGAATCAGACCACATAGGACCACATATGAAAGTGTCCCAATCAGAATTACAGTATTGATGATTAAACATTGTCTGTCCAATATTTTTTCTCTAACAGGTGTCAAAATGGAAACAGATACGGAAAAGAAAAATGAGATAGAATCAAAGACAGAAATTCCTGTCGAGAAGTATTACAAGTATGAAGAACTCTGCTCCAAACCATACATCACACCTGACTCTCAAATCTCAGAGAACCTCCTACAGCTACGGTAATTTATAGAGATGATTTGCCTTCTTTCATGCCACAGTTGTCATGATCTCAATACCTTCATACAGTAGGCAGAGGCAAATAAACATCTGTCACGAGAATGATCTAGCATTTGTTTGTTCATTAGTTGTACAAATTGGTTGCTGGTGCCTATCCCAGCAGACTTGCGGGCATTAGGCAGAGAGAGACACTCCAGACATGTTATCAATGCATCACGGGTTTTGCAGCTCAATACATTTAAAAAAATGAAAACATAGCAGTTTTATAGTGTTATTATAAAGTATTATTAGTGATGTGCATGTCACTGCTGTCACTGCTAATATGCTAACACTTCTGCTGTAACACTACTAAAGATAGTATAGATGAATAGGTATCAGAAGGCAAATAAGCCCGGGAAAAAGCAGATATTGTTTTTATCATTATTGTCGTAATTTGTAGTAAAATATTTTAGTGGAGTTAAACCTGATCTTTCCCTCTACCTTGTCCTGCTTTCAGCCATTCCTTCGGTTATGACAGCGGGCTCAGGGGGAACCTGCAGCTGCTGGACGACAAAATGCTGATCTTTATAGCTGGAAACCTGCTTGTCCTGCTGGACTTATCCACCAAGAAGCAGAGATATCTCCGTTCCAGCAGTGGAGGAGGAATTGGCTCCATTGCTGTAAGAAGGCTGACAAACTGCAGGCCACGAGTGATAAAGTCACTCCGAGGCTCAGGAATGTTTAGAGCCAATGAGACGACTGATCAGATACATTTCCCTCTTTTATGGGCCATTTATATGCTCGATAAACTTGAGTTCAGAGGAGATTGGATTCAACTGCTGTGTTTGTGGATATGAATATCCCTTAGAGCATGGGTCTCCAAACTTTTTTCTGTGAGACCCACATAACTTCCCTTCTCTGATGGGGGGGCAGTGTCAGTTTGTAACAGAAAAACTGACAATGGCACGGGTGCCTAAATGTAAATATTTATTGTCTTCCAGAACTAAATACCAATAATCTTTTCCTGTTATTATGCCTTTTGGGAGGGCGGCATTGAAGTTGATGAGACCGTTGGGCTCGAATGTGTCTTTGAGAACATCAGAGTTCTGCAACTCAACCAACTCAAACTGATAAGAAGGCTGGGCTTTATCAATGTTGGCAACAAAGGGGTTCTGGAAAAGACGGACTTCTTTTGCATTTGCATGTTGTTCACGGAATTGCACAGAACTCCGCCTTCCACACCTCCAGTGCTTCCACACACTTTTCAGCTGGGAACAGGACCACTGGGTTCTCTGCAGAGAGGTTTTGGGTAGCAGGGAGATGAAGATGTGCGTTCACTTATTCCAAAACCAGCGCTAGTTTCACCTCAAATGCTTTTATGTAGGAATACTTGTCACAAATGAGTTTCCCCTGGCCTCGTAACTGTTCAACATTTCTGTCATGTCTGATAAAAATGCAAGATGCCATTTCCATTCTTGACCTGCTCGCAATCGTTTTGTTGAGTGGGAATTTTTCTGATACTGTTCAGAGGGCCATGGCAAATGTGGTGGGCCGCATCTAGCCCGCAGGCCTTAGTTTGGGGACCACTGCCTTAGAGCATGGCCATCTACTGTAGATGCCTGTGCTGACTTGATGGATGACTTCACCGGGTTCTCAGATGTAATAATAATATAATAAGAATTTAATATAATATGAGTTATAAAGAAAATCATTTAATCTCCTGAGCAGTTGTAGAAATGATTATAAAGAGTATGATACTATTTTGGGGGAAATTCACTCAGCTCAAATTGAAATGGTCACAGTAAAGAGTTCAAGCGTCAGTGAATGAGTTCAATTACATAACATTTAGGGACATGCTTTAAAAACGCTTTGCCTGTTTTGTTTAATCTGATCTTGTCTGTGTCCAGACTCACCTAACCAAGAAGTACTTTGCTGTAGCAGAGAAGGGAAACCGTCCCAACATCATCATCTATGAATATCCTTCACTTCGACCCTATCGCATCCTCCGTGGTAAATTACATTGAGATAAATTGACTTCAGCACCTTTTTCAGTTTCTACGTTATCGTTTTGTTGGTGATCATGTTTTGACTTTCATCTTTGCAGATGGTACAGAGAAGGCCTACAGTTCTGTGGATTTCAACACAGATGGGAATCTGCTGGCCAGTGTGGGGAACGCCCCTGACTACATGTTGACGGTGTGGGATTGGAGGCAGGAGCAGGTGACACTGAGAGCCAAGGCAATATCTCAGGAAGTCTTCAAAGTGAGGTTCTCCCCTCACAACCCAGAACTTCTGACATCATCAGGATTCGGACACATCAAGTAAAGAACCTAGTAGATATCCCCTTAAGATACAGCTAAATGACGTGGTGGCATGTGTCCGACTGTTTCTTAACCAGGAGCACCTCCTCTAGAACTATTGTCTCTGTGATCAATAGGAAACTGCTGAAAGTGTTTCTTTTAAAATATGGACAAAATCTTCTCTCCTCCCTGACAGGTTCTGGGAAATGGCCTACACCTGTACAGGTCCCAAATTGCTAGGCGATATAGGACGTTTTGGAGCAACTGACCCAACTGATATTGAGGGTTTCATAGACCTTCCTAGTGCACTGGTCAGTATTTGTTTTAAGGATGTTCCTAATGAACAATCAACACCTAAAAACAAAGCACTTTTGAAGCTATTGTATGCTAGAAAACTGTGTGATCATGAATTACCATCATCATCCAATGAGGACAATGTCTGTACAAAATGTACAGATAGCAGCAGCTACAATATGAGCAACAACATAAACAGAATTACAATATGAGTAACAGCATAAACCCCAAACAAACCTCAAAACCAACTAGGTTTTAAACTAACAAGTTTATGTTTACACTGTATATGTTAAATTATTATTATAATTAACTAGGTTTTGAACTAACTAGATTTTGAACAAACTATCCCACTAAGTTTTGAACAATTAGGTTCTAAACTCATTACATCCCACTTCAAAGCAGTGATGTATTGTAATTGTCAGCGTTTACGTGTTTGTCTGTTCATCTGTCCCTCCGTCCGTTAGTCCACCAAATATCTTCGCAACCGTTTCAGATAGAAAGATGAAACGAAAAGCCCCTTACTTGGCAAAGGGGATGAAGATGAGAAAACTAGGCCAAGGTCAAATTTCAACTTTTGTACACTCAGGAACTGGTTAAGATAGAAAGACAAGGGAGAAGGCCAATGTGAGTAAGACCATAGATCAAAGCTAGTGCTTTGATCTACCTATGCTTTGTAAAATTTTGAATTCAGAGAATGCAACATCCCACGACTTACCCTGACCTACCCTGAAAGTACAGTAGGTCAGGGTAAAATTTTGAATTCATGGGTGTCGCGGGATGTTGCAGTCTCGAACTGCCTTGGTTCTATTTTTTTGAATTTGAATTGAATTTGAAATGTCAAACATTTTCATGTTCAGACAAGATTCAAATTATTTTTTATACTGATCATGGATGATTAAAATCTTCTCGTCATCCAGGAGCACCTGTCCCATTTAAAAACAAGTTCCTAACTTATAACTTATGCACACCTGATGATGACAAAAGCAAGGGACGATTTGACATCCATAGCTTTGTTAAGATTCAAGAGAACAACTATTTCCTCCCTCCTCCCTCTCCTGTAAGGTGGTGTCTGGTTCAAGCTGGGGCAACTTGCTGCTTTGGAAAAACACTGCCATTCGGATGGAGATTAGCCGTAGGGAGGGCCGGAATTGTCACAATGGGACGGTCCAGCCCTTTTTCTTGGAAGACGGACAGATGATGACTTTTGGTTCTGATGGAATGATCCAGGTGAGACACCTGCAGTAACATCTTCTCATTATCAATCTCATTGTCTAGTTCTACAACAGATACTATTTTAACTTTTATTTCTTTTGCTGCTATGAAGACAAGTTGAAACAACATTCTCCACTGCTTCTCCAGCAATAGGCACCTGAATGTGATGCTTCACTTTTCAAACAGAAACAATTTAATGTATTTTATTTGAGCAAACAGACTGTAGTCTCCGCACTTTTTTTGGGTTCACTTTGTTTGCTGTTCAGACACTATATATTTGACATATTTAACATTTTCCTTTGTTTTTCTTATCTTATTTATCCGACGGGCTAACTGGGACTTTCAGAGGGGTATTTTGTACTGTCCCATGTGAAAACGTGTGTCAGCATGACAAATAAAGATTCTGATTTTTCTTAAATCTGGTATATTGTCTGGTGGGAGGTGGCAACAGCTTCTAACTTGAGATGTGTCAAGAGAGACTTACGGGCAAATGTGAATACAGTAATTAAAAAAAAACATTATTCAATATCAGACAGTAAATAAAACGGAAATAATGTAAGTTATGTATTCTTTCTGTGCGGTCCAGTACCAATTGACCCATGGAACTGTCCGCGGCCCAGGGTTTAGGGACCACTGTGTTAGAGGGTCATGTGGGCCTGGATCCAGTTCTGGTGTATTAAAGGAATTATTCAACATTGGAGGAGGCTTTCTTTGAGTGTCAGTGTAGTTTATGTCCAGTCTTCAAGGAGGTTTGGATTCTTCTCAGCATTCTGCATCATCATCATCAGTGTGGGGTGATGGCTCCCAGAAAGACTCTGTAAAAAGACTGAACCTGACCAGTATCTCTTTGCTACTGCTCTCTGTCCCCTACAGGTCTGGGACTTTGACAGTGTCGACATTGCAACCGGTGGCAGCAAGTATGAGCTGGATCCCATTAGTGAAATGTCGGTTGGACGTAATGTCTGTATCTGCTCTATAGTGAGGAGCTCCATGCCAGACTCCCCCATTTGGTTTGCTCAGGTTAGAGATCATTTTTGATTCCTAATGTAGCACGGCCCCCATCAAAGCTCAAAGCCTGATCTGTAAAACATGTGTTCATTCAGGATTCAAGTGGAGCCATATGGAAAGTGGATCTTTCATTTACCCACACAGTGAGTTTCCTAGACTGTCTTTGGTTTTTATTTGAGCTTAGATGTGATGCATTCATGGAAATCAATATTGCAGGAATGATCATTTAATCTATAATATATACAAAACTTGAGAGCAGCCTTTATATTGAAGGGATGTCTGTCTGATAAAATTAGTTTAATCTGACCTTTAAAAAAATTTGATTACTTTAATTTCCAATGTCATCAAACTCTTACTGACCTAAATCCATCAGTAGACTGAATTAGCACTTTTGGGTCAACTCTTCCTTTTAGTTATCATTCCATTGTTTTCATTCATGTGAAAATGAGCGGTATTAGTGGTGAGGCCTGAAAGAAACTGTGTAGTAAATGAATGGATCAAACAAACACAATGAAACCCCATGTGTGATCTGTGTTCAGTATGAAACAGTGATGTGTGTCCTGTGTGTGCAGTCTCCTGATCCAGAGCGCCTGTTTTCCTTCCATGCTGGTGCGATCCATGGACTGGATGTGTCCAAGACGTCCCACCTCATGGCCACAACAGCTCACGACTGTGAGTCCCACACCAGTCCACACCTGCATACAAGTTTGCAAAGACACACAAACACCCCCACATGTATTTCTGCATAACAAGCTGGCTTCTTTCCCTTCCCTCCAGGTTCAGTCAAAGTTTTTGACTTCCTGTCCAACAGAGAAGTGACCAACCTTCATTTTAGTCAGGGTGGAACTGTTATCAACTGGGCTCCACCTTTAGTAAGTGTGACGGTGTAAAAACATACTTTACCTCGACACCACATGCGGAAGCGTACTGAAATAATACGGGTCTGTCTTTAGGTGAACAAGACTGGAGGTCTACTGATAACCGGCTTTGAGGATGGGGTGGTCCGGTTACTGGAACTGTACGACCCTCAGAAGCTGAATCTGGGCAGCGGGTACGTCCACAAAGGAGGAGCCAAACTGCGCCTCAAACAAGCCTTTAAACCTCATAGCGGCCCCGTAACTGCTATTGAATATAAGCATGATGGAGCGATCTTAGCTACAGGGGTAAGTGACTTTCCGGACAAAAAATATTTGCGATGATGATGATAACAGATAGTTTGTTAAAATCATTTTACCATAATGAGATTAGTTCAAGTGACTTGAATCAACTATCTGTGTAGTATCAACTCTCGCTTGCTCTGGACTTTAAAGGTGGTTCTGAAATGTTTGTATGTTAGTTCTCTTCTTTGGACAGAAGCTTTAGTTAGCTTTGTTTCTCTGGGTGTTCACCCTCATGTGTTCAGGGAAAATCAACAACAAGCAACATGAACATAAAATGACTCTTTCAAGACCCCAGACTAATTGGATTGATTACGAGCCTCAAGTTAAAATCTATCTGTCCCTGCTGACATTAAAACGTTACCATGGGCGCCACCTTAAAAGGTTTACAAGTGGTCTACAGGTGAAAAAGGTTTAGTAGACCAGTTAAAGAAGAACTCATTATCTCTTTATATGTTGATGTTAATGTGTTAATGTTAATACAAAACAGAAATGTATCTTTAGACCCGATTGGTACTCAACAAATTTGTTTCACAATGCTAGTTCTTGATTTTCTTTCATTAGGACTTGTAGAATTAAGACTTTTCTCAAGCTAAAGTTCAACCGTTACAGGGACTTTTCCCACACCTAAAAAAGTTTTATTTTCATGATTCTCCTCATCTTTCTGACCTCCTAGAGCTCCGATGGGATTGTGTTCCTCTTTAGTGTTGATGAAGCATATGAACCCATCGGTTTTATCCATGTTCCTGGGCCAGTGCAGGCACTGGAGTGGTCACCTTTTCCAGAGGTAAGCCTGGTCCATCTTTCCACTCTGTCAAAGCTGTGTGATGGAATACGATAAATACAGTCCATTTCTATCATGGTGTTACCCAGACTGAAGACAAGATGCTCATCATGTGTCAAAGTGGTTATGTGGTCGAGATCCAGATCATTAACCTGGAGGCCCATTGTTTGGCTGACACCTTCCACCTGCGTGGACTTCCCAGCAGATGTTTCAGGTTCAGGAGCATCAAATCTCAAATCAAGGTGTGTTTTAGCTTTATTTTGGAGGGATCATGGCTGTGTTATGTCATACTGTGTTAGAATGTCTGTAGAGGTTGTCTCTGTTGAGCTACGTCAAGCATTTCTCTTTCCTTCAGACTACTGCCTTAGGTTCATTTAGGGTGGCTGTGAGATCTTAATGGGAAGTTGATTTCAGTCTCTGACTGTTTTGTTATATTTCAGAGGGAGGAGGAAATTGCACGACGAGCCCTGAAGGAAGCAAAAAAGAAGGAAGGAAAAGAGGAAAAAAAAAAAGAAAAGGCAGGAGAAGAAAGAAAAAAAGAAGGAGGAGAAGAAGAGGAAGACGAAGAAGAAGAAGCGGGAGAAGAAGAGGAAGAAGAAGAAGAAGAAGAAGAAGAAGAAGAGCTGCCCCCTATCTACATCCCAGACCCCCCAAGTCCTCTCTGCCTTGGATTTTACTCACAGCCTGACCACTTTTGGCTCTCCATGGTACACACATACACACACACACACACACACACACACACACACACACACACACACACACACACACACACACACACACACACATCAACCAGAGTCGCTCACTCTAATTCAAAATGCAGAGTTGGTGGTAAAGTATGAATTTAAATAAATGATGTAAGAGGAAGTGGAAAGAGGTGAGAAAAAGCAATGGTAGCCAAATGGAAAGAGTATTTGTAATGAGAACAGCTAGCATAAAATGAATATTTTATTTTAGTTGTAGAAAACTCAGTTTTAGCGTTTACTATCAAGAAAACTTCACATGACACCCAGCACAGTGGTTTGTTAGAAAAACCACCACGGACTCCAGCTTCAGGATCCAAAAGTCATTCTGGAGGATATGGAGCACGAGATGGTGAAGCTTTATTCAATCATGAAGTGATCAGACATTCCCACCCCAATCATCTCTTGTTTTTCTCCTGCAGGGAGGTTTTGACTCAGGCTATTTGTACCACTGCAAGTTCTCTGACAACCAGGACGAGGATCCCAACCAGCGACAGGACGAGCCCTTTCACTTTCTGCCTGTACACAATGCAGACGAGGACCCCATTCTCTCTATCACCTTTAGGTAATAAAACAACAGATGAGTATTTATACTAACAAAGAAAGACAGGCATGCATGTAAAATATGAAAGACTGACTGACAGGGAGTCTTCACCCACTTTTCCATCTGTTTTATTTCTTCTTGCTCATAGTTTTGGTTTTAAAATTGTGTTAACCTCTTAGGTCAATTTCATACCCACGTAACCTTCATCATCATCACCCTAACCGTAACCCGCCAATTCACAAATATGAACACAAAGAGGAAGCAGGTGGTGATGACAGTGAAAAATGTAGTTGCTAAACAGCCAGATACATTTTATGAAATGCAAGTGGTTTTGTTGTTGCGTCACAGCAAGAAGGTCTTGGTTCAAAAGCATCTGGGGCTTTGCATGATCTCCACGTGTCTTTGTGGGTTCCCTCCGAGGTCATTGGTGACTCTAAATCAGCCAGAGCCATGAGTCTGACTGGCTATTTGACTTCAATCTGTCTCTGTGATAAACTGGTGACTTGTGCAAGGTGAACACTGCCTTACACCCAATGTTAACTGGGATAGTTTCCAGGCCCCCATGACCCTAACCAGAATAAATGGTGCAAAAACTGAATGAATCTTTCCACCACCCTGTGACATGTTATTTCAATCAGCTTAAAATTTGAGACTCATTACAGAGATTGTGATATATGGCCAAATATTAAGCGATTGTTTTGGACGATTGGAAGATCACAGCCACATTATTGCTACCTCATGGGCTTTCTTCCTGCTGTGTTGCTGTTTTCTAGCTCCAACAGGGAGCGGATGTTCTGTGGCATGCACTCAGGCGCCATCAGGGTCTACCCCCTGAATCCTGATGACTACAGCCTCACCTCCATGCAGGCTTACTGGACCCTCAACCTCCACGATAACCAAAACGGGCACCTGCACCACATCCGTTGTAGCCATGACGACACGTTTGTGCTGACAGCTGGAGATGATGGGAACATCTTTTCCTTCAGCTTGGTTCCTCCAGAAAAACTAGATAAAGACAAGATGGTGGCCACAATTCCTTCACCAAGGGTCAGACCATGTTTCATGAACACCTTATTTTTCTTCTGTTTTACTCCTTTTAAATCACACCACATAAATATAGAGGAAATTACATTTACATTCTATAGAGACATCCAAGATTCACAGACAATGAACTCACATCTGTGCTTTTGGGTGAATTCTGTCACTAACGTTAGACTTTGATATCTTAGATGAAAAACAGTGGAAAGAAAAAATGTTTATTATGATATTATGATTGATGTGAAGCGTCTATGTGTTGTGATCAAGTGAAAGCAAAGAAAGAGAAATAACAGAAGCTTTTAATTTAACTCCATTTAACGGGAGAAAGAGAAAATAGAGAAAATACCCTCAGCAGTCTAGACCTATAGGAGGTTATCTGACGGAATCTGTGTTGTTCCTAATTTTAAGCTTTATCAAAGTTGAAAGTTTCGAGTCTACTCTTAAATAAGCTAAAGGTGTCTGCACCCCTCCCCCACTGGACTGAGCCAGGAGATCATTATTCCAGAGTAAAGGAGCCCGATAGCTAAAATCCAGGACAGGATAGATGTGCTCTCTCCTCCCAGTTCGAGTCAGTCAGCAGGGAGGTACATTCTGAGATATTTGTAAAATCCTTATAGAGGAGCTTGAACATCCCGATAGTAATGAATCTGCATCTTGAAAGGATAGAGAATTTCTAATTTTAGCAAATTTAGGTTGTGACTGTTTTGAACACGATTCTCTGGAGTGTTATTGTAAACTGTATTTTTTTATTTCTATGATGACTCAGTGCATATTTGCCAAAAGAGATGAACCAGTCATAGGTGAACCACAATCCATATCTTGTTTCTTCTTTAACAGGAAGGTCTTGAGGATGAGGAACCAGCCAAGGACATTGAGGACCGAGCAGCCAGCACCATAGAGATGCATAAGCGTGAAATGGATGAAATCAAGCTGCAACAGGAGATTCAGCTGAGAATTAAAACAAAGAGGAGGAAGCTGGCTGAGCTCCAGAAAGAATTTACAAAGCTGAAGGAAGAAAACGAGAAACTGCTGGAACATGTTAGGCTGAAACCATCGGTAAAGACATTTGCATACACAACCTGAATAATAAGATTTCACTTGGTTTGGTCACACACCAACCTACCACAACAGTTAGTGGTTGCATAATTATGGAAAACTGTGCCCCTTCTTGCAGTGTTCACAAAAGTCATGAAAAATCCCTACACTGACCCCTTTATCCAGATCTGCTCTGAATTTCAAGAATATTTGTTCTGCAGTTTGTGAAAATGTTAAAAAAAAATTCTAAAGGCTTCAACCACATTCAATAAAAAATAAGACTTGGCAAGGCTAAAATACTGTTACTGCTATATTGGCAATGAACAAAGGAAGCAAGGTCTTCATTTAAGTTAATAGTTGTTCGCCCCTGTCTCTATGCGAAAGCGATGCTGGATCAAAAAATGACCTTCAGAAATTAAACCATTAGAATTCAGTTGTCATCAATGTAATATCCTGTGTGTGTGTGTGTGTGTGTGTGTGTGTGTGTGTGTGTGTGTGTGTGTGTGTGTGTGTGTGTGTGTGTGTGTGTGTGTGTGTGTGTGTGTGTGTGTGTGTGTGTGTGTGTGTGTGTGTGTGTGTGTGGTTGTGGTTGTGGTTGTGTGGGTGCGGTTGAATGTGTGTGGTTGTGTGTGTGTGTGTGTAGGAGCTGCTCCTTGATCGGTGTTTCAGTGATCAGGCAGAGAAGGTCAAGGCCCAGAAAGTGATGGAGGTCAGAAAACAACTGAAATGGGAGGAGGAACACTGCAACATAGGACTCAGCAAACTACAGGACTAGTACTGGCTACACACATTTTGTTTTTATATTATTGTCGCGCCCGGAGTTTGCCCCACCTCACACCCTCAGTCAGCTGGGGTAGCTCCCCGTGACCTGCCATGGTGGATGAAGCAGTTTGGAAGATGAATGAATGAATCAATGTTATTGCTCATTCTGAAACTGTATCTAAGGCAGGGACAGCACATGTTAGAGGTTTAGGAGATAAAGTCAGAGAGGCCAGACTGAGATGGTTTGGACATGTCCAGAGGAGAGATAGTGAATATATTGGTAGAAGGATGCTGAGTTTTGAACTACCAGGCAGGAGGCCTAGAGGAAGACCAAAGAGAAGGTTTATGGATGTAGTGAAAGAGGACATGAAGGTAGTTGGTGTGAGAGAAGAGGATGCAGAAGACAGGTTTAGATAGAGGCAACTGATTCACTGTGGAGACCCCTGAAGGGAAAATCCGAAAGGAGAAGACGAAGAAGCAGAGCTGGAAGTTTATTTCTTTAGTATCTTTAATAAAGTATTTTAATCAATCCCCATTTTCTAGTTTCAGGGACAGTTTTGGAGCCAAAGTGACATCTGTGGTTGCCATAGGCACCGACCACAAACTTTCCACCTACTGTATGTCTCCAATACTACGAGAGTTTAGTCCCATCAAGCGCCACATAGACACACCTGCTGCTGCTGCTCCATCCCGAGAAATAGCTAGCCCTCTGCCTGTGGAACCCTGCGCTAGCACCTCAGAAGGTAGGAAAATGTCTCCTATATAAGTCGTTTGTGATCTTTCTCACTCATCCACAGCCCGGTAGATTTCATTCAAGAGGTGAAATATCTTTTTGCCTTTTCCTTCAAATCTTGACGATTCAACACAGAGATCCACCTGCAAAAGATTGTATAAGACCTGACCTAATACCTAGGTATGTTCTCCAGATGAAATAATGGTGGAACGTTCACGGCCCAAGAGGGTAGATCAGCAGTCAGAGAGGTTGCGAAAGGCTGCAGAGAAAGCTGATCGACATCGGGCTGCGATAGAGAAGAGGAAGAAGGAATGGGCCCAACTGTGAGTACTATATTATATACTGTATGTATTGTTGTGTTATTATATATATGGAATTATTCCAAAAGAACCCATCGAGGATCTGATGGGTCTTCTTTCGTGATACCAATGCGAAACTGTAACAGGTTATAATGTCAGGTATTCAGAGAAGCCAGGGGACGACTCCGAGGATCCAAAGGACGTCCAGGCTATCAAAGAAGCTACAAAGAACATTGGAGATTTAAAACTAAGGTCAGATAAAAACTTCACAGTGCCGAAACACCTGAGGATGAACACTGAGAAGACAACGGCAAAGCTGAAAGGCCTGGAGGAAATGGTAAGTACAAACACAAACACGCACATTTGGAAGTGAATTGACCTCATTTATTCTGTAATGAGTAACAAACAATAAAAAGTCAAATACAGTTTCATCAGTGATGAAGGGAACATCAGTCGTTAAAGATCAGACCGACATGAAACCTCCATCCATCCCACCAGGTCCACGACAAGCAGACCAAGATGAATGAACGAATCCTGGCTTTGCGGGACACTAAGGTTTGCCTAGTGTCTCAGTTGCTGGATCAAGCTAAACAGTTGCAGGAGATCCAGGCGGGTCTGGCACACCGTCTCCACCGCCCTCCCCCCGCCCTGCCCACTATACTACCAGAGGAAACCCCAGGGATGAAGGTGCAGCACCGCAATGATGCTCTGGAGCAATACCAGGCTCTGATGGAACCAAGGTACACCCAGGTTTAGTTTTATCCTAGACTAAGGCTAAACTTGGACTAAAGTAGAGTTGGACTCAGACAATATAAAATGAAACCACAACTCTATCTGAACTGTGATTCTATGGTTTTACAGCCATATGATCCACTTTTTTACTGTCAAATAGTTTGACCACGGAGCAGGAGGAAACCAGATACAAATGGGAACTGACCGAGCAAGAGAAGGAGATCCTGTGGGATCTGGAGGTCACAGGACTGTACGAGCAGGACCGTCTCCTGGAGCAGGTCATTTAATTTTATTGAAGTATAAGTCATTATTTTAAGTTGAGTGTGTTTATCATAACTACAGAGTTCATTTTTCCTCAAGAAAGGTGCGCATCCCTGGGATGTGCTTCAAGAAAAATTTAAGCATCCCAATATGACGTTTATGCATCCCAAAAGTAATAACAGAATGTATGGTAGAAGCGTCGAAGGGATTGAGTTCTGCCATAGTCAATATAATAAGGATGAGGCATTACACCACTATCTCTACCTGTATCTGTTCAACCATCTAAATTGTCTGTATCTGTAGCTGTACTCAGAGTGGGCGTGGCTTAAACCAAAAGTGGGTGTGGTTTAACCAGGAATGGGTTGGGCTTAAATCGGCAAATTATTTTAAGTCTGAAATTGATATGGATTGATCAGAAGTTGCTATATTTATGGTTTATTTTAAAACTACTTACTGAAGAGCCTCAAAATTGAGATTCAAATCAGTGTTTTTTATGAACTCAGACCATGAATATTCTTAAGTGTATGAATGAATATTTACAGAACAGCCTCAGAATTAATATTCAATTATTTTGATCACAATAGTAAAAAAAAAATATTTATAGAACAATTTTTTTATGAACTCAGAACATGAAGTACATTAATGAATACAATGCATTAGGAAATTATGAACTACAATGTATACATGAAGAATTATCATACTCAACACAACTTTCTAATTTTTTTCTTTTTAATTTGTTTTTTATTTTTTTTCAATTACCACCTAATGTTCTTGTCCTCTTTTTAATGTTCTTGTCCTTAATGTTGATTAAGGGGCGTGTGTTTGTGTGTGTCTGTTTGTGCATGTGTGTGTGACTGAGTGACTGTGAGAGGGAGAGATGGAGAGAGAGATAGAAAGAGAGAGTGTGTGTGCGCACGCTATGTAACAGTTAAAATATCTATACAGTATATAAATTATTAATTTGAACTGAAGCGAGAAAGTGTCAAACCAAGAGCAAGCAGGTAAAGCAGCGACATGCATAGTTTACAGCTCTCTCTGGTCAAATGCACCCCATACATGCAACAAAACAAAACAAGAAACAAGTTCACCAAGTAACCTTAAATAAACCAAAAGCGAGGCAAGCTGAAAAAAATCTTAAGAAGAACAATGTGAGCTACAGTGACATCATGCAAAGAGAGATCAGTCAATGTCTGTGTGTGTGCAAGAGTGGGCCAGCAATAGCTCTGACTGCGGTGTTTGTAGGGAGGGGCGAGCGCTGTGTGTGACTGGCCAATCACAGAGCGAGAAGACAGTCAGTTCTGAGGATTTTCCTTCAGCTATGCCAGCTGGGATAGGCTCTAGCTCCCCGTGACCCGTGCAAGTGGATGAGGCGGTCAAGAAAATGAATGAATGAATTAACGAGAACGAGTATTGGCGAGTTTTACTCATATTGGGCTCATACTCCGTACCGTTCAACCCTACAATATAAAAACTAAACAAACGGTTAATTGTTATGATTTTACCAATAACCACTTCATAACTGTTTAAATTTTTAAAAAGTAAAATAATATTAGTTATTATTAGTTTTATTAGTTTGATCAAAATGTTAAAGCCAGATAGTCATTTAAAAGCTGTATCCTCCTGTAGTCAATTTCTCTGTAGGAATCTACTTAAGGGATCAATAAAGTTCTACTCCACTCTCTCTACTCTACTCTAAAAAAACAGTTTTAGAAATAAAGAGAGATTAGACTAGTAACTAATAACGTGTTTCTTTTTTTTCACTTTTTCTTTTCACTCAATGGTCTTTGCCTTTAATTCATATACTGTATTCTCCTGTGGACTCTGCACCAAGCTGACAGAGCCTTCTCTACACAAACAGATAGATGGATAGATATATGCTTTATTTATCCTGGAGGAAATTCAGTAGCATTTCAGTTATATGTCAGTAATATCTGTCGCTTTTTCTTCATTAACTTTTGATTGTTTTTTATTCAAGAAAGCACTCAATGTCACTTGCTTTTTCTCCAACTGTTGCACCTTTTTCGGAGGCATGGTGATAATCATTCATTCATTCATTCATTCATTCATCTTCCAACCGCTTCATCCACTATGGCGGGCTGCGGGGAGCTGGAGCCCATCCCAGCTGACTGAGGCCATGAGGCGGGGGAAACTTCGGGCGCGAAGCCAGTGCACCACGGAGCCACACAGAGACACAGACAAACACACACTTACTCATACCTACGGGCAATTTGGAACAGCCAATCAACTTGAAGCGCACGTTTTTGGAGGTGGGAGGAAGCTGGAGAACCCACGCAGACACGAGGAGAACATGCAATCTCCACACAGAGCAGGACGCAAGCCCTGGACCGCCTTGCTGTGCGGCGACAACACTACCCACTGTACCACCGTGCCACGATAAGACAGACAGACAAGTCCAACGTTTATGCTTGCTCTGGAGGATGTAACTAACTCTTTGCTCTCACTACAGCGTGTAAAACGAGCAGATGTTTAGTCGGTTTTAATAAGGCAGAATCACGCAGGTGAGTCTTGTGACAAATGAGATCAAAGCATAATGGCAATTTCCGGGTTCGAAATTTTTTAAAAAATGGAGAAATTGTGAATATTTTTGTTGAATGAAAGTGCATTTAAAGCTCGCGTCCCAGGGACGCTGTCTGACGATTGTGCGTCCTGTCAAAAAATATGCGTCAAAGACGCAAGGACGTGCGCAAACGAGAACACTGTAACTAGAATAGGTCCTGTAAAGATAATGTCAGTCTATCATTTTCAACCATCAGATGGAGAGTTCCATCTGTCAGTTTAACGCCAAGCTCCGGCTCCTGCATCACGAGAAGCTGAAGCTGGATTGGGAGCTGAAGCTGGCTGAATTGCATTGGTTGACGCTCTTCCAAGAGCTGCTGATCCATGAGAAGTTCAGGGAGAGGGAGGAGAGCCTGGAAGAGACGCTCAACAAACACACCTTGGAGGAGGCCAACATCATGGTGAACAAAACTGTGTTTTATTACATCCCGCAAAGCAGTGATGTATCGTAATTGTGTGTTTGTGTGTTCGTCCGTCCGTCTGTCCGTCCACCAAATATCTTCACAACCGTTGCAAATAGAAAGATGAAACAAAAAGCACATTACTCGGGCGGCAAAGGGGATGAAAATGAGATGATGACCTTGACCTTGAGAAAACTGGGTCAAGGTCAAATTTCAACTTTTACACACTCAGGAACCAGATAAGATAGAAAGACAAGGGAGAAGGCCAGTGTGAGTAAGACCATAGATCAAAGCTATTGCTTTGATTTATGTGAGATATTTTCTATTCTGAGATATTTTTGCACATATCTCAGGAACTGGATAAGATAGAAAGACGAAATAAAAGGAGGCAAGGGGATGAAAATTAGGTCACAACCTTGACCTTGAAAAACTAGGTCAAGGTCACATTTTCACTTTTATACCTTTTTAGGTACACATCTTTGAAACCTCATAACAAATGGAATGCACCAGTTACATGTTGGATCATGGGTCTTTTATTAAATAACCCTGACCTATGAAAGTCAGGGTAAAATTTTGAATTCAGTTTTTTGTCTGAAAAAGAGCCTGACAACAGTTGTAGGACACCAAGAACATGCGCATATGTGACTATACCTTCCTGTTTTTCCTGATAGCACCGAGTGGAGAGATGTACTAAAGATCTGGAACTGAGGCAGGACGAGGTAGCCAAGCTGCGGGAGAAAAAGAAGGGCCTGCTTGCTGCCTTCCAGGAGTTACTGGGCGAGGACAACACGTTTGAAAAGTTTCTGACAAAAGTCTTCAAAATGAGGGCTGAAAATGTTCATAAGAGGACGGAGATTAGAGACGGTGAGAGAAAGAACAATAGGGCAGTGTGAGAAGTGTGGCTATGTGCAAATGATGTTGTGTCCTTCATGATCCAATTGTGTGTGTGCAGCAGATGAGGAGGACGATGAAGACTTAAGTGCAGTTGACAGTGACTCAGATGACGAAGATGTGGACTACAAGGTTTGCCCTCCAGGTCTGTATTTTAGGGGAGTGTTGGAGTACTGGAATTCTTCAAGCACGAGTATATAGTAAGGTATAAAATCACCCAGTATTAGGCTTCAGGAACAAATAAGTTTCAGGAACAAATAAGTTTCAGGAACAAATAAGTTCCTGAACACATTTGAAAAATACATGAATTACCTCATTCATACTATGTCGGTTATTTTGTTCTTTTGCATTTATGTCCGTCATTCTTCACTTTTGTCAATGTTTTGTCACCAAGTTTATCTCAAAATGTAATTTGATGTCTGAATCTGTGTTCCCTTAGGCTGTGATCCAGGCTTGTATCAGGACACGTTGAGGCTGCGTGAGCATCGGCTGCAGGTGGAAGAACGATTGAAGAAGAAGGAGAAGAACTTAAAAATCCTGAAGAGGGATTATAATTACCTCCACAAGAAGGTCCGTCTTTGCTTGTCATCCCTTTGTTTGCTTGCCCTTATTTTCATGTGCTCTTTTTTTTTTTTTTTTTTAATTCTCACATTATCTTTGTTCATCTCTGCAGGAGAGTGTAGTGAGGACAAATCGGGAGGTGGTGGAACGTGACATAGATGCAACTTTCAGACAGAAACAACTGAAATTGAATGCACTGATCGTTGCTGTTCCTCTCAGGCTGAACCAGGTTAAAACAGATCAGTTAGACGCTCTGATCAGTTAGAAGCGTGATTTATCTTCTCAAATGCCCTCCTGCAGCTTTTTTCAATGGGAAAAATATTATGTGTACACACTTCACCTTATTGTAATATTAGAAGTCATTCACTTCCATACTGCATGTTCCAAAGCAGAAGTACAGGCTTTAAATGCTATTCTTCATTTCTGCACCAGATTAAGCTCCGTTCTGAAGGCTCAGTGCTGTCTGACATGACCAATGCACTAGTAGTGAACAGGAAAGAGCTGAAGCGGCTACAGGATCGGATCAAGCACTTTGAAGTTGAGAAGAGCCAACAGAAAGATCTATATTCTCTGGCCCGTAAGGAGCACACAAGGCTCACTTGTGAGAGAAGGGTCAGGATTACTGAGATTGAGGGTAAGACAGGACAGGAGATCAAGCTCCCATCTAATCTGAAACTAAAACATCTGATAATGAGGAGGAGAAAACCACATCATGAACACGTCACAACAATGAATGAATGCAAACAAATTTGTGTTGGCAAGGCTTTCCATAAATTTCCATAAATAAGATTACTGATTTGAAATTGATCATTGTGTTGATATGTGTTCTGTCTGTGTGTGTGTTGTTGCAGAGCTAGAGAGGAAATGCAACCAGTCGATGATGACCAAGTTTGGGAGGGTAGTGGACCTGGAGGGTCTTCTAACGACGAAGAGGAGCCGGGTGGTGGAGGATCTCAAGAGGAAAGAACGACAACAAGAAGTCAGACACTATCGGAAGCTTGAAGAGTTGAAGGTACACTGACCTGTGTGTGTGTGTGTGTGTGTGTGTGTGTGTGTGTGTGTGTGTGTGTGTGTGTGTGTGTGTGTGTGTGTGCATGTGTGTCTGTGTGTGGGAGAGAGAGAGAGAGAGAGAGAGAGCTGTACTTTTGTCTTATTTTCCCACGATCCTTCTAAACTTCTTTTCAAAATACACCTCCGAGATTTCAGTGTATTTAACTTGTACGTGTGTTGTATTCAGAAGGAGGAGCAAAAGGCCAGGGCTGCTCTGATGGTGGCCATCAGAGAGAGCACGAGAATTCTCCAAGAATGTACGAAAGTGTTTAACGAGAAGAGAGAACTGGAAGTTCATATCGAAAAGAAGATGAAGAAAATGGTAATTTCTGTTTTTGTAACACGCAAGCATTGATCAATAATGTTGACATGTACAGATGTATCGTCAAAACATAGTAGAATGATGAAATCTTGATATTTCAAGGCGATTCAGAGCCCATCTGTTCACACAACTGTGTGAATCTTCACTTGTGGCTGCAGTACAGTTTGTGCCTTGGTTTAAAGTTATGATTTCGTGTATCTCTATACAAAAATGGACCGCTTATTCAGTACCTTTCTAGTTTGACTCACCACTTAAATTGCTATACAATTAATTTAAAGTGCTTCACAACTCACATCATGTGTGCATACTCAACGGAGCATGCGCACATGTGACTGAACAACCTGAATGCTCTGTTCCAAATAGCTCTGCACAAAAGCCATAACTGTTGTACCTCTACTACTAAGGTCATTGAACATACTGTACTGTACATATGTATGAGTTTGTGTTAGCTTTCATTTAATCTGTTGATATGTTTGTGTGTGTGATTTTAGGGAAGAGCTCCGAGATACAACTCGCCTGTTGAGGACATGGAGAGCCAAACTATTAGATTCTCACTCACAGCAGACTGGCGATCTCGGAAATGAACCCCACACACACACACACACACTTTTTAAAGTGCTTCTTTAGTTGTCTTGACATCTCCTTCACCACATAGATTATAGTAGATATAGTAGACAAATACAGTCAAAATGGGATTAATGAATACCTTTTCACAGCGATCACTTAACAATCCTTTTTTACACTTTATTTCCATGCGTTTTAAATTTGGTGTATGAGATAAACTGTTCATGTGTTCAACGTAATGACAACCTGCAGATTTTAAGAATGATGAGTCCAGTAAAAATGGAACTATAAATTTATTTTTTCTTCAATTACAATTTGGATTGTTCTGGAATAGCCATTTTTACTTGAAATTATTTTATAAAAACATGCTACAGTGTAGTTGATGTCATAAATTGGAAGAATAGATTTCTCAAATTGAGTATTTGTGAGCAAAATACTATGTTCTTTGTGAAAGATTGTTCATGCTTGTATAATCATTTATTAACCGTTCTGTTACCCTGTTTTATTTTTCATGGCTGGTTGAGACAATTTATGATTCACTCTAAATTCTCTACCCTACTTAAATTAGACAACAACATATATACTTGTCATTAATCATTTTCCATTGGATTATCTGTAATCTAGCAGGTGATTGACTGTTTTCTCTGAGACAGCTAATAATTTGTCCAAAGACGTGTTCAGATCAGGTCCAAACTCATCATCGATTTTGCATAGGTGTCAGTATAATATGTATGTAGTATACAGTGATCCCTCGTTACTCGCGGTTAATGCGTTCCATGAACCACCCACAAAAACAAAATTTTGTGATATAGCGGCAAACTATTTTTTATTATTCGCGGTGATATAAACGTTTACAGTATGAACCCTCCCCATTCTGATATTAAACCACCTTATATCTGTATTGCCTTTTCCCACATTCTTATTGACTGTTTAAAGCACTTTTGTGTCTCACAGAAGTGCGTTGTGATCCGAGACTCATGGAACGCAACGCACTTCCGGATGTTGTCAGCTAATAGAATGCGTGTACGGTATCACATGTCTACTTATTAAAAATTCCCGATGAGGTGAAGCCGCACGTGTTGTTGTGTGAATGTGCGAGGGATTACTGTAATAACAGTATAAAGGATATACAAACACTTCACTCTTCACTCATTTCTCTCAAACAGCTTGCTGCTTGATTTGAATAAAATTACTTAATTGAATATTTGTTTTAAGTCTTTATTCTCAATTCAGTATTAGTGTTTGCCTCATTATTTACTAGAAATTAATTTTCCACAAAGTAACAGATGAACTACTGTATGTAATTCTGATCAGATTGCAATCCTGACAAAATGCTTCTGTGGAGATTAGCAGGAAATGCAGTCACCCGAACTACAGTATTTCATAGCCTGAAATGTAAGGATAATGGAAACAATAAAGAATGAGGAGACAATTTGCGTTGATCAGAAGTTTGTTATATCAACGGACTTTTTCTGCTAACCCTATTTGATGTCAATAAATAGGGTTAGAATAGTAAACCTTTTATCAAATCATAATGTAAGGCGTAATATGTCTCTGAATAGACATATACTGTATGTGAATTGGAGCTTGACTCGACAACTTCTAAACACTGTTATTGTGTTACAATGAACATTTTTTGATTTTTTGTTATTTATCTTTGCATTTGTATGTATTTTGTACATAACATTTACGAAATACTATTTTTTTTGAAAATTTTGAAGTGCATTCTAATTTATGCGTAGCTGTCAAAAGTACGATAGGTGTTTCTGTAATAGTACAATTGATGAAAAAGTTACTTTTAGAAAATATAATACTTGAATAACTTTATTTATTTTTACTTTCCACTCTAACATGCCGCCATGTTAGATTACCATAATATAGAACTTTGACACGGTTTAATAAATAGTCATTACAAGTAGTGTGATGTTCCGGTGACCTACCTGACCACATGAAGAATCAAGGGAACATTAAAATTGAAACCGGTCCTTTACAAAAGACTGGATGTCCTCTTATTGAAATAGAGGACTATCTGTAATTGTTGGAAGCGCTCGGGTGCTTGCAGCTCTGCAAATCAAACTGAGGTGAAGTAGGACAATGTGAGGAGGACATGCTGAGGCTGCTGCATTGTGGGACTGTTATAAATGTACGTAACGTATTCCTCTGGTGACATCAGACCACTTTACCAAACTGAGTACTCACAAGTACAGAACCTCAGTAGGGCGCTGCAACATGGACTCAAAGGTGAGATGTGAGATTTATATTTCTAGAAGCTCAATGCCAGAATATTGTTCAACAGGTTATTGTTTTATTTTGATAAATAATGACTTTTAATCTCTTAAGATTATGAATTTCAGAACCACGAGCTTTGAAATGCTGTATTTTAATTATATTACGATGTGTTCAGTGAGAGTTCCAATACAATCAGACAACCCCAAGTTCTAGAGGAGACTGCACGGACTGAATCCATTAATGATTGAAGAACCGTTTTTTGTATGTGTGTGTTTGCTTTTGATAGCGCTGTGAATCCAACTTTAACACTGGTTTTAGGTACAGTTCAATTCTAATGGCTAGGTGTGGTGAGAATGAGCATTTGATGACCTGTACAATAGGGCCATATTAGGAGAGGAGTGGTCTTATCTTAAAGAACGGCTGCATCCCAGATATCCATCAGTATTTGCATAATGGATTACAATATGCTAATGAAGATTTTTCCAGTATCCTGTCTTACATCGCTCCGTGTTTTGGCCAATCCTCAGTAATGTAAGATGCCTTTGTGGATGCTGACAGGAAGTACTACGTTAAAGTTTAAACAGTTGGAATAACAGGGCAACGTCACTCTGCTCACAGGGCTGTAACAACAAAATTACAACAGAAACTTATGCCAACTTCTATTGTTGTTTTAATATATCAATTTGAAAAGTTTATATGTATTTGAACACATCTTCATCTCCTCTTTTCCATTTATCTTTGTTTCTTCTCTTAAAGCAGAAAATGCAGAAAAGTACTGAAAAAAGGATTTTTTTGAAAGCAGTTGTATCATTTGTAAAGGTGTTACTATAACACCTTTACAAATGATACAAAGGTGAGATAATAATAATCTCTGAACATTTAGTCATATAAAACATGGATGACAAATAAGAATTTTTATAGTGTTAAATTTCAGAACTTCATTATTTAAAGATTATACTGATATAATGTATGATAATTAAAGACAAACAATGCCATAGGCTTGAAGTTAATATGACAGCTGGTGGCACAATACGTTAATTCAAATAGTTGTGCTCATTGTCACTGCAATGAAGACTTGGTAATTAGTTTGAAATGCATCTACCTAATCAATGATCAGTAATCGAATACCTGTGCTGTAATTTTGTTGGGAGGAGGGCGAGGACGGGTCTCTGGGTGGATAAAGTTACGACATCCTTGTATTACATAGTCACAAACACACACTCAAGCACACACAGAGACACACTTTTCCTTAAACACATAACGTAGCCGCTCAGCACTCAGGCAATGCGCTGAAGGCATGTTTGGTGCCTGGGCTCCATGAATGTTTAACCACCACAGTGCTTCCATGGCCAGTGAGCATACTGCCACCTCATTAGCAACAATGCAGGGACATCGACCCAGCAGGAAGCAGCAGTGCTACACTCTTCCTACACTGTTGTGATAATGGGCCAACTTTGACCCGTCATTTGAACCAGGGACTGATGAAGAGCTGAGCAGTGAAGGACTTAGTGGTTGAAGCAGTTACTTAATGAAATGAAATTAACCTTGAGAGGCTCTACAATGGAAGAAGTTGATGGCTGCTAAACTGCCATCACTGGTTGTGCTTGTCTGAGTTGGATGCCTAAGGACTGAAATTCCAGTGAGCTTGGACTGGCCAGGGTCATCACACAAGACTGAACGATGACACACATGGTTTTGGAAGTAAAGCAGGTAATATCACAATGATAGCTTTGTATCCTAGCTGCAGTTGTTTTGTTTTACAGAATTACTGTTTCCCCTGGTTTGTTTGTGCATCTTTTTTAGGGGGATCTTGATAAAAATTTGATGTAGATCACATTAAAAATCTGTTGTGATTTCTGAGTGATAAGTCTGTCTGGAGAGATGTGAGTATGATTTGGGCTTGATTGAATTACATGTTCCTCTCAGGCTTTGGCAGAGATGCTGGAAAGAAATATGTGAGTGCCATTCTAGTTTTTAATTACCTGTGACAAGAATCAAGTTTTTATTTGTTTATTTTGTTAACATCAAGATAACTTAAAAAATTTCAATTGATTTTTTTCGTAGGGGTAGGCCGAGGAAGGAAGAAAAATGTACGTTACTATCGGCCTTAACATCTCACACCTGTTCACATTTCACAATTATGAATCAACAATTGTTGTCAATCAGTAATTATCAATCATTCTATAGTGTTAATGAATCAAATAACAATTTTCATCTAATAAAGACAATGTAATGCGAACTGAGAAAATCTTGACTGCCGTTTTTCAGCTCGGACCGCTTTGAGACTATTGTTTTAATGTTAGCATATTACAAGTGCAGAAGAGTCATGATTTTGATTAATCGAATTTTGATGAATCACAGATTTGCACATGTAGCCGAACAAGTTCTTTGCATGTTACACTTGAAACAGTGGCAGCAGAGGATGTTGTTGACCGTTGTGGTGGAGGACTCTGATGGTCAGGTTTCTTTAGACACCTGGAGCCTCCTAAATGTGTGTTGCCCTGGGTGATGTGTGGTGTCAGTCAATCGCCCACGAGGAGTGCTATCTCTTTCAGGGGCCTAACTGCCACTTTGTGGCAGCGTAACTGGATCCTGTAACATACTGGATAGACAGGGACAATGGAGTGCCCTCTCAGGTGGTCTCCGGGTCAGATAGACTTTCGTGTTCTGTTGTAACTGTGACAAACTTCGAATATGATGTGTTTATTCATGCTGTACCTTCTACATGTGACTATTCCCTTTTGTTTATTTCATTGATATATATTCTGAAACATCTTCACCACTGACCAGCTTCCTTCAGGTGACACTGTTGGTGAGAAACACAACTTATTCATTCTAGAAATTGTTCACCATCCTTGTGTTGTTTTTACATCAACTGTGTGTTCAGCAGATGAAATTTTCTTTCAATGACAAAAAAATCTCTGCGCTACACACTACACCTGCCGACACAACGCTGTTCATCGAAAGGTTGGCACAAACAAAGATTTTTTTCATATTTCCTGAGTTTTACGTTACAAAATAAAGACAGAAAAAAAACTACACAACAGCGGATCATAAAAACTTAAAAGAAAGTGTTTTATCCCCATCTCCACACCTGACAAGATGGATTGCAAGATAAATTATTTAAAAACAATTTTTTACCCCCCCAACCACCATGATTCTTGTTCAAGCCAAAGACATTAAACTTGAACTGTTGCCTTTTTGAGGAGCTTTTTACTATAATCTAGGGTTCAAAGCACATAAAGCATTTACACGTATGGTTGGGAAGGTTTTCAATTAATTTATTCCTTCAATCGGTTGATGAACTTTCCTCTTGTTCTAAAGTTCTAACGAAAGGCCTCATCTGTCAAACAGGCGTATCCATATTGTTTTGTATAAGTGAGTGCTGAATTTTCACATTTTGAATCATGGACCAGTGTTACACAGTGTTCTTAGAAGTAGCAAGTTTCAAGTTTATTTATTCTTGTATAGCCCAGATTAACAGAAAATGTCTCAAAAGGCGGCCTCACCAAACTCTGATTTGGACTATTTATATAGGACATTTGGGTTAAAGATTGTCTGAGTTACTACTACAGAGATGAAACATGAACATTGGACAGAAAAATACATGTTTACTGAGGAGGAGGTCCATGCTGCTTTAACTCCTCATTAAGTATCACTATTTTGAAGCCATGTTTGTAATTAATTTTACTTCTGTTTGATGTGGGCATTGAAGAATAGATTTTGTATGTATAGGTTCTCAGTTATCCAGGTCATGGTTATCCAAAGCTCTTTAAGTCAATCCACTGGACTTAAAGAAAGTTTCTTGAAGATGTTTCGTCTCTCATCCAAGAGGCTTCTTCTGTTCCCTGAGAACTGGAGAAGCGTCTTGGATGAGAGGTGAAACGTATTCAAGAAACTTTCTTAAGATCCGGTGGATAATAGATTTTGTACTTCTCTGAAAGCTTCCAGTCAGTTTCAATCTGGATGCAAACTCAGAGATGATTATCTTAACTTGTAGAATCCTTCTTCCTACAACAATTTATGGATTAATCTTTTTCTGTTATATGCACTTGGCATGTATCATGTATAAACAACCTCTAGGAAGATTACAGGAGAGACGTGGCTCTCCATGTAGGTAGACCATGAGGGATGTTGTCTTTCTGGTATACAATGGAATATTTGGAATGAGGTTTCCTTTGTCGCCATTTCACTCAAATTATTAATGGTTTCCTATTAAAGGAAGTAGAGGCTGTAATCTATCAGCGTTTCCTGTCATATATATTACTGTTATTTCCCCCGATAAAATCAGATGTTCAGTTCAGAAAAGGGACAGAGACACATGCAGACACATCAAGGATCCTCTGGGTAGGTAAGGTTTTGGTATGTTTTCTTTTCAAATCTTTCCAGAAAGTTTTAATGCCCACATAGGGTTTTAAAAAATCATTTGTTTCTGGTATTTTAGGGGTAGAACTATGTCTTCTGGATAGAATAGATTAGTGTCAGAGTATAACAAAGCAGAGCAATAACTATTTTGTTACTGGAGAATGATCCATGAGTGTCAGTTACTTGTTTTGGTGACAGGTCTGCTCAATAGTGATGAAAGACAAAATGCTGATGTATAATACTGAGTGTGTACCTTCATAATATCATATGTCAAGTACCACATGTTTGCAGATTGTATTTCTTCTTCAGCTGTGTATTTCTAAGATGATAGCATTATGAGCATTATTCCTGAATTTTCCTTTGACATTCAAATTTGGATTCATTTGTTATTTGCTCTCCTGTTAAAAAGTAAAGACAATCAAGCTTCTCTAGTAGGCAGAGGTTTCAGGTCTGTTCTGTCCTCCCCTTGAGAAAGATTGATGCCTCTTTAGACAACACAGAACCAGATTAGATATGCTACGCTGGATTTAGATTCATCAAGAGCAAAAAGGATGCAGCCAAGGCCTCCGATAGCTCTGACTGGAAGCAACAGATATCTAGACAAACAAGCAGAGATGAGTTTCCCTCTGGGAAAGATGTTAACTAGTTGTGTTGTCATGTGATCAAGTGATAACCTCAACAAAAACAGGATGAGGACATGACATATAAATCAGGTTTTAAAGGGAAGAATGAGAACCAGACTAAAAACAATATTGTGTTAAGGGAATTCATTAATTTTGTTTTCAAGTCCTTCATGAATTTTGACAGTTTAGTCATTTTACCTTATTCTGCTGTGATACCTTGTCACTAATGTGTTCATGCTGGGACGCAGAGCCTGGAGGAGAGGTGTAACCAGATCCTGAGGAACATGGAGACCTCCCTGACAGCACGAGATCGCGTGGGCCTCCAGGACTTCGTTCTCCTGGACGCCTTCACAAGTGAGACTGCCTTCCTGGACAACCTAAGGAAACGCTTCCATGAAAATCTCATTTATGTGAGTCTTCTGTTTTGTTTTAATGTCAGATAACCTGACAACTTCCCTATTTCTAATTAAAGTTCAAACTGTTGACCTTTAACCCAACAAAATTTGATGCTGCATTTCCTTTTGCTGAATGTGATGATGCAAGCTGCTGAAGTAGCAGCTTGTGTTTTCATAATATACAAAGCAAGCAGTTTAAGGGTCATTTATATCCACAAGGGCATGACAAGTGATTAAGAAAACTTATTGCTTTTGATAAGAGGAACAAAATCAGCTAGCGACAGGGTGATACATGAACACCACAATGCTGTGTCCTTTAATCCTATTTGACTAAATATCTTAGAACATGACTTCCCTTCCTTCTCTTTCTCCACAGACATACATTGGAACTCTCTTGGTGTCAGTTAACCCATATAAAGAGTTAGATATCTACAGCAAGAAGCAGATGGACACCTACATGGGTGTTAACTTCTTTGAGCTCCCACCTCATATGTAAGGTTTTTTTTTTCCATTTTATTTTTTGATATGTTTTGCTATTTATGCAGTATAAACTGTGAGTGGAGCCTTTCTACATATCTACACATCTTTTCTTCTTGGTGTGATGGTGGAAATGATCCACTGTTCTGGTCAAGACTGAAATACCACCTGAACGACTGAATTTTTGGCTCACCTGCCAACTAATACATTTTTCATCATCCTCATCAAATTAAAAATGCAGCTGAATAAACCAACTGAAATATTTCATCAATAACTTAATGAAGTTATTAATAACTTAATAATGGCACAGAAAACTTCTATGAGTATGATGTTATACTGTAGTCATTAGGCTAGAGGCGAACACCCAAAAAGAATAACTAACTAACCCATTTGGTTTTGAACCAATTAGGTTTAAAACTAATTAGGTTTTGAAGTCACTTGGTTCTGAACTAACCAGGTTTTAAATTATTATTTAACATAAACGTTGTATTTATATTTATGTTATTATTTAATCATTATTTGTGTTTATTGTGTATGTCTACACTTTTTACATTTACACTATGTTTTTACACCTATCCTGCTTTATGTGCTTTCAATTGCCCCTTAGGGACTCGTACAGTTATTTGAATTTGAATTGAATTGAATATAGTTTTATTGTGTACAGCTGGCTGTACAGGAAAACAACTAGGAAGTCCTTTCAAAACAAGAGTTCGGACAAAACACCACAATAAACCCCATTTTAAATTATAAAAATAAGGCTGGCTTCAATCTATTATTGTGCTTTCAGCTATGCACTGGCAGACAATGTCTTCCGCACTATGCAGTCTGAGTTCAACAACCACTTCATCCTTATCTCGGGGGAGAGCGGGGCTGGTAAGACCGAGGCGTCCAAGAAAATCCTGCAATTCTATGCTGTCAGCTGTCCAAGCACCAAACTCCTGAACAACATCCGGGACAGGCTCCTTCTCTGCAATCCTGTCCTTGAGGTCAGTGACCTTCTTGTATGCTAAATCATCTGAGAGAAGAATTATATTTCTACAAAAAGTATATGAATATTTTTTTTATCGTCAAGGCTTTTGGAAATGCCAAAACTCTGAAGAATGACAACTCAAGCCGTTTTGGGAAATACATGGACATCCAGTTCGACCACCAGGTGGACTGAAATTACTTTATTATACTATTTTACAGCACATATAATAATGACCATACCAAATCTCCCTGCAATGCTCTGACCTCAAGAGTCACACTTTTCAGGGTGGTGCAGTTGGTGGTCACATCTTGAGCTACCTGCTGGAGAAGTCCCGTGTGGTGCATCAGAACCATGGTGAGAGAAACTTCCATATTTTCTACCAGCTGGTGGAGGGAGGAGAGGAGGATCTGCTCCGATGGCTTGGCCTAGAGAGAAACTGCAAGCGTTACAGTTACCTGGTGCAGGTCAGTGGCCATCAAACAACTCGCACACTAGCTGATGGAATAGAAATCCCTTTGTTTTACTTAATGTTATTTCTGTTATTTGTCTCCAGGGTGGTTGTGCCAAAGTTAGCTCAATCAATGATATAAGTGACTGGAGGACTGTACGAAAAGCCCTCGCTGTCATAGAGTTCAGTGAAAGTGATTCTGAGGTGATTTACTACATTGGACATTCAATATTATTAAATCTATATATAATGGTTTTTTTGGGGGGTTTCACAAACTATTCCTTTCTGTAATGCAGCAACTGCTCGGAATAGTTGCTAGTGTGCTCCATCTGGGAAATATCAAATTTGAAGCTGACGCTCGAGGATATGCCTGCCTCATTGAAAATCAGGAAATGCACTGGTTGTCAAAGGTGAGACCCACAATAATGAAAATTTTGCAATGCAATAATATAGTGGAAGATTGAAGTAAAACTTTATTTGCTTTGCCCTTACTGTACAGTTGCTTGGGATTCCTACCCAGGTTCTACAACAGGGCTTAACTCACAGGAAGATTGAAGCCAAAGCAGAGGAGGTGGTTTATTTTATTTGATTGAGAGTTTAAAATGTTCCTATTGTTTGATTTTAACTATTAACATTCTGTTGCTCAAGGTGCTCAGTCCCTTCTCTGTGGACCATGCAGTATATGCCAGGGATGCCCTTGCCAAAGCCATCTATGGCCGCACTTTTAACTGGTTGGTCAACAAAATCAATGAATCTTTAGCGAACAAGGTGAGAAATAAAAGGATAAATGCAAATTTGTAAATATTTTTTTGTGTTAAATTGCTACTAACATAATTTTTGTGATGTTAAATGAAGTGGAAAAGGAAAAAATCATGGTTAAAATACAAAAATTGTATTCCTATCTGACTCAATTATCTGTAGGATCCATCCAGGAAAACAGTGATTGGTCTGTTGGACATCTATGGTTTTGAAGTTTTTAATGTTAACAGGTAAGACACTGTGCACGTGAGCAACTTCTTCAGCAGCAGGCTCACAAAATGAAAAGTTTGTTACTGACGCCGTCTTCAATTTACTTTAGCTTTGAGCAGTTTTGCATCAACTACTGCAACGAGAAGCTTCAGCAACTTTTCATCCAGTTAACCCTCAAGTCTGAGCAAGAGGAGTATGAGAAGGAAGGAATTGAGGTGGTGGAGCCAACATTCATTTTTGTGCATTTTGTCATTCAAACTGCCACTAATGTGAAAAAATGAACACATTTTTTTAATGTACAGTGGGAACCGGTGCCATATTTCAACAACAAGATAATCTGTGATCTTGTGGAAGAGAAATACAGAGGAATCATCTCTTTATTGGTAAACACATGACTAAGTAATGGTTTTCGAGAGACAAAAAACAGTTTACTCACCCACTGAACAAAATCGTGGAATAATGATAGATGCTTCTCCTCTCCTGTAGGACGAGGAATGTTTACGTCCTGGGGAAGCCACAGATCTGACTTTACTAGAGAAGATGGAGGAAAAGATTGGTGGTCATCCTCACTTTGTCACGTCAGTTCGGTTCTTCAGTTTGACAAACAGTACAGGTTTTCTGCACGTGCTGAAGCAACATAACTTAAAGGAGAACGCTTTACCATAAGATAAGCTATTTCCTCTTCCTGCAGACATAAACTTGCGGACCAAAAGACAAGGAAAACACTGGAGAGAGGAGACTTCCGCCTCTTGCATTATGCTGGAGAGGTTACATACTGTGTTGTTGGTAATACTGATATTGATGATATGATATGCTTCTTTACATGGAATAATCATTTACACCTCTGTTGAGCATGTTTAACTAACAGCAGCCAAAGGGTAAATATAGTCCAACAGAAGTACAGACACAGAGGGATCAGCAATATATATTTTATACTGCTGAAATATGAAGTTTGATTAATTAGCTGATATAATAGGTCAAGCTAATTACAATTTGTCTCGCCCAAAATTCAAGTGTGGTCTGCCATATATACAACTTCATGAAATGTAATATTTCCTGTGCAACACACTCTGACTTTTACTTGCAGTACATGTATAAAACCTGTTGCTTTCAGGACACACTCATCTTCACAAATATATGCCTGAAAAGAGAATGTGTGTCTGTCCAGTACTGGCCCATATGATATCCCATTGGTCATTTTTTAAAATGACCTGTGGGATATCAGATTAGATCTGTTAGTTATTTAGAGTATTCATTGTATATATATTATACTTCAATCCAAAATTCTCAAAGTTTAGAGAAAAATACATATATATATATATATATATATGCACTCAAACACACATAACTAAAATAGACTAGAAATTTTGTTTTGTTTTGGTGATACATAAATATAAGTTTCCATTGGCAACCATATAATACTGATAATACCTATTTTTGACAAAGCAGAGATTTGTTGCTGCCAAAAACAAATATACAGTATTTAAATGTGCTCTTTGTTTTTAAAACCTTCAGGATTCTTGGACAAAAACAATGATCTCCTGTATCGAAATGGGAAAGAGGTAATTTTATTTCACTTCTCATGAACATTGGGGAAGATTTTACGTTGCAGGTAATGAATTCAAATACAGTTCAAGAATAAAGACACTGCATTTATACAAATTCTATACTCAATCAGAATCTATATTTAATGTATATCTTATACTTTACTGATACCAAAAAACCCTAAAATAAAACAATATATGTAAAGTCATTCAGAAAAAACCCCGACCATATCTGACATTTTAAGTGCTTCAGCAGTTTTCCCCTTTCTCAAGGTCATGCGACAATCCAACAATGCAATCATCCGACACTGTTTTCCTTCTACTGAACCAGACAGCAAGAAGAGACCTGAGACTGTGAGTAACGATTCAAATGGTGATGATGTTTATTTACAGTAAACAAACCATCACACTCGTACACCATTTTCCTGCGACCCATCAGGTGGTGACTCAGTTTAAGAGCAGTCTGGTTGGCTTGACTGAGATTTTAATGTCGAAGGAGCCCTGGTATGTCCGCTGTATTAAGCCCAATGAAGCCAAGCAGCCAGGTGAATCCTTGTTTCCTAAAATTCCTCAACATCTGAAAACATCTTATAGCCTTTTCCAATCCAATCCAACTTTATTTGTTATTGAAACGACACTAATCCTAACCCTAACAGCTACACTTATAAATTATAGAACACAGTGACCCCTTAAACTATCCAGATGACCTTTGGTGTCTCCTGCAGGGCGCTTTGATGATGTGTTGGTGAGACATCAGGTGAAATATCTGGGCCTGATGGAGCACCTGAGGGTCAGGCGTGCTGGATTTGCTTACCGACGCAAATACGAAATTTTTCTTCAGAGGTACTGAAACAAACTTAGACCTGTCTTGTTTAGGTGAAACACACCTAAAATTACCTTTTTCTTAAAGACACACAATTGATTCTTTTATTCTTATTCTGATTTGGACACATACTTTGAAATATCTAAAATCTGTGTGTCTCCTTTTTGCTTAGATATAAAGCTCTGTGTCCAGACACGTGGCCTCGCTGGAAAGGTGCAGCTGCAGAAGGGGTGCAGCGCCTGATCAAACACCTGGATTACAAATCTGATGAGTACAAGATGGGCCGGTAGGCAGATTATGAATGAATGGATCCCAAAAAACTGCTCACGATGAGATACTAGCGTTTCTCACCTTTTTTTTATTGCACCCTCAAGAACAAAAATTTTCATCCGTCACCCACGAACTCTGTTTGCAACAGAAGATGCCTTTCAAGTCTGCAAAAATAAACTAGGTGAGATCAATTGCACTGTAATTCTAAATTAAGCATCATCATAATCTTGAGGATGGAGCTCTAACTCTGAATTACAGCTACAAGGATTCAGGCTAAGTACAAAGGCTACCGAGTGAAAGAAGGCTACCTGAAACAGAGACAGGCTGGTGAGTATTAGAATATGCAGAGATTCATTTTCTGCATGAAGTAGAAAGTTGACCAAATATTCTCAAATGGCCACATGGCAAACTTTCTGTATAACTTTATGTGACCTTTTCACCTTATAGCCACAAAGATTGAGAACTGCTGGCGAGGTCTGATGGCAAGAAAGGAGCGTGAAAAGAGAGCCTGGGCAGTCAAGGTCATCAAAAAGTAAGTCACCTCAACAACTGAAGTTTGAACAATACATGTAAAGAGAATGACGGCCACTCAGTCCATATTTGTGAGCTTTATCAGTCTATTGATTTTTGTTCTAGGTTCATCAAGGGCTTCATTACTAGAAATCAGCCAACCTGCTTTGATAATACGGATTACTTGGCATATGTGAGGCACAGCTACCTCACACGGCTGAAGGAAAACCTCCCCAAAACAGTCCTGGAGAAAGACTTGTGGCTCACCCCTCCACCTGTACTGCAAGAGGCAAGTGGTACATAATATTTTAATTCACAAGTTTTCAGTGTAAAATTTTATTAGTCGAAGTCACTACCTTGAAATGTTGGAAATAGTCAAACTACTCAGCAGGTGTCAAACAACTCTTGCAATTTTTTTCTAGGCTTCCCAGCTTCTGAAAAAGCTTTACATTCGCCACATGGTCCGGAATTACTTTCGAGGAACCCCCCCGCAGAGGAAAGCACAGGCACGGAACTCAAAATGTCCACTTAATATTTAAAATATCAAAAATTGTAATTTCCCTAAATCTGTTCCTATTATTAAATATGCCCTGTTTCCTTGTTTCCAGCTTCATTTAAAAGTACTTACAAGCTCCATGTTCAAAGGAAAGAAGGAAAACTACCCCTTCAGTGTGTGCAGGCCATTCATGGACACCAGGATAGGTAAGACTGCAATTAGTGCACAGACAACACATATACTCATTTACATGTCAAATTTGAGGTATAGATGCTCCAGTTCTCAAGTGAGAATTTATCAGATTATTGTACTCTAATTGAGTGTTAAACCTCTTTTATGGATTCTCGGTTATTTCTATTATTTGAAGGTGCAGAAGACATAAACATCAAAGTGCTTCAGATGATTCGGCATGAGAGCATTAAGGTAAACTAGCATTGGAATTATTGGTGCATCGTTATCATTTGTTATACGCTGCATTTGTGTGTCCGTCCTACAGTACAGCGTGCCAGTCGTGAAGTACGACAGAAACGGGTTCAGACCTCGTCTCCGGCAGCTCGTTTTCACGCAGGAAGCTGCCTACCTGGTGGAGGAAGCCAAGGTCAAGCAGCGGATTGATTACAACTCTCTGAAAGGTGGCCAGACAGATAGTTTCAAAAACTTCTGCTTTGTTCTATACAAGCTTTATAACTTTATATGTTGAATGTACACATTTTAAAGGGCTTTTTTTTATGTAGGTGTATCGGTCAGCAACCTGAGTGACAACTTCTTGATCCTTCATGTTACATGTGATGACATCAAACAAAAAGTAAATCAAATGACACCCTGGTGTGTGTGTGTGTGTGCGTGTGTGTGTGCGCGTGTGTGTGTGCGTGTGTGTGTGTGTCTGTGTGTTCACGTGCATGTGTGTCGGTGTGTGAGTGTGTTGGGCACAGTGACTTTCCCCCTTATCCTGTACTTTCTTGTAATTTGAATACGTAGGTATGTAAATGTGAGATTTACGTTATGTTGTTTTAAAAGTAAATTAACATTCTGATATATTGAACTTGGTTTATGTGAGATCCTATGATTAAAGGTCAAAAGGTTAAAGATTAAACTCAACTTTATTAATCCCCCATGGGGGAATTATTTTTCTTAATCAAGCTATTTCTGCTGCACAGAACAGACTATTTTTAATTAAATGGTTTTCTTTCAGAGATCAGAGATTTTTTCATGGATATTAGCAGTTTTTTTATGCAGTGCTGCAGTGCCCCTCATAGGAAACATGTCAGAATAGCATTATGTAATAATTTAGGAATAAAAATATTGACATCGAACAGCTGAGGTACTGTAACCATCTGTTCTTGTAGGGGGATCTGGTTCTGCAGTGTGACTATCTGTATGAGGCCCTGACTAAGCTGTGTGTTATTGCCAACAAGCAGAACTACATTAAAGTTGTCCAGGGCAGGTAAACAAAAACAAACAAAAAGAATTTTATGCAGCAATTTTATAGCTCATCTTATAAATAGTTTAAAAAAAATTGTGTACATACATGATTCAATGTGAATCATTGCAGTGTGAGATTTGACATCCAGCCTGGCAGAGAGGGCTTTGTTGACTTCAAGAGTGGTCAGGAGTCCGTGATCTACAGGGCCAAGAATGGGCATTTGATGGTGGTGAGTGTGGAGTTCATCGAATGATCATAGCGACAATGCAAAATTATTATTTGTTCAAAACACTGACCACGATCATTCTTATCTTCTGCAGGAATCTACGAGGACAAAGTCCAGATGATGTTGCCAGTGATTTGGGATGATGTAACTGTTTTCTCTTTAATTCGGCCACATGGTTGTTGCTAACTGTTTTATGTTAACTGATTTTTATTTTTTGCGTCTATATGACAGTATAATCCAATAATGTGGATGCAAATATAACACAACTACTGTACTGCCAATATCTTGTAGTTAACAGACAGGGAACCAGCAGCCCCCACAAGTCAGGAGCTGCTACTACAAGATCCCTTATTTTGACTTGGATATAAAACATGCACTGAATTTTCATGTATCCTAAAATTTATGTTTGTGCCTTGATTTTGATTTAGTTGCCAGAAAAAAAAATTGGTGAATAAAAGTAAATCCGTAACGGCGTCACAGTTACTCAAGGCTCATTGAGTTTCTATGTCTGTAAAAATGCTTTGAAATGTCTGCTGATGTAATTGAGCGCTTTACAAATAAAGATTGATTGATTGATTGATTGATTGATTGATTGATTGATTGATTGATTGATTGATTGATTGATTGATTGATTGATTGCATCTGGGGAGCAACAGCTAGCTTGTGAAATTGCTGTGTACTGGGAAAACCTGTTTCCTGCCATTTATGTGGATGTTTGACAGCTATCATGCACCTCACCTCTCAGCCAATTGTCATCCAGGATAAGCGTCAGCCCACCTAAATAAGTGGCCACAGAACATCCCATAATTTATCCTCTTTGGGAACTCTTACACTGAGACTAAGAGAAATGAGAGGCTTACATATGCAAGGTAAACACAGACTGAAGTTGTGTGTTTATTAAATTCATTTTAGAAAGTGTGGATAGACTGTCCTCATTTCATATACTGATGTAATTTCAAATTACTGATATTAGCATATTTGGAGAGACAAGTGTGCTCCTCAAGTACATTTTATTTGGCAGTTATCTCATCATAATTGCATTGTCATCGGTTTTATATTCAATTATAATGATGAGTAAGAAATGAATGAGCTCATACAGGTCTGACAAACGATCAAAAATTTATTAAGGATATGATAAATCTCACAAACTGATTGGACCTGAAGTGAGAAATGGTCAAAGGTAACCATGTGAGGATGAATTGTGATGGCCTCTAGTTGATCATTAAAGAGTTGTTTGTAAATGTCACTGATTGTCGGGACAAGGTTTAGAAAAATGCTGAGTAGATCTACATGAGAAGACTCAACAGACGCAGCTGAATGACAAGAAAACTTGACCAAGGACCTCTGCCTGTGTGACGATGGAGAAATTCACAGCCATAATATTTGTCCTCCTGGCTTCATGTATCTGCAGGTCATTAGGCAAGTACCCACGAGCTTATCAGTTTACACTCACATAAATTGTTGTTAATCTCTAATATGTATTTTTTTTTTTTTTTTTGCTGTCTTTTTTAGAGTCCGAGTAAATGAGAAATCATTTTTGTATGTTAGCTTCAATCACAATAGTCATTTTAAACCTGATTTAGAAATCACTTTGTGTGTGTGTGTGTGTGCGTGCGTGCGTGTGTGTGTGCGTGCGTGCGCGCGCGCGTGCGTGCGTGTGCGCGTGCGTGTGTGTGTGTGTGTGTGTGTGTGTGTGTGTGTGTGTGTGCGTGTGTGTGTGTTTGTTTTGGTCAGATGTTGGCAGCTGAATAACAACAGTTGCTGGATCTCATTCAGTTTTCAGTGTGGCAGCAAGAGAAAACTTGGACTAGATTGAATAAAAACAATTTGGAAAACTGGGAAATTCCAATATTTTTTTGTATCATTAAACACTGATTAAACTGAACTCTCAATGTAAACTGTAAATAACATCTAATAAAAATATAATGAAAACGATCAAGGTAAAGACATCTTTCTTCATTTTGAACAGGACAGACATGTGCAGGACGCTGTGGGGAAAGGTTAGACTTGTGTTCCTGCCACTCAACGTGTACGTCTCTGAAGAACTGCTGCTCAGACTATAAAGAGTACTGTGTGGAAATACTCCCATATTCTGGGACCATTATGGGCGGGACTGATTTTACTGTGCTTGAGGCAAGTTTCAATAAAAGTTCAAAGATTGTATGCAGGTAAGTGTTTCTTTTGTTCATCTCATGGTCTGTTTAACTTCTGCAACGCAAAACATACAAAATATTTAGAAATTTGGTTAAAGGCACAAGAAAAAAAGGTTGCAGAATGAATGTTTAAGAAAGACAAGAAGTCTGGAAACTTAATGGTCATTCTTTATGACAACAGGTTTGACAATAACACTGACACTGTGGGGTATGTGGATAAAAACAACAGGGGACATTGTATTTCCCCACTGCTGTACAAAACAGGTTGGATTCCTGTGCGTATCTCTTCAGATGATGGCGCTACATTCAGCAGAGTTGGAGCTTGGCTCTCAGGTACACTATATTCTCAGGAACATGGCTTCTAAGCATTCAAAAAATAGTTTTCCATTTGTTGTTGAAATAGCATTAATATAGAATTAATTTTCTCCAGTACACACTGGAAAGCTGGACTCTCAGTTCAAGGCAACACTGGTCAACTCAACCAAATGGCAGTACTATGGCACACCTAATGTTAGTGGCACTCTTGAGATGACATGGAATAACTCTTTAGTCACAGGAGAAAGGGTCAATTTAGAGCTGTGGGGATACAGAGAGACAGGTTAGTATTCCATATGTGTACACTGCATAGGTCACATGGTTTAAAATGACATATAAAATGCATTCTTGTAGGAGACCCTTATGGAGAGAACTGGCGTGGTGAGTGGGTGTATCTCTACTCACTTGCGAAGGATCATCCCAACAATGGTTACTTCATGTTTTTGCCCAAACCAGCAGAAAAGAACTTTTCAAGTTGGGAGCTAGGCTCCATACGGATCAGTTCCAGTAACTACCCAGATGGTACATGGTATGTACATATGTTCTCTATTACACAAGTGACTCTTTATGGATTAGAAAAAAGATAAAATTGACATAAGTTGCAGCTGTGTTTGCCATGGGTTTCATTCAGGAATGTTCACGCGATGTGGTCAGAGGATCACGCTCTGGCCTGGCATCTGGAGGAGAAGTTCAGGCAGAACTCATCAACGTGGGCCTTGGATAAATGTTTAGCATGGGATACGTTGGAAACCAGTCTGCCAAACTTTATCAGTGAGATCATAGACTGCCCCTGTACTCTGGCTCAAGCGAGGGCGGACACAGGGAGGTTTCATGTAAGTGTGAAGCATTTGAAGCATTTCATTGCACTCACCCCAAACAGCCTTGAAAACTTAAAGTTTTTGATGCTTCACCCACATAAACACATAAATGGAAAAAACAAACTCAAACTACTACACAGGGGAAATGAAGAATGTGTAAGATTTTCTTCACAGATAAAATTTACAATATCTGCAGTCACGATGTGCCATGTTAACAAATGAGGAGTCACATGATTGAGCCTATATACACTACTACAAACCATAAGCAGACAATCATTACTTCACACATAGAACATAAATGTCATGCAGTAACTAAGTCTTCTTCGATATAGATGAACAGAACAGCGCTACCACCAGATGATGAGGATTTTACTACTATTTTACTACTATTTTACTCTGTGTGCTGTAGATAAGAATTTGCAGTACAGGTGTAAGTGCCTGCAGCCTCATGCTAACACTCACTGCTTATCAGGTCAAAGTCTTCTGCCCTTATTATAGTATTTACACCCAGTCATTATCTTCACGTTCTGCATGTTTCTGCATCAATTTATTCTTTATTTATTGGGGTTAGGCAGGGTCATCACTACTTTCTCAACTTATATGATTGACTAATACAGTATATTAACTGCTGGGTAACTTGAAATCAAAAACTAAGTTGGTTCCTCTGTCACTGTAATATAATTATAATATAATTATATCTGTGGACCAGGTTCTACCTATGGACCAGGTTCTTTACACACAGTCTAAAATCATGTTTTAGACTGTGTGTAAAGTTGTTATTAAGTCTAATAACATCTAAGCAAATTGCAGCGAGTTTTAAACCGGGTAATGTGTAAAAATAATTGCTAGTTAATCTCGCATGTAGATATCAGTGACATCAGAAATGTGAGCCTACCAAATAATACTTAGCAACAATAGGCAGAATTTGCTAAGATAAGATTCCTTATAATATGTTTTAAAATCTTCCACACATTAGCTCATCATTAAACAAGCTTTTGAACAGTCACTTCAGATACAGTACATCAAGCCAAGTTTAATAGCTGGCATTAATTTAGATGGGCAACATCATGTTTCAATGGTTGGTTATCAAGTCAAATGGGTGATATACACTGTTTCTCTCACTTTAGACAGACTATGGCTGTGATATAGAGAAAGGGAGTGTTTGCACCTACCACCCAGGAAGTGTTCACTGTGTGAGGGCAATACAAGCCAGGTGAGTCTTTCACCCGCAATGTGAACATGCATTTATCAATGGGTGACAGTTTAATAAAATATTTTCACATCATTACTGAGACTTTTGGGAATGTGACTGGGAAGAACTCATGAAATGTTTGAGAGAATACGTAGAAAAAAGTGTAAAATTCTACTGTCTTGACAATTTTGATGGGTCATTTTTCAGCTCGTTTATCAGTTACACATGACACGGTTTCATGAGGTCACGAGTTACTCATTTTGTTTTGCTCAAGATAACAAAGCTACTTATTCATGATAAGAGCTTGATTTACACTGCTATCTTGAGAAACAAAGTCATTAAAACAACATTAAAAATGTAATTTCCTCTTATGACTTATGATCATTAGGAATCATGGGTGTCATTTTAGTAAGCACATCATGACTACAGCACCGACTTATTTAGGTGAAAGTATCGGTTAAGACATTGACTGAAAGCTGCAGTCAGTAGAAGCTTTAAACCACTGCGGTATTCCACCGCACTTTCGTGAATGATGCATTGATGTGCATCCTGGTAATCAAAAGTCCATTTTATACCCATTGATTAGTCTGTTTAATACCCATTAAATTTCTCACTGAATTCCGCTGATAGCCATTAATCTCAAAAAGCCAAACATTAAGAGTTAACCGTTTAGCGGTCAAAAAACTGTTGAATGAAGCACCAACAGGAAAGTTCGACATCAGAGCAAACTGTTCACATAGTCTTATATGTGCTGATTTATTTTGACATGATGTTAAATCTTAATCTATGGACTGAAACGGTAACTACAGTAACTGGATATGGCGGTATGTGGTTGTTCATATCTACTAATATCTACGAATGTTCGTAAGTCGAATGTCCGAAGAAGCCTGTATTTGCTTGTTCGGGTGAAATCAGATGTGAGGGCACGTCATTGTCACGTCATTGGTGATTAGTAATTAAATTCCATTTCATGCAAAAATATAACTGGTGCAATTAATTTAATATAAACTCAGTGTTCTGGAAATGTATCATCAGTCCCAGGTATGCAGCAGGACAACAGTGTTGTTATGACAGCACTGGTGCTCAGGTCCTGACAGCAGACTCCATTGGGGGTAGCACCCCAGACCGAGCACATGACTGGGGTTCTCCTCCATACCAGAACCCCCCTCGTATTCCTGGACAGTCGCACTGGGTTTATGACGTCCTTAGCTTCTACTACTGCTGCCTGTGGTCTGACAACTGCTCCTACTACTTCAAACACCGGCCCTCCAGTGACTGCAGGCATTACCATTCACCCAGCTCTGGTAAGTAAAAAAGCCTTAAAAGTTGTGTTGTCCGTGAGATTGTTGCCACAGGTGAAGTCTTATTGTGTGATATTCCAGCTGTGGTGTTTGGAGATCCCCACTTCATCACATTTGACGGTGTCAGCTACTCCTTCAATGGCAAAGGGGAATACACTCTGGTGACCTCAGCTAAGAAAAAGCTTACGATTCAAGGCAGAACAGAACCGCTGAATGGTGAGAAGGCACAGAGGGATTCTCTTTTTTTTTTCAGCAATCATACGTGAACATTTAGAAATAAAAGATACTCATGTACCTAAACTCTTACTGATTCTGTCTCTATTAGGAACCACTATAAAAGCAACAAAACCGACTGCTGTGGCCATGAAAGAAGCAAACTCTGATGTCATCGAGGTGAGGCTTGCCAGTGGCCACAGCAGCCTTGAAGTGTTGCAGAATCAAAAGTCCCTGTCGTTTTCCGAGCAGACTTGGATGGACCTGCATGGTGAGAGCTTCATTCCTGTCACTGTGTCTTTATAAACTTTTATTAACTTTTCATTTTATTTTTGCATTACATATGACCTCTGAAACATGTTTTTTGTGTCTTTTGGCCTGAAAAAGGAAAAATGTCACATGACCATTGTTATGACTTTAGGTCAGAGTTATGCTTTTGTCACCTATGTCCTTTAACATGTTTTATCCAAACAAACACTGGATGATTGTCCATGTTTGGTCCAGTGTGGTTCTTCAAAACATAACCTTTGTAAAACTGGCAGAAAATGACTTGATTTTCTGCTAAATGCATCTCTTCTAGGTGTGTTTGTGTTTTCTCCTTCCACCGCAAGTGTAACTGTGATGTTCCCCTCGGGAGCTGGAGTGGAACTGGACCTGAGAGAGGGAACTATAACAACCACGGTGCTCCTGCCAGAGGAGTTCAAAGATGAAACACTAGGACTGCTGGGAAATATGAACGGTGATGCCAGTGACGACCTCACTCTTAGTGACGGCCACGTTGTGCATAATCACAGCGTTCCAGAGGCTGTGTTCAACTTTGGAGCAAGCTGTAAGAAAGAATACAGTTTATGCACTGAAAAATGATGTTATCTACCAATCATAACTGTTTAACATTCATTTAAATAAGCTTCTATCTAGGTATATAGGGTGCAGCAGTCAATCTAAAATACTTTAAGGTCAGGTTATCTATGAAGAAAATGACTTTTTACCTTCAGACACACGTTTATTTTATTTTTTCAAATACCACATTGGCTAATGACTCCATTTAGACAAATAGGCAACTTTAGTTTAGGTTAACGTAAGGTACCTGTGAGTATCAGTCAAGTTTAAAGTATAAATTACTGTTATAAAGGTATTCTTCCAATATGAGTCAGTGCAGCTCGACATATTTTAGGGTCCTGACCATGGCTGTTAAAGGATGGTCCACCATGTCTGTACTGTTTGCTATAATTGAATATTTCCTTCAAACAAGGAAACATATTTATATGTTTGTAGACATCAGCACATTATCTGTCCATCCATTTTTTTTTCTAAGCACTACTGGTTTTAAGTCTGTATAATTCCTCTTATTTTACAGGGGCTGTCTCCAATGACTCTGCCTTGTTCACATATGATTCAGAATATCTTTTGGAAACATATTACTTTGCTCCAAGACATGACAAAAGTTTTGTTCCGGTGTTTTCTGTTCCTGAGACCCCAGATGATCCGCTAATGGAAGATGCATTTGAGATATGCACTGGAGAGGGCTCTCAGTTCTGTAGGTACGTCTGGAAACGGTTATCAACTTTTTTTTCATTATAATATTAATGAATTGCATTTTATTTATTTGTTTTTATAAAGCAAACATCAGTTAAAGTTAACTGCCGTCTTCATGTGTGGCACTGAAGGGAGTTCCCACAAAACAATAACAGTTTTTGTAAGACAAATCATGTGATTTACAGGCATGAATCGTAGAATGCAGGGAATTTAAAGCTTCATTCATCTGGGGATGAAAGGAAAAATGACTTGGATTCTTTGTTTTCTACTTTGTTTCTTTTGTACTTTGTTTCCTGATCAGTGTGTCTATACTTTAGGTATGATATCCTGGTAGGTCGCAGCCCCACAATTGGCAATGCTACCAGAGTGTCGTTCCAGACTCACCTTTCTCTTGTGCAAGATCTAAAGCCAGGTGAGTTTAATATTGTATATTAGTATGTATAATATTTGTATGGTTTTAAGAACTAATTATTATAATACTGTGCAGTGATATCCTGTGGATGGATTTCACCACCAATCAATGGAAAGAAGAACGGAACCACTTATTTACAAGGAGCTAAAGTTCAGTTTTCCTGTAACGATGGCTACACACACAGAGGACCGGAGGAGCGTGTGTGCCAGGAGAATGGCCGGTGGTCTGGAGAAGACACAACCTGCATTGTTTACAGTATGTGTGCATGTTTGTGTTTGTATGTGCTTGTGTGTCATTCCATACATCTAATCAGCATTAAGATGCATAAAATACTTAAAACATTCCCATGATTTGACTTCATGACTGATATTGGCTTCTAAGAATAGGCTTTCATCACTGTGGCAAAAGATTATTTGTACATTCATGTGCCAACAATGTTTTAAACCTTGTTTTAAACATTGTTGTTATTTTTTAGGCAATGTTGCAGGAATCGTGGCCGGTTCAGTCATCGGAGCTGTCGTACTGATTGTGATAATAGTGACAATTATACTCCAATCCAGAAAACAAAAAAGGTGTGTATAGCATCGTTATTTATTGTTAACATTGCATTTCTCCCCTTTATTATCTTCATATGGAACAACTGTGTTAGAAGACATGTGATGTCATTTCCTTTAAAAGAACAAAAATTTATTTTTTCTCCTTTTTTTAATTTCAGAAAAGCTGCACAGTCAGATGAAACTGAGGTAGTTGAGGTCTTCTGAATCCAGTTCTCACTTTACTGGCACACTGTAAATATATGAATCTGCATGAACTGGAGAATAGAAATGTGCACGCATAAATATACTTAACAACAAGGAAATTTCAACCCTCACCCTCACCTCACCTGTACAACCCTCAGCATCCTTACACAGAGTTCAGGACTATGAACTACAATTTTAAATGATTACAGTGAGAAAACAGTCATGAACGTGAATGGTTGTAAAAATGGATAATTGAATAACTTAATGATGTAAATTGATTCACTGAGCTGTCTACAGTCATTAATGATATAACCTACTGCTGCTTAAATATTCCATTTTTTGTTGTCATAATGTCATCCATTATTAAGAGTTATAAAAAAGAGTTTAGTCATTTCAGTCACATAGAAATCTACCATTTAAGTTTTATTGTTCTTTTGTCAAATTATAATGCATATTTTTATATATATAGACTATCATTTTTCAAATTGTTGGACAATAAAGTTTTTTGATACAGTATATTCTTTGTTTTATTTCAATTTGACTCACATGAACCTATCTAATCAATTTAAAGCATTATTACCACAGCCTGAGTTGCACATAGCGTAGATGCAAGAAGCGCTGTTGGCTTTATCGCTTATTTTATTTTATCATAAAATGTGCCTTGATCAAGCACGTTGTGTCCATCAAAACACTGAGAAAATATCAACTTTTCATTTTCATTTTCACGTTTTTTTACGAAATTTATGAAATGGTTCAGGTAATTGTCCCAAATCACTTGAACCCTGTCTCGTCTTTGTCTTTGGAAAGCAGGCTTAACCTGAGTTTTGTTAATTGCAGCCTAACGATGTAAAACACAACTGATAGTTGATGAATCGTGGTGTTTGCATGCTTTTCTTTTTTTTTTTTTTTTTACAAAAAAAGAAGGAACTCTGGCCATCGGTACTACATTGGAAATATTTATATTCAGGATCCAATCGGATTTCAGCTGGTGCCAGCATTCCAATGGATTTTGGAATGCTTTGGTATGAAAATATTATAAATGTACCATTGTTCTTGATGACATTAGATTTTTAATGCAGATATCTTTCTGCATGGATCTGCACCTGTTCAGTATTTTCTATTTGATGTTGAAAGACTTAATGCTTCTTTCAAGCCCTGTTTATTATCTGAACATTTTAAGTGCTACGTGCAAAATTCCTCACCAGGACTCCACTGAGTCAGTCTTTCGATCCATCATCAAGTTATTTCCAATCTTGTGTTTAGTGACCGAGTTGTTTACTGTGTGACTCTGAATGTACGTTCTGTTCCTTCACACAACACAAAGCTGTGATTTTTCATGGACAAAGGCCACCAGTATGTGACAAGACTGCAGAGGCCCCTGTTGAATGAACTGTCTCCTTCCTGCTTACAGAGTCATCCAGCAACAATTCACCGGAGACACTCCAGAGATATAAATACAAGTAATTAGCATTATTCTGTCCTGGTCCTGGGGCAACAGAGGAGTAACACACCAGCTCATGATACAGCAAGACATTCTTACCCTTGCGATCACACTTGATGCTGTAGAAGTGTTGAAATGAATCAGACGGTTATTTAAAGTGTGTGAGCAGCATTTCCCCCAGACCTCTGCTCGCTTTCTGTTCAGGATAAAAATAAGGCTGGTGTATCCTTACGGTTTGTGTTTACTAATCTGGACTTGTTTGTCAGCGTGGAGCTGCAAACTTTGCATTTGTAACGCTCTTCTATATTCTGAGTTCATCTTCTAGGACATGGGTGAGCAAAATAAAATCTTACCCCGTCCCATCTTCCGCCGGGATGTGAATTGGGATCCTTTCCCAAACTGGACGCAGCCAAACCGCATCTTCACACAGGACTTTGGACTCCCCCCTTTCTTGGAGGCAAATGATCTGGACTGGATCGACTGGGCAAAGAGGAGATTGGGGTCCTTCACTTTATCACCTGGGTACACACAATCACCCCTTCTGCCTCTTTTCAGTGGTCACCCTGCAGGGTTGAACCAAACAGGTTCAAGGCTGCTCAGAGGTGGAGTATCAGAGATCCAAACAGGACAGGACAGCTGGAAGATTAACCTGGACGTCAATCAGTTCCTGCCCGAGGAAATTACAGTCACAACCAAGGAGGGGTATCTCCTAATATCAGGTATAGTGTACAAGCTTCTCTATCTGACAAGCTGTTTATGAGCTTCAAATAAAGACATTTAAGAAACACTTTGTAAATGTCCCACACACAGAGAACTTGAGCAAACCAGTTTATGCTTTTGTGGACATTATTTTCTTTCTTCCTCTCAATCTTTTATTTATTTATTTATTTTTTTATTATAAGGAAATCATGAAGACAGGCAGGATGAGCATGGACTGGTTTCAAGGTGTTTTACCCGAAAATACAAGTAAGTTGTCCCTGAAAATACAAGCAAAAATGAAATTCAAGTCATCACAAGCAGGTTGTTGTGTGTTTTAATAGAAATGCATGAGATCAGCAATAACATACCATAAGGCAGTTTTAGTGACGAACTTGCAATCTGGTCAAAGATGACAAATATTTAAGGTTATAGTATGATATTTCTGATCAGTACATACAGATTTAAGTGTTTTAGTCATTGCTGACTATGCATTCCATTTTTTTAAGGCTGCCAGATGGGGTGGACATGCAGCACATCAGCTCTTCACTTTCTGTTGATGGAGTTCTGTCTGTAGAAGCCCCCACCACAAACAAGTCTGCCAGCAACCCAGCCAATGAGACCGTCATTCCTGTTCAGATCAGACAAACAATGGTCTCTAAAAAGTAAAACTCTTTGAGCAGAATTTGCTAAAACACTGATCTAGCAGAAGTTGGGTGTAGTTTATAGAATCAATGTAACAAAGAACAAAATGTCTGCTATCTACAGCAGCAGCGCGTGTGTTCACTTGCTACAAGTTTATGTGAGGTTCCAATTAATTGTCACTTGTAAATCACTGATATTCAGCTTCTTTCAGTTACAAAATAAAATATACACTTTCATAAATAACTCCGAATAAAAGAATTTGTATGTCTTTGTATTTAAACAACATGTATGAACTGTGACCAAGAGTTTTAATTGATCTTTGCCAAGAAATGGCTGTTTATGCATAAAGGCCTTATTTACCGGATGAGATAAATGGTGCGAATAAATTAGTGCTTCTGTGTCATGTGACAATATAGCAGAAAACATACTTGGTTGATTTTTTTTTTTGTCCTACTGAGGAAGATGGGCACAGTAAACGCTGTTGCTCAGAATCATTTGAAACACACACACACACACACACACACACACACACACACACACACACTAAAAAAATAATACTTGTACTGTATAGTGTTTTTCAGTGATGCTTTGTCTCTCATGGTGTTCATCAGATTTGTCCACTAGAGAGCGCTATTGTCCTATATTTAATTGTGTCTCGTTTATACGTTTTTATCAGTCTTATATATGTAATGTAGAGTATTTATTTATTATTTACTTATTTTATTAATTTCCTCTACAACAGTTATATCTCATTTACTAGATGTTCTAATTTTATTTCACCTGACTAATTCCTTCTTGTGAGCAATACAACTGTGTGTGTGCGTACGTGTGCGTGCGTGCGTGCGTGTGTGTCTGTGTGTGTGTGTGTGTGTGTGTGTGTGTGTGTGTGTGTGTGTGTGAGAGAGAGAGAGAGAGAGAGAGAGAGAGAGAGAGAGAGAGAGAGAGAGAGAGAGAGAGAGAGAGAGAGAGAGAGAGAGAGAGAGAGAGAGAGAGAGAGAGAGACGTCACTCGCTTGATGAGAGCCGCTGAAAACACACAATTGAAGTCTAGCCCTGACGCCCAGTGGCTGTAGTTGGTATCACATGTTATTTTACTTAAATACTTAACTTGTTTTAAATGCAGTACCAACACAATGATTAACGCAATGATGGAAATAATAAAAGAGGAAGAGAGAAAATATTGTGAAAGCAAGAATTGTTCATTAGTTTTATTTATTCATTATCCAAACAGTGGTCGGTTGTAATCGGCAAATACTTGAGAAATCACGCAAGTAACAAATGAATAATCAGTTTTAATATCCACAAAGGGTGGCAAAATAATGATTAATAAAAACCGTGCCAGTGAAAAATAGAGGTAGATGGAGGTTGGATATTGACTTTTATTTATTCTATTTTATTTTATTTTTGATGAAATAGGGAAATAAATATATATTACTCCATTGGATAACATTATGCATCATAATAGTTTTATTGAAGTACCTTGGGTGTCCAGCACCCAAACTTACTTTTTTGCATTATACGTTCTTAAAGTTGATAGAATATCTAAGGCTACCACTTTCGGTCCTGGGGCTCCCTGCTGAAGCTGCTGCCCCCGCGACACGATTCCAGATAAGCGGCGGAAGATGGATGGATGGATGGATGGATGGATGGATGGATGGATGGATGGATGGATGGATGGATGGATGGATGGATGGATGGATGGATGGATGGACAAGATGATATTATAATTTTGATTTTACTTCTGTTACATAATCAATGCTATATTTATAAAAATCCAAATAAAAATTGGGCATTTAAATTGGAAGTAGATAGAATTGTTTAGACAATTTCACTCCAGTCACTTCCATTCAGTAACTTCAAGGACAATGAAGTTACTACCACCCAGTTCAAATTTAAGCCCCGTCCACTTAAATGGAGACAGGCAATATAGTGCTTTAATTACATTTAAAAGTATATGCAGAAAACTGTGTTAATGCTCATCGCCCTGCAAAGAGAACGAAAAAACAGTGTACACTAAGAGGACACAGAATGATTGGGACCTCAAGACTATTCTTAAGGCTTTTTTTTCTGTGAAATAAATCTCCGTATTCAAGAGAGCCTCCTCGCAGGTCTGATCTTAGATCCGTTGCTGGTGTCAGCAGCAGCAGGAAGATGATCCAGTCTATTCATTCCATTGGAGAGGCTGTACCTGTTGTGTCTCTGTCGCCCCCTAGCGTCCCCTGGCGTTACGCTGAGACTTGATTGTTCCACGTCTTTCTTTTCTTTACTATAAATGTCAAAACGCAAATAACGATCAGAATCCACAGACGAAAAGAACAACCGAGGGGGGAAATATCTAAGTGTCGTATTGATACAAGTTTTATTTTCCTATGTTTCTGTAATGAAAAACGTTGATTTTTTTCAACGTATATACTGTTTTATACTTATTCAAGTATAAAACAGTACGCTGTTTTATACTTGAATATGGTAATACCGTGGGGGTATGATTTAATTTTAAAAAGATATAACATGCATGTATCTACAGATTGTTAAACAAAAAAATTCTACTTAGTTAATTTGTCTACAATTAGCCTAGTTATCATTTTTAAAGAAATATATATCATGCGTTGGTGTGATAACTTTGGACATTTGAGACGTGTCTGTAGTATTGCGTCGTCTCTTTAAAGGAAGGGGGAGTGTAGACGAGGGACAGAGGAAAGAGATGAATAGAAGGCACCAGAAACACCTACCATGACCAAGTGCGCTCTGAATGTAGGACAGAAATTCGAGTGGAATACAACCGGATCATCAAGCGACATATTCGAGGGAAAACCATGTTTGGATGTGTCTTGTCTGATTCCAATATTTTTAAGTATGGTGCCAAATCCGATCATTGGAACACGGGAAAAGTATTTTTCCTCCCAAACATTTCTTGCATTTTGAAACGGAAAAGGAGAGTGGCAGTGCCATACATCCCTGAGCTATCTTTCACCGATTATCAATGGTAGGCATTGCATAATTCACTCTTTATCAACCGGAGCCATTTGGCTCATCCTCTTTGAGAAGAGGGGGACGCCAGGAAAAAAAAAAAACAAAAAAAAAAACGACAAGGCTACATGTACTAGCTGCCTTCTCGGTGGTGTCTGCAATTGTCTGGCAATGCCCTTTTCTCTCTTACGAGGAATTTACAGACAGTAGCGGGGATGCGTTTAAAGCTGGACGTGTGCTGCATTCAGGGAGATTCGGCAATAATAGCAGAAACAGCGAGTGCGACGGGCCTGGGAAGCACCCAGCCCCACTATCTCCTCCTTTTACTCCCCCCCTGCAGGACCATGCTTGCGTGAGGGATGAGGCTGTGCACAGGGACACCAGGCCAGAGCTGCGGCCTACTTCTCACAAGAGCCGGCCTCTCGACTGCAAGATCCGTGAACGCATCGCCACCAACAAATCAACATCTTTGGTACTCTCTCCTCCAATTTCATAGTAAATGTGTGCCCGCGCGTGCGCGTGTGCCAAGTCGAGTGTGTGTGTGCGTGAGCGCGCGCGCGTGTGTGTGTGTTTGTGTGCGTGTGTGTGTGCGCGCTAGCAGCGGGGGTTGAGGAGCGGAGAGGGAAGGGGTGTCTGTGTTCTCAGCTGTACATCTGTAGTCATGGTAACCAGATCCTGTTAATGGATGTCATTTCTTCCATCCTCAGCTCCCCTCTCAGCCTCCGCTTTCATGCGTGTGCATTGCATTTATATGTATTTCATATAAATCTGCATGATGTCTGTTACAATGAGATTCAGTCACATCTTGTCAGTACACCCGAAGAGGTCGTACAGATTGGTCGAATAGTAGCATCGTAGGAATACTAGCCAGCCGTTACAATTGATGCTTAATTAATTAATGTTGCTGCAAATTAGCAAGAGTTTATTCTTAACAAAATGATTGGAATTAACCTGCTTCTGTATCCTGATGAACTTCACCTCTTTTGCATGACATTGTCACTGTAAACCCTAAACGACTGTCAGACTTCTGTATAATTCATCAACCATTATGTTCTTTGGTTACAGTGGATGTGTAATAATCTGCAAACTGATTACCTTCCAGCAATTGATCTGTTTTGAGGCCATTGTCAGCTGTCTGTCTTCATTTCTTTCCACTACCGTGTTAGTTGTTCCTTTTCTTCCTGTGTCGTTTCTTTCACTTACTGCTTCCTGTGCTCCTCCGTGTAGGTCATCAGGTAGATCCAGGAGCATGAGCAGGACTTTGAGCTGCGGGAGCAGATGTCTGGGTATAAGCGCATGCGGCGGCAGCACCAGAAGCAGCTGATCGCCCTGGAGAACAGGCTAAAGGCCGAGATGGATGAGCATAGGCTCCGGTTGCAGAAGGAATTAGAAACACATGCGAACAATACTTACATTGAGCTGGAAAGACTGGCCAAAAGACATGCTTCTCAAACAGACAAAGAGGTACAGCCTCGACAGCAGCTGTTATTTATGAATGAGGTGGAAACTGCATCTACATTGGCATTTATGACAGTTAGGAAATCAAAGAAGGGTGATTATTTTAATATTTTAATTTCTCTCCACAGATGAAGTCAGTTGCAGCTGAAGAGAGGAGGATCCAGCAACAGATTGTTGCTCAGCAAAAAAAAGAGCTGACTTCTTTCTTAGAGAATCAAAAAAAGGAGTACAGACTTTGCAAAGACAAGATCAAAGACGTAAAGTTTCTGATCCTAAACGTCACATCTGCTCACTGTGCAACACATTCTGTTTTCAGGTAACAATCTGCTTTCATTCCGTTCACTTGTTTTTCTGCACTTTTCTTTGTGATTGTGTCACAGGAGATGAGTGAAGACCCCTTTACACCCAAGGAGGAGAAGCAGGAGCGTCTGTCCAGGCACAAAGAAACAATACAGCGCTCTCAGGCTGAGGAGGAAGCTCATTTGCTGGCCCAGCAGAGGCTGGTGTACGACCGCAGCTGCCGGGCCCTCAAACGCAGGAGTCTGGTTAGGAAGCACGAGTTTGAGCAAGAGCAGCTGAGAGAGGTGATGGGATTTCCTGGTGACTTCAGGATAAATCACAAATTTAAATGCTTGCGTCACAGTCTTTTGTAGTAATGGTAGTTAGGCTTACTGATCTCCTTCATGCATTCAGTAATATCGGAGTTACCATTTGCCACTTGTGATTCTAATCAAAACCCAAACGGCATTGAAAGTCAAAGACAGGAATCTTTCTCATTATTACCCTTCCTTAACTCAATGTAAATGCAGCAGCACTTTAATTAAAATACTTCATGGGGGCAATCAGGCTTAAGCATGTGAGAAGTAGCTAAACCAGATCAGATCATTTATATTTATACCTTATTCAAAGGAAATCAGTGAGCTTCATAAAACTTCTTCCAGGAACTGAACAAGAAGAGGACACAGAAGGAGATGGAGCATGCCTTGATGATCCGGCAGGACGAGTCCACCCAGGATATGGAGCGCAGGCAGCTACAGATGTTGCAGAAGCTCCGTATCGAGCTCATGCGGCTGCAGCACCAGACGGAGCTTGAAAACCAGGAGGAGTACAACGGCCGGCGGCAGAGAGAGCTGCACAGGAAACACACTCTGGAGCAACGGCAGCAGCCCAGAAACCTCAAGGTGCCTGAAACTTCCTTCCATTCTATGGTTATGAAGTTGATATACAACAAACTATTCATAACAAATGTAAGAGTGTCTTTACAGAAACATGTAGTTATACATAACTGATTTAGAATGAAAGCTCTAAATTACAAACAGGAAAAAAGAAATCCTTTCATCGGCATCTTGAAGAGGTGAATTTCAATTCATTGGGATTAGTCAAATAGAGGTATTGCAAAAGAAGCATTTCATTCTTTGTATTTAAATTGTTTTCTGATGTTTGTTAGAATTATTTCGACATCTAAATGAACTATAAATAAAATCTTCTCAGCAGTAACTGTGATTTTCCATCTGAATATGACATAAAATCACGTTAATTCCTCTTTTAATCGTCTTTAGACGCTGGAAATGCAGATCAAGAAACAGTTCCAGGATACTTGTAAGGTGCAGAACAAGCAGTACAAGGCTCTTAGGAACCATCAGCTGGAGGTCTCCCCTAAAGGCGACCACAAGACTATCCTGAAGAGCCTGAAAGAGGAACAGACTCGCAAGCTGGCTATACTCGCTGAGCAGTACGAGCAAAGCATCAACGAGATGATGGCTTCACAATCGGTACGAATGTCCTGATGCGTCTCGGCATGAATCGAAAAATACATGTATAGAGCGTGTACGTTAGCCAGTGGATGAAACTGTTCTCAAGCTTACCTGCTTCTGTATCCTCTCTAGATGCGATTAGATGCCGAACAGGAAACGGAGTGCCAAGCTCTGAAGCAGCAGTTGAAGCAAGAGATGGAGCTCCTGGATGCCTACCAGAGAAAAACTCAGTCACAGATGGAGACTCAACACGAGCGAGAGCAGCAGAAACTTGAGCAGAAGGTTTCCATACGCAGAGCGCACCTTGAACAGAAGGTAGGTCCAAGACCAACGCCATTTTAATAAGCTGAAAATAAACCCACCGCTGTTTCATAGCCACCTCATGATGGAGAGTAGCATGTGGGTAGATAGACAGATAACCATGCAGATGTCTTATCAAATTCTAATATTTAGTGCCCTCTAGAAGTTACAGTGTTCATTACAACCTTACAAAAGTGTTGTTGGGAAGTGCTTCAGTTACCTGTGGTTGCATTGATTCTAATTGCATTAGTGGTTCCAGCAAATGCTAACAGGTAGTTGAACCTAGGAGGTGGAGGTGGAACCAGCTATGGGTAAAACTGCAGTATGCTTCACCTTCATCCTACTAATGAAACTCATTCAGGGCTGTAGAAAAGGCTATCCCCAAACCGGTAGTAGACCGGGTCAAAGGTTAAGTTGTTCATTGGGTGGTTGCATAGGATGGTTATTGAAATAAAACAGGAAGGGGTCCAGCGATTCAACCCTCCTCATCCTATTGAGGTCAGGACAGCACACAAATACAGTCTCGTGCATTTTGCTTCTGTTGTTAAAAAAAAAAATTGGTACAGATACAACATTAATTAATTATTTAATGACCTACATAAGTACAGAAATTCCTCAGAAATACGATGTCTATAAAATATTTAGATAATTTTTTGTAATTTTTGTCTTGTTTTTCATGGTACCTAACTTATGAGCTCCACAGACTTTAAATCTTTTTGCATAAATATAAAAGTATGACATTTTTTCTGTGTGTCAAATATTTTTAGTGATTACATTTTTAAACAGACATTCATAAATTGTAATGATTTTGGTAATAATATGAATGTAAATGTGTTTTTCATGAAGGTTGACTTCATACAGCTTTTATAGACCAACCCAGGCTCCTGACAAAAAAGAAAAAAAAAGAAATTACTGTCTTAGCAGGGGAAACAAGTGATTAAATCAAACAGAAAACCTACCGTTATGTTCTTTTGACTGCAGATTGAGGAGGAACTGGCTGTACTCCAGAAGGAGCGTACTGAAAGAATCAAGCACTTGTTGGAACGTCAGGACCGAGAAATGAACACTTTTGACACAGAAAGTAGGAGCCTCGGTTTCGGAAGCCTCGGCTCTCTGGACTTCCCCAAAGAAGACAACAGATGAAAATGGATTTATCTTTGGAGGACAACATATCCATGCCGTTTTCATGTCCGCTCGACCGTTTGTCACATCCAAGGTGACAAAGCTGGATAACTTTCTCTGTTGCTTTTCTTCTTTCTCCTCATCATTGATTCAAGGTGTTAACGTGCAATGAGAACTTCTTTTGTGAAACTTGAAGGGGGGGAAAGTAAAAAAACAATCTACAGCCACATGTCAATAAAAATCAAACCTACTCAGTGTAACTCAAACTTCTGTGTTCAAAATAACAGACTCTTTCCTCCGTCCCGTTTCATTCTTTTTGGTATGAATTGAATAAATCAGGAAATTTAGTAAAATTGGCACTTTGATATGTTTAAGTAGAAACCCATCATGTTTGTGTGATGCTTAAAGTGTGTGTTACATGGAGGGACATTGTGGAATGTGAGTTTCGGACTCCCCCGTGGTAAGCTGCTTTGTCTTTTTTGATTAACTTTGTTTTATTTTGTATTTATTTATGCTCTGAATGTGAATATTACTGTATGGGGTCACCAGATGAAGTCAGTTTATTTTTTTTTTCTTCATGAGTCATAATTCCATATTGCGCTTCTGCATACAATATACTGTGGTCCCTCTTTTCTAGGCAACAGTTCTTACTTTTTTTTTATTTGATTCGTAGGTTCAATTGGCGTTAGCTTGATCAACCTGTTTATCTTATCACAATTCAAGATCCCACTTGGTAAAACTGCTTATTATTGCATGCACTTTAAGGACAAATTCAGGTTGTGAAGTGAAGCATGAATCTGTCAGAGATTTTAGCTGTTTGTAAATAAAAGCATTTCTTTTTTTTTTTTTCTTTTTTTTGGTTTGTTTTAAGCCTATGGTTACCGAACATAAGGGCCATATTTGATATGATAATTTCACAAATGCCTTTCTTTAAGTTGTGCCTGATGCAGATTTTAGTTACGTGTTTGTTATATCTATATTTCATTTGAGGCTGGCACCATTTTATTTGTCTTTCATCAAAAATGTGTGAATCGTTTAATGTTCACCAATCTTGTAAAGGAAAATGGTGAGAATTGTGCTGTATAACTTTTGATATGAATATTTGTACATGAGAATATAGCTAGAACATACAGAGACACTGGTCTATTACTGATAATAGAACTTAATGATAAAGGTTTTGCTTCGTTTTTGTTTTATAATATAGAGATATGGTCATACAATAGTTCAATATATTGGTAAGTCAGATCACTAGGCTCTCAGATTGTATAAAAGCTGGTGAACCACAGACTTCCTATAATAATCAATATGATGTTCTTTTATGGATCAATGGTTCTGTAAAAGCAAACACGTGGGTCCAGACTGCATTGGAGTAATTCGTGTCTAATGCTCAGATTTACATATTTTTGCCATGTTCATTATCGTCATTGAACAGGTTGCACAATGTTTCCATTTATAGTGAATGGAAAGATAATTGTTTGGTGCTTGATTTCTAAAACCACCTTTAGCCTTGTAGTTTTTTGTCTTGGAGAGATGATTGATTTTTACAAAATGTAAACCTGAAGCATTTTGAAACCCCCCTCTGAGTCAAAACACTACTACATTTTTCACTCATGATATATTTAGAGTATCCCATGCAGTGAAACTCTCTAAAAGTGAACTATGTGTATGAAAAATAAATACTATTTTGTCATGGGTCAGTTTTTCAAACATTGCTTAAGATGGTTGTCTTGAATGCAACCCGGGTCTATTTGACAGGTTTTTCTATCCTGTTCTTTCCCTTTTCATTTCAGCGCCTCAACTTGTATTAATGTTTGGTCGTATTCCTCACGGGGCTGAAAAGAGGAAGACAACCCCGGAATTAAAAGTATTTTAAATGGAGAAATAAAGCGACATTCAATTTCTGATGGCAATACAACTTCAGTTTTAAACCTTTAAACCTAAATTCTGAATTTGTTGTGTTTCAACAGAGTGTGTTCTGACCTTGAATGGCTACTCTGGATTTTTCAGCCTTTTACATTTTCACAAACTTTCTGAAATTTGATGAAAACATTTCACATATGCAGTAAGGCCTTTTATCCGGTCACATACAGCTGAAGCCTTGTGGATAAGTTGTATTAAAAAAGTGCCATCGGGGTGCTTGAGTAAGATTTGCCTGAGAGCTTCAGAACAGTTACGAACTGACAATTTGTGTGAAATTTAAGTTATTAGAAAAAATGTATTTAGTTAGAAGAAAGGGGACTTTCCTCTACAACTTTATTCACCATTTCCTGTGCAGTTCAACGACAAAATAAAAGAAATTCTGTTGAAAAAATACAGCTGGATTTCTTATTGTCTGTGGTTGAATTTTCCTGTAATGGTCTCATATGGTGTGGGACTACTGTCTTTGCTTTGATATAACCGCTGTGACCTATAACCAATCAAAAGCTGTGTATTCTGACTTACTGTCAGTCTACCACACAAATGCAGGTCAGAGTCTTGAACAAGAGGGGAACAAGAGGTGAGAAGGAAGTTACAATGTAGAGCATCCAGTGTTTTGGGCTTCTTTACATTTCTTTTTTGACCTGCTTCATTTAGGTGATTTTTTTTTGTCTTTGAAATACTATCAGGAATCCTTGAATTGCCACCATCTGCAGCAGTTGCCCCCCTACCCCTAAGCCCATCAATCTTCCCCTGGGGTATCTGGAAATCCCCCGAGGATGGCAGGATCGCGGTTAGACTTCACCTGAAGAAGTGCTGACTGGGTTGTGGTGCACTGAGTTCCCCCTCTTTTTCTCAAGCAGCCAGTGGTTTGACAGCGATGTGACACCGATTTGAATGAAAGCAAGAGGTGATCATAATATAATCACGTTAGCTCCCACTGATGTTTCAGCTTACCTGTCATTTCCATACAGAAGACATGACGACAGTTGACCTGAACACATCATGGGATGTGTGAAGCAGAAGTGAGAGCACTCCTAGAAGTTCGTGGTGAAAATGATCAAATAGGCAATATCAAGAAATCACAGAATTTACGTAATCTAGCAGTTCCTCATCACATGATAAATAAATAAGTTGAAGATGAGCAAAGCCATCATCATGTCATGGTGAAATCAGTCTGGAAGCATGAGTGAAGCAGCCGGAAGTGTAAGCTTGTGGTGGGATTTCAATAACATATCCCCTGATTTAACTATAGAGACCCTCCCCTTTACGCACATGTAAAAGTTCCTGATTGAGACATGCATTTCCTGTGACATTGCCTGCTTCCTGCACAAATGCCTGAATGCATGAAGATGTTGTTGCCGGAGGAGAAGTTGTAACAAAAATCAGCCGGACTGTTTATCAGAATTAGGACAAAGCGGTAAACATATTTGATATGAACCCAGAATACTTCTCTGTGACTGATTTCACCAGTCATCTCCATTATTTTTATCACTTTGCTACATATTTAAATATGACTTCGTTGAACTAAAAGAGATTTTTGCACTCTGTGCAACCTCACTTTAACCTTTCACACTTATTAAGATCTCACCTTGTGAAAGGAAAAATAAGTCAGTGACCTGACTGAAAGTGAACTGACCACATTCAAATTATTTTCCGTTAATTCTGACCAACTTTTCTAACTAGATATGTAACTAAGATACACCAAATGTGAGAATGTCTTTCTACACAAAAGATGATCTCATAAATAATTCATGCTGTGACGTTTGGAGGTAACGCGCCCTAACATGTCTTGTTGGTGTGGGCCATGTGCGGACATTGCACATTTGAAAAAAAAAATTGCACATGTGAAAAAGGGAGGAAATTCTGGGAAATTTGGTTGCCTCATGAAATGCACGTCATTTCCTCCTATGACAAGTGTGTGGTTTCTGTCTTTTAAAAAAGTTTGAAAAGAGTGTGATTATGACAAGACTTTGCAATTTGCCTGCTGGGTGGAGAATGAATGGTCATGTAAAGAGTATGCATCTTCAACAGTTCATGGAAACAGCAGCAAGTAAGTTTTAATGTATCCATTTTTCTGTCAATACAAAAACAATTAGACACAACATCTTACGTCTCTTTTTTATCAATCGTGCGGTTTTTTTGTGGTTAGTTTTGGTCAGTTTCAGGCAGCCTTATCGCTCCCTGAACCCGAGCCAATACTTTCAGTTATAATAATTCACAGCTTTTTGAATACCTCCAAAAGTTTAAAATAAATTCAATTAAATGACCAATAATCAAAAATATTGATAAATGTTTGTTGGCATCTAAGTAGGCTATTTTACAGAACATTATTTTATGAAGTGTGAACTGCATATGGTGTTCTTTTTGCGCTTGCTGTGTGTGTTATAAGCATCAATTTATATCCGTTATGCTTGTGGCTTTAAAATAAAAGTTCCCCTTAGCGCTGGGATGTTGGATAAGCTTAACCTGTTTCCTTTCTCCTCAGCGTTCCTCTTTCTCCTGCTGCTCATGGCTGTTGATTCTACAAGAGCTGCGCCAGTAAGCGAAAACTTGCAGTGTGGGAATTTTCTGCAACAGATGTTGAGGCAAACCAGAGTTATAAATAAGGAATCTGCCGACCTAATCAAACTATATGTAAGTACAGACGTAAAACGACTGTATCAAATTTTGCCTTAAATCCAGAACTCCACCTATGAAGTTCTGCAGATTATTCACATTTTAAGATGTGTGCAATAATTAGGAACTAAGGTCTCACTCCTTCTTTATTTAGAAAGCTTCTCAAGGAGAAATGCCAGAGTTTTTCTGCAAAGTAACCATCAACGACATCCCAGACCCCAAAATCTCCGGCCTGCAGCCTGCAGAGAAGATAGCAAGCATCTCCACACACCTCCAGGCCTTCTTCCCACATTTAAAATGGGTTTACGAGCAGCAGACAGACTTACAGCTGCCCACAAGTCCACTGCTGAAGGCCCTCACCACCGTCAGAGTTCGCAGCCAGTGGCTGGTTCCCATCATCAACAACTTTTATCAGAGTCTCTTCCCAAACCTGTCTTTGCCGGAGCCAGCAGGGGGGGCAACAACACTACCTCCACCTCAGAACGTGTTCCAGCAGAAGATCTATGGCTGTGTGGTCCTGAAGACCTACAAGGAGTTCCTGTCAAATGTTTCCAGAGAACTGAGGAATCTAAAAAACGTTTGCCAAGGGACGACGGCAATAAACATGCACTTCTTCTGAGGATGATCCGAGGCTGGCCTGGGAAAGTCTGCTTTAAACAACAGTTATGTTCGCTGGATTGATAAAGACTTAAAAAGATATGAGAGTATATATGTGGCCAAAATGTCATTGTAAATAAGCCTATTTATGTTATTTAAATATTTATTTTCTTACATTTTTTTTCTAATAAGAGTAGTTCTGTAAAAATGTATGGGTATCTATGAAACTTATGTCTATTTAAAATGTTAAGTATATTACGTAAAGCTGTCTGTGTAAGATTATTTGCATAATACATCCTTATTAAAACATATTTTGCCAAATTATTTCCATATATCTTTATTTTATATGGTTTTCATGCTCAGGGCATCATTTCCTGGATTCTCCACAGAATCCATCCATCAAGACGGGTTAAAAGAAAATCAGGAAGCTGCTGAGACGCTGACTATGTGATATCAGCTCAGAATGACGCATGTGTTCAGCACAAGGCTGCATCAGATAGGAAAGATTTCATGAAACTGGGCGCCTGTCTGGCCAGTCACCTTGTGACTGGCCAGACAGGCGCCCAGTTCTGAACTGAAGAACAGTTCAGAACTGAAGAAGTGTCTTGGATGAGAGGCAAAACATGTTCAAGAAACTTTCTTAAAGTCCAGTGGATTGATTTAAACAGCTTTGGATAACCATGAACTGGATAACTGAGAACCTACACGGACATAAGATACAGACATAGCATGCAAATTTGTCACCTCTTCATAACAGAGAGGTTTTTTTTTATTTTGGAATGAAGTAATGCTCAGCTAGACTTTCTTTAGATCACAAGTACCAAGGAAACTGGAAGTAGATAGGGGATTAACTCTAGGTCATGAATCAAGTTCCCTGTTATACTTCAACTATATTTAAAGCTCAAAGGCAGAATATCTTAGTTCAGTTGTCATTCTTAATACATAATTCATTGATTTTCACTTATTTACACACTAAATGAGTAATAGATCAATGCAAAAATTTTTTTTTTTATTAGAGGAAAACCAGAAAACCTTCACAAGTTCAACATCAACAAAGGAAATACCAAATAAATCCCACAGCTACAGGTTTGCAAACATTTTCAAAGCAACACACAGCAGTGAGTTCTAAAATAGGACAGTCGGTTTGCAGTAATGTAGTGTTTCAGCGATCATTTAAAACTACACAAATTGTTTGTGTCTTAAATGACCCATCTAAAAATATGTGACTTCAATGACTCAGAATATAATAAAACCACCAAGTGAGACATTAAATCACGTATCCATCTGTTTGTATAAGGTTGTAGGAGGCCGGAGACTACTGCAGGTGAGATGTAGCACAACAGGATGCAAGTTCATCACAGGACTAACGAAAAGAAAAAAGCGTTCTTGACTGTTATGGTCAAACCTTCAGGCCATGTGGAGTCACTAATTCTCATTTTTTGCATGTTTTTGACATGCGTTACATACTTTGTCCGCTAGAGGGTGGTATAAGACAATAAAGAGAACGTGTCGCGTCAGCGGTGAGTTTCTATGGATACTGTGAACAGAAGGTCACATGGTTATCACAGGAAACAATATGATATCGTGATTAAGTATCTGGAAGCAGAGTGACACTAAAGACGACGTTGAAATCAGATGTTTGAATAGAGCCAAGTTGCTATTCTAGACGTTACAACCTTTGACATTGTAGAATGAGTCATCAGGAAGCCTGAACCGAGAAAGACCAAAAAAGGGAAACGAAGACACCCGAGAAGGAATAAACTCAACACGATTTTATCACAGAAAATAAATAACAGTGGTTCCTAAATTCCTGGTAGATGTGCTCACACAGCCAGTTAGCTACACAAGGTTTGCATTAGTACTTGTCCCACATTTTCTGAATGTAGAGGCCTTGGTTTGGAATCACTACGATGCAGTCGGATCCTGCAGGCACATTCTTTTGAATTCCCTTGCACCAACAATTGTTTTTTTATTTGGGTTTTTTTTTTTTTTTTTGCTCTAAAGATTTGAAAAATCATCATCATCATCAACCTTTGTTTATATAGCGCTTATATAGAGAAATTGATTATTGTCGTTGACGCTGTTGCAAACAAAAGTACGGTATTGCCAAAACACTGAAAGTATGATGTCATGAACTCAAACATGAACTGTGTTTTGAAAGCTTTAACTAAGCTTTTATATATGTTGGGATACGGAGGGTCTGTGGTCAGAGCACTGTAGTGAATGTATCAAGTTAAAACTGTAATACAGTAGTTTGAATTTGAAAGTCTATTTTCTGGTTCCTGTTTTATTTTGATATTTTGCGTGTTCCATATGCTGTTTTTACTTTACACTTCCAGATCTTTTTTTTTTCTTTCTTTTTTTTCTTGTGATCTGTTTGTTGCCCCGTCTTGGTTTCAGTCTTGTTTTCCGTTCCGGTTTGTTCCTTCTTCTCTGCAGACCCTGTTTAATGTTGGCTGACCATAAAGCCTCCTCTTGTCTTCCCCGTTCATGTTTTTCTCATCAGTGCTTGTCTGATTGTTTCCACCTGTCGATGGTCTCCGCCTCCCTGCACCACCTGTTTCCCATTGTCTCCTCTCCCAGTCTATTTAGTCGGTGTGTTTTCCTGTCTTTGTTCGTCATTTACTTGCGCCATGTTTAATGTGAATGAATGATCGCCATACGTTCTGGCTTTTTGTGTTCATGTAAGTTTGTTCCGTCTTTTACTTTTGCCTATGCTTATATATTTAATGTTTTCTCTTTGTATTTTCAGATTTGAACACTTCCAGTGTTTTGTGTTATTTTTGTGGAACAGTTTTTATATTCCCCAACAAAGACTGAGTTGTGAATTCTTAGAGATATGTTATATAAATTGTACATATTTATAAAAATTGGGAAAAAATTACAATGCAATAAGATGAATTCTCAAAGGTTTAATATCTTTTAACATTTTTTGTCACTGTAACCGTGTGTGTGTTATGAAGGTCATTTTCCTGAATGCACGCACAATTACCTCATTGTGTACTGCTTATAGGCATTTGATTCTGCACAACAGCATTCCCGCTTCCTCTAATTTTAATCACAAAACCACACCATGAACTGAAGTGAGATCACTTTCATAAGTTTTATTGTGCACATGTAGGCTCATAGCACGCACAAAGTGTTACAGTTGTTCCACGAACAAAGTCATGTCAATCTTGCATTACAATTATCAAAAAAGATATTTATATCCCTGATATTTGTTTTTATTTATTGCATTTACATTTTCAAAGGTTCTTCAAACATCCATAATTACATGCAAAGTCTTACTTGGTGAACTACTAACAAGCTCATTTATGACTATCATGGGCCTTTATTGCTTACAATCAAACTATTTGTTATACAACTGCCGTATGCATGTTTTTATTGCATAGTTATTCAAACAAGAGTAAGGCATATATTAACAAAAGGAACAAAAGGCTTCTACTGTTTAGAGAGAAATCACAATCAAAGCATCCGAAGTAACATCGGTTTAGTGTGAACACTTCACTTACATAAGGTTGTTGTATCCATATTCAAAAATCGAATGTTCATTCTTGCTTCAATATCAAATTCACTCAGCAACTAAAAAAAATTTAAAGAGAAATATAAATTATTTAAAATGTATAACTTGGTAGAGATTCTATTATTTCGTTTGATGCATACCGACCTTAAGGAAATGCTCAAAGGTGATTCCCTCGTAGAATTCATCCGGCTCCTGCATGTGAAAGCATGAAGTTACCAAAACTCGGCAGTCAGGAAAACATCTGTCTTGACGGCAACTTGAGATTTTACAGTTGACATACCATGTGACCCATTGAAATACTGGCCACCTCCAGCATGGCTGCATCAGCTATGCTTTTGGCTGTTTCCTTCCCCAATGCTCCGCTGCGAGATAACAGCTCCTCCACCACCTGGACAGATGTGGGAAAAAAAAAAAATCGATGAGTAGTTTAATAATCCCAAGGGAGATTGTTCAAAATCACCGTATGTACAGCCTTCTCCTTTTCCCCTCATTAGCTTCCATTTAATCTTTACAGAGCCATTTAGCTCCAGAGACAATCTCAGCAGAAAGGGAACAGATTGCTGCACTTCCCACTATTTAATGATAAATGAATCAAATCAATCCAAACTGCACGGAAGCAATCGGAGGCTCACGTGTCTGTATTCCTCCAGGGTTATCGTTCCGTCGTTGTCTGTGTCATGCATATTGAATATAACTGTAGAGAAAGACACAATGATCAGTTATAACAGCCGAGTGTCAGCCACAGATATCCTGAGCAATTTGTTTTTAGCACACACATCTCAGCTTCTCCCTCCTGACGCTATTACGCTGCTCGGCCGTCATGTGGACAGAAGGCGGCCTGAAATGGGACATGACCACCAGGAACTCCTCAAAGCTTATCTCCTGAACTGTACCTTCACCATTCTGATGGAAGTTTCTTTAGGAACACAAGAAGAGAAATCCACATCAAAATCACATTTATGCAACACCAAAATTATTTTAAAAAATAAAGTTGAGGCAACTACACGTAAACGATTGCTGTTGTACCTTCGGTCAAAGAAGGCCTCTATGATCTGTGAGCGGATGGGGTTGCATGCTAGATCCGGGATTGCATTGAGGTGATCTCTCCTGCGTGAAGTTGTAAGACAACTTTAAGGAGTGGCACATGCTTGCAGTACACAATTGCAAGTTGCCGCCAAAGCGCTGTGTGTATGTGTGTGTGTGTGTGTGTGTGTGTGTGTGTGAAAGCCTGTCAAGCTGGTTCACAAATTTAAAGGAAGTTGTTTTGTTGTGTGAACTTGGCTTCATAACAAATGAATCAAACAAAAACCTGAGTGTAGATTTGAAAGACACACAAGTTTGGCATCTAAAAATCAAACTTACCGGAGGGTTTCTCCGTTGTGACTCAGCTGCTTAAATCTTTTGTTTAAGACTCTGATCTGCTCGAATGAAACTGGAAACAAGACAGGCACCTTTTTGAATTAAAATCATTTATTGTGCATTTATTAATAATGTCAATTATGGCAAAATCTGTGAGGCACGAAGTAGGTGTAAAAGTAATACAGTGCATTAATCAAGATGAGATTCAAATTAGTGTGTCCTGTCTGGTAGCCATTCAGGACCTAACAGGTTCAACTGGAGGCTTTCAAGGCACCAGATCTGGATATTCAAACTTTATGGAAAACACTTGTGTTGTGGACCCACCTTCACCTGTCACCTCATTGGCTACAGGTGGGTGGTGGTGGGGGTGTTATAGAAATAAAAAGAAGCATCTAAACAAGTATTAGGTGTATTTCTTTCTGTTTAATTGCTCCGTCAAGGCTTTCACTGCTGCATCTCATGAATTATTTAATGCAATCATCGCTGTTTATTGGGTAAGGTTACACATTCATGAATTTACCACGTGAATTATTCATTCCAACCGGCCTAGACTGTTTATTCTGTAATTACACAGATAAGTATAATAAAATACAGTAGTCGGAAGGCAGTCGGATGGTTGTGGCTCAATTCTATATTTCGGAGCATCGGGTTCATGTTTTCTTCCTTCTTACACGTCTGGCTGAAGAATTTCAAAGCAAAAAAAAAAGTGCTTAAAGGTTTTGTAAATAATAAAGACGCCAACTCACAGCCAGTCTTTTCCGCCAGAGCAACGAATTCTGGATGATCAGGTGAGGACTGGAGCGCTCCCATAACCCAAAATACGTTTCTTTCCGTCTTCTCCAGAATTAACCCCACTGGATATATAGATTTAGCCGAAGCTGATGGAACGGATCTAAAATGATCACCTTTCTGTATCCATGTCCGTCCCGACTCTTTGTGTGACCGACACCGGAATCACTACGGCCGTCCCTGCGCGGTCTCCGAGCTGGACTCATCCACGCAGCTCACGGTACTTCCGCAACTCCGGTCCCGATGACGACACATCTGTAGAAACAACAGGCAGCAGCAGCGTCAATTATTCATTCAAGAGTTTTTATTTATTCAGAACCGCGATCGTTGCCACCGACATCGCAGGAAAGGCGATAACCACCAGGCTTAAATATATCACGTTATTGTATCCAACATAGATAGAAGAGTTCTTCAGCGTTATTTTACGCATTCATTCAGCTTTGATGAAATTAAAAAAGTTCCTGAGGTCGAGCCAGTGGTCTGTTTTAGTCTCACATTGAAGTTTTAAACAAGATCCTTTAAGTGGCAAGTGATTATTTTATATTTTTGATAGAGGAGAATTAGTGATTTTTGTTCCTCCGTTTTCCTTTATGCGTTGGCAGGTATCCTGTCAAAGGAGCTTTCCCAATATACGTGGGTTTGAGTCCATTTCCCACTGACGTGTGGGTCTGGACGTCAGGAGGACTTTCACAATATAGAATCACACCAAGCTCTTGCCCAAGACAATATTTTTTCAAATGGCATGAAGATGCCGAGAGAGTGGCAGACTGGGGTGGTGGTTCCTCCTTTCAAAAAGGGGGACCAGAGGGTGAGTGCCAACTACAGGGACATCAGCCTCCCTGGTAAAGTTTACTCCAAGGTGCTGGAAAGGAGGATCCGGCCAATTGTCAAACCCCGGATTGAGGAGGAACAACGTGGGTTCCGGCCTGGTCGTGGAACAACGGACCAGCTCTACTCTCGCAAGGATCCTAGAGAGGGCTTGGGAGTATGCCTATCCAGTCTACATGTGTTTTGTGGACTTGGAGAAGGCGTATGATCGGGTCCCCTGGGAGTTACTGTGTGAGGTACTGCGGGAGTATGGGGTGAGGGGGCCTCTCCTCAGGGCCATTCAGTCCCTGTATGCCCAAATAAGAGCTGCGTTTGGGTCCTCTGCAGTAAGTCAGAGTCATTCTGAGAGGCTATTTGCTTCCTACGTGTCGAAAGGAGTCAGATGAGGTGGTTTGGGTGTCTGGTGCAGATGCCTCCCTAGGGAGGTGTTCCTGGCACATCCAGCTGGAAGGAGACCTCGGGGCAGACCAGGACCAGGTAAAGGGATTATATCTCAACACTGGCCTGGGAATGCCTTGGGATCCCCCAGTCAGAGCTGGTGGATGTGGGGAAAGGGAAATTTGGGGCTCCTTGTTGAAGGTGTTGCCCCCGTGACCTGACTCCAGATAAGCGGTGGAAAATGGATGGATGGATGGATAGATGAATGGCATCAAAACCTATTTTAAAAAATAGGTTAAGAATGTGAATAATATATTTTGAAAGACAAAGAATTTTTTTTCTTCACAATTTTGCCTTTAGTGGTTGTTTCAGTTCCAACAGAATGGCAGAAATAGTGAGTTCTGAAAGGTAGTTCATAGAATGCGTTATGTGTGTGGCTTTTTAAACATTATTATACGTAATTTTATTTCAAATGTAGATTTCATACCTGTAAAAACAAATTTAAGTTATGAACATTCAATAGTTTCAAAAAGCTCAAGCATGGCTTCTGTATTTGACACAACGGGGTTTGGCAGAGCAGCGACTGGATGGGCCTCCAGGTGAGACTGCAAGGCTGCAGAGGTCATGTGACCTGGAGTTCTGCAGCCTGTCTGCAGAACTCCAGGTCACATGACCTGGAGTTCTGCAGACTCCAGGTTCTGCAGCCTGTCTGCAGTTCTGCAGACAGGCTGCAGAACTGACAAAACCTGAGGAGTAAGCTTTAAGTTCTGATCCCCAAATCATGAGTGGACATGTCTTCAAGCCTTCCCAAGCAGAAGCAGACAGCCTGCTATAAACACAACACAATGAAAATGTAAATGATCACATTATTAAAGAATTAAAGCCTTAGGCAAAAAAATAAATAAATACTGCTGCATTACAGCCATCAGGAGGAGTTCACTGCAGGCTGTTCCTCACTGGAAAAACCTGTTCTGATAGACTTGACTTTGCTGTGGTCTGAACACTAATATGTTCTTCAGCCAGCAGTGAGCAGCAGGTCACCCTGAGGGAGTCACCATTACATTAAGGGCCCTAACACAGAAAATGTAATATGTCTAAAGCATCTTAAGGTCATATTGTCCATCATTCATTCTTTGTTACATTTTATTTTATCACTTAACCTTGATTTAGACTTTCTGCCTCTTTCGTGATTGTCTGCCCAGCCCTGATCGAACGGACCCGTGTCTGGGTGTCCGTTCTCCTAGTATCTAATCAGTGTCATTATTGGACCTCTGTTTTCATTCCAGTCTTATTCACAATGTTTACTGATCACTTTCATTTTTAAAACCAGCTGCCTTTTGGACTTTTGGCTTGTCGGATTTTTCTGATCACCTTGGTGCCAACTGTTTTTTGTGAAGTAATGTCCATGTTTTTTCAAAGTCAACCCTTAGTTTTTTTTAGCTTGTTTTGAAGCATGCTTTTCTGTTACTTCCTGTGTGGTTCCATTCTTTCAGAAAAAGGGTGTATTGATTCATATAATAAATGCTTTAAGAATCCTAAAGTACTCAGAGGTTAGAATGGAAGCTCAAAAAAATGGCCTCATAGTGGCCTTGATCAAGCAACACCACTAGAAACATGAGTTGTTGATATAGTCAGGGTAAATGTAATGCATAGGGTAATGTACATACAAATACAAAGTAAGTAATTTCTGTCTCCTTATTGTATATGTATAGGGTAATGTATAGGGTAATGTACATGCAAATACAAAGCACGTAATTTATGGCTCCTTATTATGATCTCTGTGTTCTTTGTGTGTTTTCCTCAGCAGGTTACGCCTCCCCTCCTCTCCACCCATTGTGGAGCTGCAGCCTTAGGCCACTTTGTTAATCACGGCCCGCAGTTTAGAAGCCCTGATTCCCAGTAGAGTGGTGCCCATGAGTCAGATGGCAGTGATTGTGCTGCATGTGTCAAAACCTCGTGATCAATACAAGCTTTGTATTTCCTCATGAAACGGTAACGTCTTCTGATAATGTTAATATTTGTTTATTATTGGTTGTATGTATTGAAGCAGTGTCTTCTGTTTGTTGATGTTTTTTTGCAGATAGACCCCTCAATGTGGTTTTGTATTAAAAAGCCTTTAACTTCTTAACTTTCATAATTTCTGTCTCTGTTTTGTTCTTTAACACAAATTCAACATGTTTTTCCCCTCATCCCTCAGACTCTTGGGACGTAACCCTTGTCAGTAATGCTTTGCTGATTATAACCCAATCAGGTCATTGGCTGGAGGTCCCCTAGATTTACCTAGAATTAAATCTAAGGCTGGGGAAGGTGGGGCAGGTGCCTCTTAGTCTAGACCAGCTCCCTATTGATCTAAAGGCAAATTTAGTTAACCTGTAATGAAATTTGCAAGATTAATGAACGAAACGTTTTCTTTAATGTTCACAGCATTATGGCTGACGTCTTGGCTGTTGAATGAAGAACATGAAGAACATAATATGACTGCACAAACGTTGAATAAACACAAGAAGGGAAACCATCTGTGGGTCAAAATATTTTTAAGTAATGTAATACCAAAGTCTTCCACTTGGTGGTAGTATTTTGTCAACTGTGCAATGAAGGCAAAAGTCCCTGATGTCTGTTTATGACTTCAGATCAGACGTGAGTATTAGTGCCTGGGTTTTTTTCGGTCACTTGAAGGTAGCATTATGAGTTTATATCATATTTAAAGAGTAAATATTTTCTGTCGGCCATTGTTAATAAATTATATGCATTTTACAACATTATTCTACCAATCTCCAATGTAGCCACAAGAGGGAACAAGCCAATGTCTTATTGTGCCAGTCCCAAGCCCGGATAAATACGGGGAGTTGTGTCAGGAAGGGCATCCAAAGTGAAACCTTTGCCAAATCAAACATGCGAATCAAATCTATGACTTCCATACCGGAAAAATCTACAAAATTGTGGTGAGACCAGTAATGTTGTTTGGTCTAGAGACAGTGTCACTGAGAAAAAGACAGGAGACAGAGCTGGAGGTAGCAGAGATGAAGATGCTGAGGTTCTCTTTGGGAGCGACCAGGAAGGATAGGATCAGGAATGAGTACATCAGAGGGACAGCACATGTTAGAGGTTTTGGAAATAAAGTCAGAGAGGCCAGACTGAGATTGTTTGGAAATGTGCAGAGGAGACATAGTGAATATATTGGTAGAAGGACACTGAGTTTTGAACTGCCAGGCAGGAGGTCTAGAGGAAGACCAAAGAGGAGGTTTATGGATGTAGTGAAAGAGGAAATGAAGGTAGTTGGTGTGAGAGAAGAGGATGCAGAAGACAGGGTTAGATGGAGGCAATTGATTCACTGTGGTGACCCCTGAATGGAAAAGCTGAAAGGAGAAGAAGAACAAGATTCTACCAATCTCCATTCAAGCTTTTGACATGCTCACAGGGTTGCAGACACCATCTTCACATTTCATTAATGGGACAAAATTGTGTGTATGAGTGTACTGAAGAAACACACACATCGCCTGGACTCTGACACATATCGATGTTTGGTGCCACAGACAAGTGAACAGATGGGGTAGGTCCTACAGTGGCAAAGGTTGAATTTCAGCAGTTGGTGGTTCCAGCCATGATGTCCAGCACATGTAGAGAGTTGAGCATTTCCAGGATAGCAGAGTCTCTCCTCTGCACCTGGGCCTGCCCATCAATGCATTGATCTTCAATCTCCACAGAACCCCACTGTGAAATTACATAAGCTTGGCAGAGCTAAAATGTACACTTTAACAAAAAGTATTTGCGGTCTCCAGCATGGTTATCCACCACACAATGGTTGGTTCTTTTGTGTTTTAAAAAGAAGGGTTTCTTTCCAGATGATCCTTCCTTCCTCACACAGTCCAAAAACGTGTTTAGGTGAAATTCACCGTCAGTGTTAATGTGAGCATGAATAGTTGCTTGTCCCTCTATTTGTGTCAAATCTTTGATGAACTGGAGGCATGTTCAAGGTGTGTCCTCGTCTCTCAGTCAATGTCATCTGGAATAAGCTCTAGCCCCACTGTGCTCATGCAAAAGAAAGGCAGAAATTGGCTGGATGGATGTCTGAGGATAACATATTTACACCTGAGAACAGTCCCTTTTAAGACTGATAGCCCAGAACAGGTTTTTTTGTCACCTTCCTCTCTCAGTTTATCAGGAATTCTGACGGCCCCATCATGACGTCAGTCACTTCTTAAGGAAATGATGGTGCAGTAATTGAATGACAGAATATTAGAAATATTTTGATGATAAAACCTGGTTAAGTGTAATCCCTCTCTACAATAAAAAAATTCACTAGAATAGAAAGCCATGTTAGAATGAAGTGTTGATGCACTGATGAAATGAGCTCTGTACTAGAAACAGAATGATGTTGTGGGTGTGACATTGCAGTTAATGGTCTTCTGTTCATCCGAGCATGGCTGTCAACATCTGGACATTTCAGACAGTTGAAGAATTCAGACGGCACATTTTTCTTCCTCTCACTTCAAGCATGACAAGGACAGATTGATCAGTATCACACAGATAATACCTCTCATTTTAGGAGTTGCTACTGTCCTTGCTGGTAAGATGGCACCTTTTCGGTAAGATAATTATCTTAGTTGATGTCAAGACAATTGAAGCTAATGCAAAGCTAAATAAATGTTTTGAAACCAGTGTAAGTCTGGAGTAAGCAGATAATTCTTTCTGTCAGGTTTTCCTTTGCTTTGTCGCTTTTTTAAGGTGACATCAGGGTTCGGCTGCTTTCTGCACTGATTCTGTGTTGTGAGTATAACAAAATCAAGCTAAATAAAAACCCAAAACATTGCAAAACACCAGATTAATTTTGACATTTTGTCTTGGGCATCTTTTGCCCTATACCAGCATTAGAATGTAGGCAAGTGCAGTCATCCAAGTAACTGAACTGTAACAGCTGTAATGAAAATATAGTAATTACACTAGTATACAAGTGTAATACTGCAAATAAAAATATTATAATACAAGTTTTTACATCAAATTAGCTACAAAATCCAGATGTCAGCAAAATTTAGTTCAACATTTTACAGTTTTTACTCATTTTTAACCTCTCCTTGTCTAATTTAAACGCAAGTTTCTCTAAATTTGAAGGTTTGTAATTTAGCTTTTCCCCTCAATGAACCAAAGTGCAAAGTGTTGAGATAAATTAGATTAATAAACTTTCTAATGATAAAGTTTTTCTCACAGAAAAGAAGCACAAACGCGTGATGATCTCACATGATGGATTTCTGCGAGTCTCACATTCCACTGGAAACATCAGCCTAAAGTTCCTGTGCATGTTTATGACTGCATGTTCAAGGACCGCTTGTTGGTGTGGGATTTTACAATTTTTAAAAATCCTCTTTTATGATTGCTTTGTTTTATACCAGCTTTTACTGCTGACTCCTCTCTCCTTATAAAGGTTACTGGAGACTTCCACTGAACAACCAACACTTCCTTTTGGAGATATGCGCTTGCAAGTGGCAGCTCAAACATGATAGTCACGCTAGTGTTGTCAAAAGCATTTTCGTTCTGAAGTAAAGTGTTGTATTACATAGCTGGTGGTTGGAAACCTTCTTCATCTTCTCACACATTGGACGAACACACATCTTGCCTTTCACTCCCTGATCTCCACCCACATTCCCCCTGACTCACCTGGCTGAATTGTTCACTACCCAGTGTACTCTTCTAATTTAGGAAAATGAAACACAGGAGTACAGTAAAAATTAGAAACTACACAGCTTTTGCAAACCTCCAATACTGTACCACTATCACTAGAACCTACATAATCGGAAACAGATCTTCCAGGATACGCCAAAACAAAATCTTGTAACATCCTCACCAGAGGTTAATCACCTCTCTGATGACATTACTTCACTCTGACCTCCAGCATGCCAAATTAAGTAATACCACTTAATTAAACAAGATTTGAAACATATTCCTAGAATTTGGAAACATAGTGTTTATCATTAGTACTTTCTGAGCAATCAGCTAAAAAGTGTTATTCCGTAATGTTGCATCAGGATCTTCATCCAATTCTAACTTCTTAGCTTTCACTGGTACATGAATGTGTTTGAGTGATTGTACATCTACATTATCTATATATTCGTGTCGGCACAGGACTGAAACTTGCCTTGCAAAATAAATCAACAACAGCAGTAATGGCTCAATCACAGAAAACATATAACAGCTTTAAATACTTTTTGCATAATAAATGCATATTATTGTGCAAGAAATGCATTGTATCGATGAAAATATTCCTCATGATCTCTGCAAATGCTAAAAAAACAATTGTGTAGATTTAGTTTTCGCCTGTTTTGTTAACACTGTTCCAGTTGGAGTATTGAACACCTTGGCCAACTTCTGTCAGCAAAAAACACTTTCATCAAAACTAGGCCATTGACCTCTGTGATCAGACGACACAGATCACTTTTGTCTATTTTTCCTGTGCAGGGTAATTTATGCATCTACTCGTGCACAATCAATCAGTTCTGCAAAATCAACAATACCATATATTTTCCTTTCTTTATCAGACTTTGTCCTTGAAATGTTCTTTCCCATAAATTTGTCTCACTTGCCACACGTTGTACTACTGTAATTGTTACTGAGCATACAACATTTGACGGCCTGAAATTGATTTGAATAAAGATTCGACTTGAGAAAGAGGGACAGGAAATAAAAAGGTGCTTGTTATATGGAAATGAAAACAGAAGGAAAACCGTGGTCAAGGAGAGCAGGCATCCTGAGCCTACTTTGCATGCACGGGGGCTTGTGTGGGGAGAGGAGTTGACAGGGCACCGCAGTGCTGCCTCCAGCTCTCAGACAACAGCTGCTCAGGAAGAAGAGACATCCTGAGGGTGCTGCGACATGCCTCGCTCTTTCTCCATCGCTCTCTTCACCTGTCTGCCTCTTGCTTTCACAGAGCAGCCATAAACGAGACACGTGCACAAACGTCTTTCTCAGTGGCACACACACACAGACACACACACACAAGCATGCACACTAACACAAACAATGGGGTGTGTGGGTTGTGGGGTTCATAAAAAACTGGCCGCCTGCCTGTGCTAAACAATAACTCTCAAAATAATCCAAGTGAGTTTTATTCACTATTAGCCGATCAATGACGTGTCTGTATCTAATGTCTTTGGAGCTACCATTGACAGAACTCTGATGGTGTGAGCAATTATGTTAACTTCCCCAATAGAATTTGTGTGATTTGATCATGTATCAAGTCTGAGTGAAAGTTTTACATTTATTTCTCACTCAAAGAATAGAAAACCTGTTTCTGATCACTAACTTTGTTCTGCAATTGTCTTATTTGTACATTCCGCTATAAATATTTAAATTGTCCCTAATTCTGTAAGAGTTTTTGATTTGGTTCGTCTTTAAGATTCATGAAATCTGTTTTTAAGCACATTAAAGACCTAATCTTTGTCAACACTTATACATTTTAGATAGTCTTTTGAATAAGAAACAGGGAGATAATATTTAGCATTACTGAAGGGAAGAAAAACACGACACTATTACACGATAATGTAATTTTAAGCAGTGTTTATTGATGTATTCATCACAAACTATAACTCCTCATGTGTGGGTCTGTAAAATGGATGCTGATGCACAAGCAGATAATGAATGACAATAAAACCCATATATAATACAAAGATTTCTTACCAAAGCTACACATTAATAAACAAACAGACTGGTGCAAACAACTTTATTGTGGTGTGTTAAAAATTTATAAATCCTATCTCTACTGTGCATTTTTGCTTAAATGGACTTAAAGGTCCTGTACTATACTATTTTTAATTAATTTCACTAGCTGCCATACGTTCAACTACACTGCATTTGAAATGTATTGCCCCAAACGGAATCATGGTTCTGAATTTCAACTGTCATAAAGCTGCTGAAATGAGCTCTTTTGAAAACATGGTGTTTACTAATGATGTTAATGAGAATAAAAAATAAAATAATGTTTGTAAAAATCTTAATGAGCTCCTTCTGTCAATGCTGCTACACGCCCCTTTTGTTGTGAGCATGCTGTTTCTCTGGTCGCTTTTGCTTTTAACTTTGCTACGTATTGGAAGATATGAACAAGATAGAGGAGCTAACAGGGGTTGTCCGGAGTCAAAAAGAGGATCATGCTATTGGTAATGCATGAACATGCTGGATAACTACGTTTCCATTGAGGGCTTCCAGGCTTTGTGTCTACAGAGATGTGCAGTATTAAGAGGAAACGTGGTCTTGCCCTTCTCTTGAACTATTGAACAGCTGGCTGTTGAGCGCCGTCCACTGACTCTAAGCCACAGTGAGGATGACAAATGGAAGTTAGGACACCAAAAACTGTATATACATTTCTATTCTTTTATCTGTTCTCTATTTATTATGATTTTTTATTTCATTTTAGCTCTTAAATTCCCCTTATTCTGACTTTTTTGCTGAAGCAGTGCAGCTATAACAAAATGTAATTTCCCCCTCTTAGATCAATAAAGTGTGCTGATTCTGGTTGATGTACCAGGTACTTCCTGAGATACAAACAATCGCTGATTGATGTCTAAATGGATTTATGAGTTCCCTCATCTCGACTTCACCATACTCATAAAAAATTATATAAGATAAAAACACAGACACATAGACACTGACACACACACTCACATACACACAAACACACACGCAAACACACACACACACAGACACACACACACGCACACACACAAACGCACACCCAAGACCCATTTGTTTTCTAGATTCTAGTTGGTAGGGTTAGAGAGGACCACTACATATATGTAGAAACCTGAATTAAACGTGGTTTTCATAATAGGACCACTTGAAATGCATTTTTTTCTCATTAGTCTATGTTGTTACATCCCGCTTCAAATCGATGATGCATTGTAGTTGTCAGCGATTGTGTGTTCGTCCGTTAGTCCGTCTGTCTGTTACTCCACCAAATATCTTCGCAACCGTTGCAGATAGAAAGATGAAACAAAAAGCACATTACTCAGGTGGCGAAGGGGATGAAAAACAGATGACGACCTTGACAGGTCAAGGTCAAATTTAAACTTTTGTACACTCAGGAACTGGATAAGATAGAAAGATGAGGGAGAAGGCCAGTGAGTAATACCTTAGATCAAAGCTAGTGCTCTGACAGTAGGTCAGAGCACTAGCTTTTTTCTTTGACCTATGCAAGTATGGTCAGGGTAAAATTTTGAATTCAGGGAGGGATGTTGCAGTCTGTGATTGCATTGGTTCTTAGTTCAATTTTACTTTTGCCTTATTGTTTTGGTTTTATGTTGCAGAGAACATCTGATTTCAGATTCAACCAAATTAATTCTCAGTTCACATTAATATCACATACATTAAAATGGGGCCTAAACAAGGTACTTTAAATTACTTTCACTGCATTAGAAATTACATAGTTCTAAGATTAAAAATTCTAGATGCTGGATAGTAGCTGTAAAAATAAGTTCTGTCCCTATGGTTAAAAACAAAACAGAAAATATTTCATGTGATTCTAGCATGTTATAATCAGATCCTTTACCCGGTATCATAAATCCTCAGAAACATTCCACACCTTTCGTTTTGGTTTGTTTTTGAATTGAAAGAACATGAAAGGGCAAAGACAGCATCTCTTCTTTTTTTGTTTTTTGCCCTTGGCTTGTCAATACAGAAAAGGGGAAGTGATTGCAGAGGCATGGACAGTGCATGCTCTGATCTCCAGACAGAAAAAAATCGATTTCAGAGAACAAGCAGTTTAGAGACAGCAAAGGCATAGATAAGTTACAGTGTGGCACAGTAAGGTCGCAGGAAGGTCTTAAAGTGTGTCATGAAACTTTTCAAAAATTAAATGTTAAGAAAGGCCCATCAGGATGACATGAGATGGATTTAAAAAAACTGTTAGAACTATCTGCCCTCAGGTGGAGACAAACAATTAGTTCCTGCCTCCCTAGAAGGATTTTCAGGCCAGATGGGAGATGTAATCCCTTAAGGCCTGGGCATCTTCTTCACAGTTTGTTGTACTGGAAACAAGATCAGACAGAACCTGGTATTTCTGAGATACTTGACCCACCTCAGCCGTTTCCGCTCCTTGTAAACAAGCAGTGTTTCACTGCCAGGATCTTAAACTGCAGCCACACACAAATGAAAACATTGCATCTCTTTAAATTCAAAATCTTGACATTTGAATCACTTCCTCAAAGAAAGTGACTGCAAGCGAGGATTTAAATTATGACTGAATACATTCACCATACTGCTCAATTCTCATCTTAGCATGCAATGTTCATACAAATCTGTCTAGCCCTTAACCCTTACTGTCATTCTCATGGTCAACATATTCAACATTTAAAGTTTACATGCAAGGCCGGGCATTAGGCCTTAGACTCTGTGCAATATTTTGTATTTGTATTTATTAAAGTTTACTATAAGACTCTTAATGTCAATAACAATTAACACTGTCTATGTCTATCCTCAAACTACTTATGTTTCCTAATACTATAGAAACAGTGATGCGAACAATGTTGTGTACTCCGGTTGTCAAGCAACAACATTTCGTTGCCAGATTCACTGTTCTGAGTTTCTGTGCAATGACAGTAAAAGGAAGTCCAAGTCTAACCCGAGATCAATCTCAACAGCATTAGTGACGTCACATCACAATTCCTCTCCTGAGCTGCACCACGCCTGGCAGCTGCTCCCTCCTTGCAATGAGCCCGTTACGTTTTTCTGCATCAGTTTCTAACATGTCCAATAAATTGGTCACAATCCAGTGAGTTCAAAGAGAGAACAGGCAGTCGTGTTTTTCACAGAAAACATGACTACCATCAAATCTACGAAATACTTTGATAGCAGTTTGTCAGTAGGCTTTTCTAATTGAAAGCGTATGTGTAAAAAATGCTCTAAACTTTCCCTTGTACTTAATCAAAATTCCTTTTAATTCCAAAATTCCTTTTAATTCCAGGCTAAGTTATTATTTGGGGACAGATTGGTAATACAGTAAATATTAAAATGACTGAGCTGCTTTTGACTTACAGAAAGATTAACAGTGTGACCCACAGCAAGTCAAAGGGGTTTATTTAATGTGGATGACAAAAAGTACAACATTCAAGGGTTTCACACCAGAAAAATCATACTTTCAATTAATCAAATACTCCTGAAATGTAAGATCTTGTTAATCAAGAGACACAGTGTGGAACAATAAATAAGAATGAGAGAATTTGAGGAGGATTTGATTTGCTAAAACACTGCTTCGTGGGTCACGGGCCTGTTAGAGGCTAACCCAGCTGACGTCAGGCAAGAGGGGGTGTAAACTCCACATACATCACCAGTTCATTGTGGATGGACACATAATGGAGCAGTCTGACAGCCTTCCAGTGATTGGCTAGCAGAAAAAGTGACAGTTTGTGGTTGGATGAAGAGCAAAATGAGAAAGAGAGCTAGTTTGGAGATAGCAGGAAACTGCCTGTGATTTAGTGCAAAGAGCTATTTCACATTCATTTCAAGTTCCATGATTCACTTTGGTTAAAATTTAGACTATCATTTCAGTAATACATTCATTAAAAAAATTCAAGTGGAATTTACACTTCTTTTAAATTGTATTGACTATCAAAATATTGGCTATGTCCATGTGCATCCTATTGATTAAGTTTACTTATTACTGGGGAATTCCCACAAAACCACTTTTTGTACAGTGATGCTCTCATCCACATACATTATCAGTGAAATACCGTGACTGGACTGAATTCATCTTTTCATCTATTTTTTTCCTCTTAGATCTGCTCATTGCTGCTTTTTATGAACTATTCTCCTTAGATGTTCTTGAAATTCTTCATTTCGGAATATATTTTGTCATTTAATTCTAAGGTGTTTTGTTTTTCACAAAATACAAATTGATAAATAGGATGGTTTATTCCACTGTCTGTAATTGTGTCTGTGTTCTCTGCAAATGATGACAACGGCTTTGATTTGAAAAATAGCTATGATAAAGGAGTCTGATAAGATTAGCATGAATAAATGATGCTGACTTCAATTTCAAAATCCTGAAGGCCCGTGCATAAAAATAGCAAAGGTGAGAGTATATTTGATTAGTTGGTATGTGATTAATCTAGAAACTATTCTGTAGGAATTTAGTGACTTTCCATTGAAATATTTGGCAACATTAGGCCAAATGTAACCTAATTTTAGCCTTGTGGTTCAAAAGACTGTTAAAATTATTTAATGATTCCAAACAAACTGACATTTGTACCTTATGTTAGAGTTTAAACAGCAGTGTTTATTTTTTAATCACTTGTTTGTTTGTTTTTTCTAGGTTTTTGAAAGATTTCAAGACAAAAGGCACAACCACACAATGTTTAAAATGCAGGGTGTTGCTCTGACTACGACACACCAACTCATCGTGTGCAGAAATTCAAAGCTTAACGGACCTGCTGTTTCTGTTATGGTTGCTAATCTCCTCGTTACAATGTCTCCCTGAAGTTGCAGTAAGCCGCGGAAAAAATGAGTCGGGTTTATTCTGATTCTGTCTAAAATGTGCAGTTTACCCCCTCCTTTCGGGTAGCTGTTCAGTACAGAAATGCTCTGGACGCCTGTGGTAAAGTGCCTGCAGCATGCCCTGAAGATGGATCACCGCTGGCCGCTATCTCTAAAGCATCTATTGGTGAAGGGCATGTTGGCACTATTGAGCAGGTAACTCGTGGCCAGTGTTTTAAAATTATGCTCTTGTTTAACCTATAAAACACAGTAATATCTTATTGGCTAGTATATTTCCCTCAATATGGAGCGTAGATAATTAATGAATGTTGGCCTATAGGTTTGATTAAGTTGCAGGAATAGATTGTTTCCAGTGTTTATTGGCGTCAGGTATTCAAAGGTCAGAAATGGAAAAATACAGCAAAAAATAGTACTCATATTATTCCATTTAGAACCACTTACTGATCTTAAACATCCTGGCCGATTGCTCTGACCTTACATGGAATGAAAGTCTGTTGCAGACTGTTTATGAGCTCCAGACTCAGAAATGTCAACATATTATTATACATATTATCAGTTGGTTTGAATGTTAATTTAGGACGAAGCTATGTTTTATTATATTATTTAACCTTACTGGCCCTTCAGCAGGTAATAAAATCATTTCATTTAGAAATTCAAATCATGAACATCGTTAAAGTCTTTACAGCCTAAACACAAAAACAAGTCATGATTTCAAAGATTGGAGTGAAGCTAAATTAGAAGGAAACATGGAGAACATATAACAACATGTACAAATTCCAAAATGGTAGACCTAAGAGAAATGTTTCATCTCTCTATTCAATATGTATTGGAACATATACAACACATACATATACAGGTAGTCCTCAATTTACAAACATTCGACCTACAAACATTCAGAGATACGAACAAATGAGTGTCCCAATATCTGATAATTGTCATGCAGTTCCATTTTCTGCCACAAGCGCCACCAAGTAGCAGCACCATTATGCAACTCCAACACTCGTTTCCCTAATTTTGTTCTTGTATCTCTCTGTGAGCAGCTCAGTTTCCTACTAGAATGTTTCATCATTTATAATGGTTGGTAAAGCAGAAGTTACTGTTAGCGGTAAAAAGCACAAGAGGAGTGAAGATAGTGGTTGTGGTAAAAAACACCAGGTTATATCACTGGAAACGAAGATTGCCACTATCAAAAAGCTGAACAGGGGTGAGAAAATGTTTAAAACATAACTGTCTGTAATCTGTACATCCAAAGACAAATTAAATTACCGCCACCAGCCTTGTGGTATTTCCAATAAATCTACTCTTATGCCAGATAAAATGATGAGATCACAGTGATTCATCTTGTGCTCAAGCAGCTTTATTCCGTGATGCCCTAGTATATCTACATATTTACAACTAATAATCAAAATCTCATAGATAATGTAGCCGCAAGAGGGCACAAGCCAGTGTCTTATTGTGCCGGTCCCAAGCCCGGATAAATACAGAGGGTTGCGTCAGGAAGGGCATCCGGCGTAAAACTTTTGCCAAATCAAAGATGCGAATCAAACATATGACTTCCATACCGGATCGGTCGAGGCCCGGGTTAACAACGACCGCCATCGGCGCTGTTGACCTACAGGGCGCCGGTGGAAATTAGATTACTGTTGGTCGAAGAAGGAGAGGAGGAAAGTGCGTTCGCACGAAGAAAGAGAAGAGGAGCGCCAAGAGTATAGGACTAAGAGTAGGGACGTTGAATGTTGGAACTATGACAGGAAAAGGTAGAGAGTTGGTCGACATGATGCAGAGGAGGAAGGTAGACATACTGTGTGTCCAGGAGACCAGGTGGAAAGGTAGCAAGGCTAGAAGTTTAGGAGCAGGGTTCAAGTTGTTCTATCATGGTGTAGATAGGAAGAGAAATGGAGTAGGAGTTATCTTGAAGGAGGAGTTTGTTAGGAATGTCCTGGAGGTAAAAAGAGTGTCGGATAGAGTGATGAGTCTGAAGCTAGAAATAGAAGGTGTGATGTTCAATGTTGTTAGTGGGTATGCCCCACAGGTAGGATGTGAGCTGGAGGAGAAGGAGAAATTCTGGTTGGACTTTGATGAAGTGATTCAGAGCATACCTAGAAGTGAGAGAGTTGTCATCGGTGCAGACTTCAATGGACATGTTGGTGCAGGTAACAGAGGTGATGAGGAAGTGATGGGCAGGTTTGGTATCCAGGAGAGGAACGCAGAAGGACAGATGGTAGTTGACTTTGCAAAAAGGATGGAAATGGCTGTAGTGAATACTTTTTTCCAGAAGAGGCAGGAACATAGGGTGACCTATAAGAGTGGTGGTAGGAGCACACAGGTAGACTACATCTTGTGTAGACGATGTAACCTGAAGGAGATCAGTGACTGCAAAGTAGTGGTAGGCGAGAGTGTAGCCAAACAGCATAGAATGGTGGTGTGTAGGATGACTCTGGTGGTGAGGAAGATGAAGAGGACAAAGACAGAGCAGAAGACGAAATGGTGGAAGCTAAAAAAGGAAGAGTGTTGCATGACCTTTAGGAAGGAGTTAAGACAGGCTCTGGGTGGTCAGGAGGTGCTTCCAGATGACTGGACAACTACAGCTAATGTGATCAGGGAGACAGGTAGGAGAGTATTTGGTGTGTCATCTGGAAGGAAAGTAGATAAGGAGACTTGGTGGTGGAATGAGGAGGTACAGGAGTGTATACAAAGAAAGAGGTTAGCTAAGAAGAAGTGGGACACTGAGAGGACTGAGGAGAGTAGACAGGAGTACAGGGAGATACAGCGTAAGGTGAAGGTAGAGGTAGCAAAGGCCAAACAAGAAGCTTATGATGACTTGTATGCTAGGTTGGACAGTAAGGAGGGAGAGACTGATCTATACAGGCTGGCAAGACAGAGAGATAGAGATGGGAAGGACGTGCAGCAGGTTAGGGTGATTAAGGATAGGGATGGAAGTCTATTGACAGGTGCCAGCAGTGTGATGGGAAGATGGAAAGAGTACTTTGAGGAGTTGATGAACGTGGAAAATGAGAGAGAACAAAGACTAGAAGAGGTGACTGTTGTGGACCAGGATGTAGCAAAGATTAGCCAGGATGAAGTGAGGAGAGCACTGAAGAGGATGAAGAGTGGAAAGGCAGTCGGTCCTGATGATATACCTGTAGAGGTTTGGAAGTGTCTAGGAGAGGTGGCAGTAGAGTTTCTGACTGGGTTGTTCAACAGGATCTTAGATAGTGAGAAGATGCCTGAGGAGTGGAGGAGAAGTGTGCTGGTGCCCATTTTTAAGAACAAGGGAGATGTGCAGAGTTGTGGCAACTACAGAGGAATAAAGCTGATGAGCCATACAATGAAGTTATGGGAAAGAGTAGTGGAAGCTAGACTAAGGGCAGAAGTGAGCATTTGTGAGCAGCAGTATGGTTTCATGCCAAAAAAGAGTACTACAGATGCAGTATTTGCTTTGAGGATGTTGATAGAGAAGTACAGAGAAGGCCAGAGGGAGCTGCATTGTGTTTTTGTAGATCTGGAGAAAGCTTATGACAGGGTGCCCAGAGAGGAACTGTGGTATTGTATGAGGAAGTCTGGAGTGTCAGAGAAGTATGTTAGAGCGGTGCAGGACATGTATGAGGACTGTAAGACAGTGGTGAGGTGTGCTGTAGGTGTGACAGAGGAGTTCAAGGTGGAGGTGGGACTGCATCAGGGATCAGCTCTGAGCCCCTTCTTGTTCGCTATGGTGATGGACAGGCTGACAGACGAGGTTAGACAGGAATCTCCATGGACTATGATGTTTGCAGATGACATTGTGATCTGCAGTGAGAGTAGGGACGAGGTGGAGGAGAAGCTAGAGAGGTGGAGGTTTGCCCTGGAAAGGAGAGGAATGAAGGTTAGCCGCAGTAAGACAGAGTACATGTGTGTGAATGAGAGGGACCCAAGTGGAAGAGTGAGGTTACAGGGAGAAGAGATCAAGAAGGTGGAGGATTTTAAGTACTTGGGGTCAACAGTCCAGAGCAATGGAGAGTGGGGAAAAGAGGTGAAGAAGCGTGTCCAGGCAGGATGGAATGGGTGGAGGAAAGTGTCAGGTGTGATGTGTGATAGAAGAGTTTCAGCTAAAATGAAAGGAAAGGTGTACAAAACTGTGGTGAGACCAGCAATGTTGTTTGGCCTAGAGACAGTGTCACTGAGGAAAAGACAGGAGGCAGAGCTGGAGGTAGCAGAGATGAAGATGCTGAGGTTCTCTCTGGGAGTGACCAGGAAGGATAGGATCAGGAATGAGTACATCAGAGGGACAGCACATGTTAGAGGTTTTGGAGATAAAGTCAGAGAGGCCAGACTGAGATGGTTTGGACATGTCCAGAGGAGAGATAGTGAATATATTGGTAGAAGGATGCTGAGTTTTGAACTGCCAGGCAGGAGGCCTAGAGGAAGACCAAAGAGGAGGTTTATGGATGTAGTGAAAGAGGACATGAAGGTAGTTGGTGTGAGAGAAGAGGATGCAAAGGACAGGGTTAGATGGAGGCGGTTGATTCGCTGTGGCGACCCCTGAAGGGAAAAGCCAAAAGGAAAAGAAGAAGAATCAAAATCTCATAGATGTCAACCTCGATACTTGAAAAGAATTGAACATGAAAGCTCCTGTGGATCATGGTGAAATTAGTGAAAATATCAGTGTCGACTGCTTCATTGATTTTCACAAGGTATCATTTGGACCAGAGGTGTCATCTGTTAAACAAACAGGGGCTCTGAGATCTGGGGATCAGGGGCCTCAGAAATCGTGTTGACACTTACACTGACAAATGATTGTTTTTCATGTGATGAAACATCAAGCAGATCCCTGGTTACTGTAACACATGCTGGTGCTCCCAAGCAGATGAAATCTAATGAGGTTGTAATGACCTCCTTGACCTTTCTATTACACCCGGTTAAATTCCCCTTCTATCCAAGCTGCGGCGTCATTTAGAGGACAGATTGCTATTAAATCTGCAGACTATCATCAAACCCCAGATATATTTCTTCCAGTGTGCCAGTATGTGGCTCTGATGTCATTATTTTCTCTCTCGGTTTTGAAAATATGGTGCCATATTGCATAAAGCAGTATATCTTCAGAGAAAAGGTAAATTCTGCTCTATTTGTTTGAATAATCTCCAATGTACTAAATCAGAAAAAATAATATCATATTAGCAGAATTCTTATATTAATGCAGAATCTGTGTGAAATCTCATTTTAAATTTTGTCCTAAAAAACAAACATTTTCCTGGACTGAATACACACCTCTTGCATTCCACATCACAGAGCAAACAGAATCATGCAATCTTAAATATAAATGCATTGTCATGAGCCAAGGTCAGTGCTCTAGTAAACACACACAGGAAATATACACTTCCTGTATTTCTGCAGGCATGTTAGCACTAGATAGCACAAATAATTAAAAAGACTGGCATAGAATACACAAATACATCTTCTGGTTTTTCTTTTTACAGAGCAGATCTCATCTCAGATTTGATGCTGACAGAATTAGTTGCTGGGCTTCAGTGCTGATGATAAATCATCCCTGTAATTTATTAAGCATTGGTTAGAATGGATATAACCCCAAGTATTATTGTCTGTCCTCATCCTGAACAATTCCTCCCTGTGCTGCTCCCCGATGGCAGTCAGGACAAGCTTCAAAAGATTTTTGGTCATCAGGGGAGCAGCAAACCGGTTTCATCCTAATGTTCCTGTTGCACTTTATTGTTGTAACACAGCAGACAGGAGGCAATCCACAGAGACAACAGCTTTACGGTTTGAAGGGACACTCATTCATTTTTAAATCAAAGAAAAATAGTCAGATGCAATTATGTTTTTATGGGCTATACGCTGACTTGTTAATGGGTTTAGAGGGAATGAAAGAAATACCTGTAAACAATGGAGGTTAGTTAAAGGGTAGGTGTCTGTAGTCAATATAACAAGACAGAAAAATAGTCTTGCTACATCCTGATACTAGAATTGATGAGCTGTTAATGGACATGCTGTAAAGATCAGATTCTCTTCTGCGGGTTCACCTTGAAGACATTTTTGCACCGGGTTTCAGTTTGGGAATTATTTCACCTGAGAGATGCTGACTCTTATTTAAAATCATCCGTCCCTCCTCCTGCCCGGCACCGTAATGTGTATTGTTTGTGACCCGTGTGTCCTCCTTTTCTCTTCTATTCACTTCTCTGTACTGCGTGAAAGGCTTGCAGTACTTCAGCAGAAGGGATGGTCTATCAAGGGGCTTTATTATTTTATCCAAGGCTCAGCCTCTCCACAGGTCCCTGCTTAAAGCTCAGAAAAGACCTGTTGTGTTGAGATAACAGGCCGGGTCACGCTGCATTGTGGCACAGGGGCGATTGGCTGCGGTGTTCGTCTGCTGCATTGCGGTCAAGGTTGAAAGGTTGGGATGGCTGCTGACCACTTCCCAGACATCAGCTGAGCAACATAATGAGCTGATGAATGTTTAATACACACACGGGCCGGCTTGTTTCTATTTCACCAGGCACCCTTTTTGAACCACACACTGAGATGGATGGGGATTTACTGGCGGTTCTGAGTGATGCTGCTGCAGGGTGACAGTCTGTCATGCTTGACAAGAAGTGTGTGCAGCAACAGAGATGATCAGCTCCCATGAGTCCCCTTGGCAGGAAGGTGTGCCACTGTTGGGCTTCACTACATAATCCTGCAGAGCTCCGTCAGCAGAGGATGACGTCGAGCATCTCCTGTTTTGCAGGGTAACCTTCTCTGACATGTTGTGTTCCTGCTGAAACTATAGATTTTAATTGTTTATCAAGTTCATTATCATTCAGTCTCAGTCTGACAGAATCAGAGGATCCATAACGGGGCAGCAGAAGGGTAATAAATCACAATGTGTCAGACAGCAATACTTGACACATGACATCTAAAAGTCCAAAGAGAAAAACAGCTCTGTGTGTGTCCAGAAGGATTTCCAAGTTTTAAAGAAGGAGTTTGAAAAAGAAATTTACAGAGATCTCCAGATCATAGTCCTCCTTCTTAAAAATGTAAATATCTGCACTACATTTTGACTGATAATTTTGAGACCATGTTAATCAAGTCCTGCAAGATGGACAAATATGTGTCACCCCTGACAAATAAGTTTGAAAGTGTCAGTAATAATTTAATAAATATCAGGAAATTTCAGTAAGTAAAGTTTTTACTTTCTTATCCTGTTTTTTCTTTTAACCAAACTGTGGTTAAATAGAAAAAAAATCATATAAAAGTTTAATTCTGTGTTTTTAAGATGAAATAATTGCCTATTCAGCATTCAGATCAAGATTTAACCCACACATATTTAAGTCCCACAGGCCCATTCAGGTGTTCAATAATTCTGCCTGCTTATACCTCTGTGTCTGTGGGTTTTGGGTGGATGTTTTTCTAATGTTGAGTCTGACCAAAAAACAATTGATTGACTTTGCGTCATACACAGCTCCAATCGAATTACATGTCTACCAAATTTGCATGATATAATAATATGTAAAAATATGATGCTGAACTGTGTTATATCTTAATATATGTTGTTGAATAATAGAATAGGAACGTTGCTCCAAACTGGCCAAATGAAATCAACCCAATGGAGGAAGAAATATCAGGCAATGCCAGCGAATACAGGCTTCATTTACAGTATAGTAATTTGTAGTCATTTATAGTAAAGTAATGTAGACAACCTTTTCACCATTTTATCTTTACAAAAGCTGAAACAATTCTTTTTATGATTTTATGGATTTTTCTATGTTATAGTTGTGTTTATGTTTCTTCTGAAACACTTTATAATGTTGTCAAAACATGCTTTGCAACATTAAATCCAGTAATTTCAGGATTCAGCTCAGTAAGATTTGAAGATATATCAAATTTGACATCTTGCTAAACCAGAACAGTTTCAGCTACAATTTGATTTTAATTGCTTGCATATAGGGAACTACTTCAGTTTGATCCACTTGAAGGTAACCCAGGCTGCAGTAGTTCTGCTGTGTTAACCATTCAGTCAAACAGGTGACAGAGAAGGATTTCCACCGTTGTGAAAGTAAAGTTCTGCAAACTATGTCATTCTGTTTCTGTTTTCAGTTTTCCAAGTGAAAGCCAAAGGAAGGGGTGTAAACCTCTCTCTTTGTGTGTAGGTTGAATCATAACAGTTGCTTTTTTCGTCAGGTTTCAGTATGGATTAAGACCCCCTGCTGACTAATTAATGCAAATCATGAATTTTCTCAAGGTGCCATATTCTTTATGAGAAAGATAGAACAGCAAAGCTGGCTGAGCAAGAAAAGTCATCAGAATTAAAAATGCTTTGTTGACCAAATTTTTAAGATGGATTTTCCCTGAAGCATAATGAACACATGATTACACATGACTGGATGAAAGTAAACGACTGCAGCACAAGATGTGACACACATAGAAAACAGGTTTCTTTACTCTACAAAGATTAAGTTGAACAGGAAATATGATTCTGCAATTTTTTTTATCCATATCTTTGACTGCATAGAATGGATGTGAACAAAACCTATTAAGTTGTTTCTTTCTAGACAGCAACCATTTTTAAAGCTGTTCTTTTTCTTTCTTTTTTTTCGTTGTTGGAAATCATTTATTTCTTCTACCAAGAAAAAATTCGTGATGTTATGTGATCATCCATATTTGTTTATTTGTCAGTGTGTTCGTTTATTTGTCCACACTTACTGTGACCCACATGTATGTGGTTGCAGAATGTTAATGGCATGGAACATCTAGTGAGATGTAGCTGAGATAATTCAAATTCAGTGTCATTCAAATGGGTTTTGTGAGGATTGTTCATGAAAATATTATTCACACTGTCTGTTTATGTGTGAGCATGTTATTGCGTAAATAAATCTATCTTCATGTGAGTGAACAATCTTTTTTCTTTCTAATTATTGGTGACAAGTAATTGTTGTCATAGTGACAATGGTAGAGTGTCTGTTCTCTGAGTGTTTTCTAGTTTAATAATGTGTAGCCTGGTAGAATCAAATTTACAAATGAAGTCAAACTGAAGTGACATGAAGTGGTGCCGCTGATGAGTTTGGTCTTGTGTTCAAATCTTCAGGCCCAGTGGTGACATTTTTTTTCAATCTAAAATGCAGCTGTTCAATAATCAATGTGTAAAAACTGAGAATGTGCTAAAGCAAAGGTTGACTCATGACTGACGAAAACCTTTAACTACATTCTGCCTACGATATTTCAATTAAAAACATGAATTAATTAATTAAAGGTGGTTATTATTATAGCAGATCAAAAGTTACACAGAACGGTGGTGGTGGTGGTGGTGGTGGTGGTGGCTGATGCCTCTACTGACACAGATGAGATTAACGAAATGGGGAGTCAGACAGGGGATTGAACAATGCTATTGGTCCGATGTGACCAGCTGATGAGAACAGCTGATTTCTCATGTGAAAGACAGGATCAATGGCCTAAGTGAGCAAAGGAATAGTCTGCATGACTGAACTGTACCTAGAGCTTGATTTTGAATGTCAGTATGTCAACCATTGGGACATCAAGTTGCAGTTGAATACCAAACAGTTCGCAAAGAGAGGGGGTACCCACTTTTGTACTCACTTGCCAAAATGTTGGGTTAAAACAATTCAACAGTGAAGTGCGTAACTTGACACATTTGTTTTTTTTGACAGCATAATATAATTTCCTTTAAAAGTGCCTCATCGTGGTCTCAGCTTCTGTGACTGTTAAACCCTTGACTTTGAGGAGATGGTTATCGGAAGGCTAAAAATGAGCTGCACTCCACTGACTCCGCGTTTCTGTTGTCTCCAAAAAAAAAAAAAGACAGGATCTCTTGACCCTACAACGTCTTTGTCTCTCTTGTCACTTTCAGAAATGAAAACGTGACCTCAGCTGTCTACATTGGGTGCTCTGATTCGAAAGCACAATAGAAAGTAAATCCTGGTAAACATGTGCAATCTACATGATTGCAACACACAATCTGTATGATTACATGAGGAGCCACCTGGAAATTGATCTCTCAAAGTGATGCCTGAGCTCATGTGCATAAAGGAGATTAATATGGCAATTGCGCTGAAAGATCAGACCATTCATGAGAAATGTTTTAATAGCCCTGATATATCTAAATCAGACAGCTGCTGTCTGCACATAAATCTTTCTGCTTCAATTGAACAGTGCCTTGTCTTCACTGGTGGGGTGGGATGGGAAGATTATAATCACCTGAGAGATTGCATAATCAGAAACACACATTGTTTGCATTCCTGGCAGACTATGACTGAGTGGCCATTTCAAGGATTTACATTTATAATGTTAAGATAGCATAAATATGGAGATAAGGCAAAGACATTTACAGGAGCAGATGGGGGGAGGTTTGGGGAAATGCAGCAATACCTAAAAGGAAGTATTCAGTAAATCACAGATTCTTTTTATTTGTTTGTTTTTCATTGAACTCCATTCTTGGATTAGAAGTAGTTTCTCACAAACACAATACTATCATGGCCTGAAATAGGCTATTAATTCAATGACATCTAGCCTGATTAGAAAACAGAAAACATCATTGGAAACTGAAGTGTAGGCAGGAAGTAGATATTAGTATCGGGACTTCACTGACTATTTCTCAAAAAGAAGAAATAAGTTCTATTCAGTGAGCTGGACATCAAAATCTTTCTTTGTAATAAAAACGTTTTTCTATCTTGCTAAATCAAATAAGATTCTACCAAGAACCTCTGATAATAAAATGGTACTTACAGTAACTTTAATTATCTTGTAGTCATACCAGCTACCAATTGGTACAGAATTGATGATGCAACCTCAGACCCAGCAGTAACACAGGCATTAATGTATTAATGTATAATGTAATAATGTATAACATTCATGTGTATGCATAAGAAAAATGCTTCTTTAGGATCAATCTCCCAGTGGAGCGACAATGTCAATTGCATAATAAAGTTTCATCAGGAAAGAATATTTGCTGTTCATACTCTTGCATTTCTTCTCATCCACTTCAAAAACACTATAAGCCTGACCCTCAGAAAAAAAATCTTAGTATCAATCAAACATGAAACTGCTTCTTTTGCGAGGATTTATCGGTGACTGAGTCAATCCAGAGAGCTATAAGACTTGGCCAGTAAAGCTCGAACACAACCACATAATCTTTGTTCACCATAAGTTCTGGCAGAGCATCTGATCCCCATTGTGGGTACCGATGGCTGGTGTCCTATCAGGAACAGTCCTCACCCTGAGGCTTGTTCCGCAGATAAGGAAGCCACAGGAGAGCAGGAACAGTCAGCAGATTAAAGGCTTGGGAGGAGCTAAATAAACACTGAATGCAATAATATTTAATTAAACAAACACCTGCCAAAAGAATTCATTAATATCTAAAGAAAGACTCAGATGCAAAAGAAACGTCTGAGAATATTTCACCATATATGCATCTTTATGTTTAAAATTATCATGCCCAGTGTTGTAAAAACACAGAATTCTGCAAAAACACTTCTCTTTCATCTGCCAACAAGGAAAAAAAATATAACCAATTTAAAAAAAATGTTTGTTACAGATTAACCACATATGTACAGAATAAGAATACATGTTCCCTTACAACAGTGCTTCTCAATTATTTTCTGCTGTGCCCTCGTTGCAAGAAGAAAATAATTCGAGCCCGCCCCCCACTCTCCACCACAACTACAAGTAATATAAATTGCCTATAAAATTGTTAAGTACACCTCTGCATGAAATTGTATCCTTATTAACATTAAAGAAAAAAAAGGTTGAAAAAAATATAGTACAATTTATGGCAAAGAATAATTTTATGAACATTATTTTTTAGTTTATAACAGAAAAGTTTGAGGTGCATCAATTTGCCTGAAATTAAAAAAACCCTTGTAAACATTTTTGACCAACTTATTGCACCATTTGATACTGAAAAATAAAATTAAATGAAATCAATAAATAATTTTAAAAAAATCAAATTCAGTTCAGCAATATTAACTGAGGAGCGCAATATATAAAATACCTTAACCTAATAAAAAAAATGAATAAAATAATTTGTGATTTATTTATTTTCTATCATAATGAGGAGTGTCACAATGAGCACGCTTAGGCCGTTTGAAGCATGGCACTGAACTCTCAGTTCCTGCTCAATGTTTCAGCTCTTCTGCTATGGTTTGAGTTTTTTTGCACTGAGCAGTTTGGTACTCCACCTTATATGATGCTAACAGAACTCGCTGGTTTACTGAAGTAGCATTCATAAAGTGAGATAACTGTTGGCGACATTCAGCAGGTTTTCGCTGAAAACATTCCAGCGGCTTATCAGCGTGATTGGGGTGTAATGTTTTAAAGTTCTGCCTTAATTTATTAGGCTTCATGCTGTCCACTGCCAGCATTTTTCGACACAGTAAACACACCGGTCTGTAGTCACAGTGAAGCCCACTAGCCCAGCGCTATAGACGCTTCTTTATTGTTCCTCAAGCCTCCCTGCACACATCTGACAATAAGAGCGCCACAGCCAACTACTGTAGTGGATGTGCAATTACACTTTATTCTAGTATGGCAAAAAAAGCCTGTTCCCCAGGGTCACACGCGCCCCCCCGGCATCGCACCGTGGCCCCTTAGGGGGGCGCACCCCACTATTTGAGAAACTCTACCTTACAATGAGAGTAAGCGGCACAACAGCATAAGAATTTCAAACCAAACTGTGTCTGGCTGTGGGAAAAACATTTATGAACAATTTTCTTGGCTTGGGAATGAACACACATCATGCATTAATGCATAAATTGTATTGCAATGAATTAGAAAGAAATTTCATAAAGCAATCGTCTTTAAAAAATATATTGAGTCTCAGGCCTGTTTATTCAAAGCTGACAGATTTCAGTCATGTTCCTAATGAGTAACAACAGTACGGTGCTACATCGGCTTTGCCAGTGTGTCTCCAGAGAGGAACACTGCTGTCAGGGTTTCCCATCCTGCTTCACCGTGGTAGCAGTAACCGTGCAGGTGTGAGGGCTAGTGCACAGGGACTTCATTAGTAAAGAGAGATACTTCATCTGACCCACTTTCAGAATACCAAGAGAGGTGTTATGACATCCCAAATCCTATTCTGATATAAATAGAAAATGTGATTAATTTATTTCTATGGTGTATGACCACAGAGAGCATCTCTGGGTCATTTCCAGGTCTTCCAGACCCCTTGAGCCAAGGACAAGTTCATCAGCCGGTCATCTGGTGATCAATCCTCAATCAGGAACCCTTGTCAAATTCATATGACACTTGCTACCGAAGCTCCTTCAATTCAAATGTGATTAATGGACCGAACACTTTTTTTTTTTTTTTGTCAAAAGCATCACATGATAGAGAAGGAAAACTCAGATGTCTATCTTTTGCAGTCATGCTGAGACAGACAGATGGTGGTTCTTTTAACATTGCCCTGCTGATAGATTAATTCAGGCGAGCGTGCTTATAGTTAGAAATCACTTTGCTGTGAGCCGACTGTCTGCTTACTGGAAGGTAGAAGGCAGACATGAGTGGAATATAAAATGTCACACAGATGGTAATCACAGCTACGACTGCTGGATGTGTAATACAGCGCGCCCTTGTTCCTCCCAGTTAATGCGTTCCAGGAACGACAGGCGATTAACGAATTCCACAATAGAGCGACAAACTATTTGTCTTATCATTTATGGTCATTTAAACATTTATGACCCTCCTCATACTGATATTAAACCACATTCTATCTGTATTACCTTTTCCCACACTCTTATTGACTGTTTTAAGCACTTTTGTGTCTCACATAAGTCCGAGACTCACGGAACGTAGCACACTTCCTGATGGCGTCATCCAATGGAATGCAAGTACGGTATCACGTGACTGCGCGAGGGCACACTGCACACAATATAAAAATGAAGTCCCCCTGCTGACAAAATTGTCTCCTGAGAGTCTCAAACAGTACAAGTCTGGAACTATAGGGGCTGTTATCACATTCATATGCTGAGAATTTAAATCTCCTCTGTGCTCATTGATAACCTGAACATACCATTACGACTTGTGACATCAGAATGTGTTTGGAAGACAAATCTAGTCCACTGCTCTGCAAACACCCTTGTGTAATTTTCAATCCTCCAATACAAATAAACTGAAAAGGATCTTGCGGTGAAATGGAAAGTGTTCTGTATCTAGTGGTTCAGCTTGATGGCAATGAAATGTATTTGCATATTCATATATTCTTTTCTTTTTTTAATCATGAAAAAGAAACAGATCCCAATTTCATTTTATGGTTCTCTTACAGTAATCACTTCATGCAGGCTAAATATCGAATTATACGCCTCAATGCATGTGAGGTGATCTTTCATAACAGCGTATTCATTAGGAATAAGCTTTGTTGTGCTGTTAAATGTAATGAACTTTTAAATTAGAAGGAAAATTAAATTAATTCAATCAAAGTCATTATTTACCTACACAGAGGTGACTCTGACCCTGTATTTGTTGATTTTAATTGTGTCTGTTTATGTCAGTATTGTTAATTAATCAATCATGAACCAGATTTCAAAGCATGAAAGAAATTGAAATCATTCGCTTGCAAATCATTCATCTTTGTTATGAACTCCTGTCACAACGTAATCAAACTAGACAGCACTCAGAGCCCAAACCTGCATGGAGGTTCTCAGTCTGCCCATTAAGTCATTACACCCAAAAGCAGTCGTCCCGCACTAATCTGATCTTCAATGTGTAACGGCTCAAGCATGGAGACCTACTCTAAGAATTAGTAATCTCATTGGTATCAATTAGTTGGAACATTATATTTCACAGATTGCATTTTTTTTCCTCAAATTTAGTTGAGATACTTTTGATGATCCTTCAAATTTGACACTGAATCAAATCAGCTACATTTTCATTTTAGATGTAAGTCTGATCCATTACCATATGTTATGTCACTCTGCTGAATTTTGAATTAAATCCAGTAAATTTAAGCAAGCGGGTTCACCAGAAATGGAACATGATTGGACTCATGCTTCATTATGCTTTTTTTGTGCAATTATTGTTGACATTATCCACTAAGTAGGAAGCAAAATGCTTCTAACTGCCCCATCCAAAAACCTAGATTCAAATAGTTATCTGTATCCCCACCAAAATGTAACGAATTATTTCCCCAGATTTCTGAAAAACAAATCCAAACCCGTTCATACTTTCTTGAATAATCCTGCTTAAAGAGAGACAAACAAACTGACACCAGCAAAAACAGCCTATGTGTTGAAGCTAATTATCTCTAAAATGATGTGGATGTTTGTCTGAACTACTTAACAAATGCTGATTTCTATGAAATTCCACAACTCAGAATTTGACAATTGAAACACACAGCTCATGAGAACACACACTAATGGTGAAATGTAGCATCAAACAGACATTTTGGCTAATATGAGGAGGCTTTCCAATTTATAACAATGCCGAGTATTTCCTGAGGAGAGTCTTTTAGATTTGACAGGAACATTCTTACCACATAAGAAAACTGACTCCATAACTACCATCAACACATAAATGTGTGGACATTATTCCCAGCTGTCAACGATGACTTGTTTTGGTGAGTGGTGATTACGATGCTGAGTCTTCCCCTTCTAAAGTTGTCCCAGAGTTGTGTCCAATCCTTAATGAGTCTGGAGTCTCAGACGTAATGGGTAATGAAAAGCTTATTTCACTCTTTGTCAACTAGGGAGGCGGATTTTGATTCATCCCCAATCTGCATACCCAATTTACATTTCAAAAGGAGGCGATCCTTTTAATTTCCATGAAATTGAGTGCCTGTTAGAAGATGACTTGGATTCACGGAATACATGAATCAGTCCAATATGATTCTCACTCAGAGAACACACAGGGGAGGCAACCAGGCAGGTTGTTGATATGTAAAACCTCTTTTCATGTATTTTTTAAATTAATGTATATTATATTATTACCTTACCCCAATTTACACAAATATTAATTTAATTTATCAGACACATAAACACTTTAATACTGGGTTTGTTGATATTGTCTTTAACATTAGAATCAGGATGGGTCACAAGGTGCTGTGTAACACAAATATTATTTTGTCCGGATTTATATTTGGTCAAAATACCATCACAGCTGATGCTTCCATGGCAATGCTTGAGCAGAAACCCTGGAAAAAAACATGACTGCTGGAGAAAACACATTAGTGCAGCCATTTAGATCAGCAAACATCCTAAGAGCAGAGAATCTTACTTGCGTTACCACTGTCAAATCGTTGCATCTAGTGACCAAGTTGGTGTTTGTCATTATTAGAAATAAACATTCAATTACAGTGCAACCTTGTTCCTCGCAGTTAATGCATTCCAGGAACCACTCGCGATTAACGAATTCTGCAATAGAACAACAAACTATTTATCTTATTATTTACGGTAATTTAAATGTTTATGACCCTCCCCATACTGATATTAAACCACCTTCTATCTGTATTACCTTTTCCCGCTGTTTAGACTGTTAAAAGCATTTTTGTGTCTCACGTAAGTCCGAGACTCACGGAACATAGCACACTTTTGGATGTAGTCAGCCATTAGAATGTGCGTACGGTATCACATGACTGCCTACCAAAAATCCGTGATGAGGTGGAGTCGCGAGCGTTGATGCGTGAATGCGCGAGGGTGAACATTTCAAATGTTGCTAATTTTGAAGGTCTGTCTTGACACAGGTGGGAATTTCCACTGCACAGATACCACAGTAGCTTGAACGCCTGACAAATTAAGTTTAACACATGGGGGGGGCATCTACAGTAGCTTCATAAGTTGGTGTTTTCTTTTTTTTGGGGGGGGGGGGGGGGCTGCCTTGTGCATCTAGGTTGGAGAAGTCATGTGATGCGCACAGGCACAAACATTTTGGTGTGGATGTTTCCATCAAAAATAAAGCATGCTTGCATTTTCTGATGCTCTGGGTGGATGCAATAATTTGTGGGTGGATATAATAATTTGTGCAGGCAGCAACAGACCAACTCTCTTACCTAGTGTAGACCTATGGCACAACACTTAAGCCTGCAGGACATTGAGGAAAATAATGCTGTGTAAAGGTAGTTCTGAAGATGTGAGTGGAGGTAGTGAAGTGTAGTCGGCTGTTCTTCTCTGCATGGTGTTACATCCACCGAAGAGTCACATGCCTGTAGAGAGAAACACTACAATGGCCAATACAGTATTTTATGTCCAGTTGTCCAGGTACGTAACAAAGTGGATCCACCAATTTAGGTCAACCTGAGGCTTCATGAGTCACACAGCTGGAGGAAGGAAACAGCATAAGTGCTGTGTTTAAGAAATTATATCCCAGTAAATATTCTGTTCGCAGGCCACTATATATCTTTTCTATGTCTTTCAATTTCTTCATACTGCATCCATCCACTGTTCTACTTTGGACTGAGACGTATTCTGTCACTTTTTAATAAAGAAAATTGATTGAACTCAGGATGACTAAATCCTGTCAGTATGAAAATTATCTGTCTGTAATATCTTGGATCCAGAAGATAATATGAACACATTTGTCCCTGCATTAAGAATTCTCAAAGATATATTTTTTCATATGAAATGATCTCCATATATCAAATTTCTCTTTCTTTCACTGAGACAAAGTCACCCTAAAGCTGCGCTCAGTGTCTTGTTTCTCGTAAATAATTTCATCACCTCTGGCTCTGTTCCAGTTGCTGCTATCTCACCTGAAAACACTCTGTATCCATCGCTGCTCTGTTGTTTTTATCCATTAGATGTTAAAGAGAGGGTCCAACAGCCCGAAGGATATTGGATATTGTAAAGTTGGCAACAAATTGTGATGAAATTTTGTGTTGGGATGAATCTTTTGCCAAAGAAGAGTTGATTAAATTTTAGGCTGATCTGGGAAAAGATGCAAATTTGGGAGAATGGGACAATATTTCTGTTACAATAACACAGATTGAATAAAATGGAGCAGCCACTGAGTAGCTAGGATAATGTAGATTTTATATTAATGGATTTCATGCATCTGTGAAAGTTAAGAAGTTAAAATAATCCATATTTATATTTCTGATTCTTCTGATGAGAAGTACAATTCCAAATACTAGGAATACATTTCCAGATCTGAGGCATTAGATGGTTTTACTTACATCCCAGTCCCAATTTTGCATTGCTCTCATCTTTCCATGAACGCCCTCCCAGCTGTAGTTTCATTGTTTTGTTGGATGACACTTATTGACATTATTCTTTGTTCCTTTCATCATTCACCTGAACTTCCATCAACCTTTACTTATTTTATATTGCCTCTGTCAAAACCTCCACTAAATGCGCGAAGGAGACTTTGTTTTTACATTTTACTTTTCAACGTGTCAAATGTGTGAATGTGAAAAACATTTATTTGAAATAAGAACCCAGAGCTCTAACAGATAACTTTAGTGCTTCATTCTGTGTTGCTATATTTGTAATTTCCATTCTTGCCAAGATTTAACAAATCATCGACAAAATGTTTAAAATTCATCTTGAAATTGAATGATTATTGTACACGGGAACAGTTTCATGTTTATCCACGTGTTGCATCACATTTCTTTAAACAACAATCAGTAAGAGTCTGGAAATCTGTTAATATTTGAGTCTTTATGCTAGGCTGACAATCTTTTGAACATCTCAACTGTCTTTCAACAAAGATGAGTGTTTACACATACTGTAAATACTGACTTATTTCTTTAAGAATGTGTATGGTATTTAGGAAAATGGGCACTGTTTTGTTTTTTGTTTTTTTGGAGAAAGGACTGAAACCTGAAGCTGTTGATGGCGAGATGGAGGTTGATGTCGGGAGACATGTCAATGGAGTTTACAGGATGGAAACATGAATTGGTCTTGCTTGAAGGGCAACACATTAGTGATGATGGTGGGAAAAGATTGAAAACAATTAAGCTGCAGAGAATGAGCTGTGCTAAAACAAAAAGGGAGGATCAAATGGTAAGGAAAACACACACAAGCTAAATCTAGTGTCCAGATATTGTTTCATTTTTCAAACACATCTCTTTGACAAAGACATGAGGACATTGATTCAGTCAGTCAACTAAAGAAAAGAAAAGCACAACAAACCTATAGACTATTACACGGATAGTTTAAAGGAAGTCATACACACAGATCATTTTGTTCTTGGCACCTGGAATTTCAAATCCTTTCACATATTTAAGGGAAAGTTCGAGGCATATCTTTATTTTTTTTAGAGTTTTTTTTCTATTAATTTCAAAGCCATTTTTCCTTGACAATATCCTGCACAGAAGTGAAATTCTATGTCCTTCCAAGGGAGTCTTTGCTCGTTTGCTTTGATGAGATCTGCATCAAGAGGACGTGATGGCTGACTATGATAAGGGGTGAAATTTAATACGGAGAATGTCCTTGTCTGGCCAAACAGTTGAGTAAAACCATAATGCTAATATCCAGAGCAATTGATGTAATGTGAAAGGCAGCTTAATGTTTAATGACTCATTGTGAGAAGATGATCATTTAAAGCAATTGATTAAATATTAACACTGAACAAGAAGAGTAAAAAACATTTCTTTTTACTCAAAGTATTCTACAGCAGTCTTTGGTCCTTTTAGCTGGACAGAACTAAAGACAAACACATAAATTATGAAACTGTAATTAATCTTTAAACAACAACAATAACAACAACAATTTACCACCGCTGGTTTAATTATACAGGTGTTTTGTAGCAGAAAATTAATCAATTATTATTTGAAATTTCACAACTTTAAAATTTACTTCAGACAAAATCAGGGATTTAATATTCAAATCTGAGGTGTGCATCTATCAAAATTCAGCTTCATATTAATGAACCAGAATACCACAAATAACATGTCCAAAAAATGACATTTTACACACTTGGAGCTCAAGGGACACTCTGATATGCTTTGATTGATTGCTAAAAGTCATATTTTATATTTGGATTTTGACATCAAAGAATTAGAAACACAGGTGTAGATAATAACATTCATGATGGCTGAATTCCATTCATTTGCTCAGCTTTCAAGGTGCTGTTTTTATAAATACCAGCTACTAAAGTGTGTGATTATTTGATTTACAAAAGTTACATCTGTGTTTCCGGTGCTCCAATCGACTTGTGTCAAAAATTCAGAAAACGCACTAATTCTCCACACGTGCGACCATTTGTCTTCTGCAAAGGATCAGGTTGAGGGTCTACAAACAATTCAGAGTAACATTAACTATCCAGTTAATGTTAAAAGACATTGAGGAGGAGGACATTTACGGTGTGTGTGTGTGTGTGTGTGTGTGTTTTTGTGTGTGTGTGTGTGTGTGTGTGTGTGTGTGTGTGTGTGTGTGTGTGTGTGTGTGTGTGTGTGTGTGTGTGTGTGTGTGCGTGTGTGTGCAAGAGAGCGTGAATGTGTGTGTGTCAGTTTTCATTTCTTGAGAACAAGAGCATTTACTGAAATGCTGTAGTCGAAGAAGGAAAAGTAAGCAAAATAGGGAACAGAAAAAGTGGCAAAACTATCGCTGTCAGAGATATTTCATCGTTAGATCATCCTGTCTGAGGCCTTTAGAAAGAGTGGCAGCACTGATATGTATGTCACATCATGTTATTTGGCCAGAAAAGGAATAAAAAGTATATTAAGGGTAGCTGCATAAAATCCATCCCTATCCTCCACATGTTTTTCGTAAATACATTGCTTTCGTTGAAATCTGTCAGGCTTTATGCTTACAACAAATCTGTCAATGCATAATGGAGATACTTGGATCCTGGAGAGACATCCTGGTAAACTCTTCTTCCTGAATGACACCGGTGCATATGTCTGTTTTATATTGGACATCCTGCCAGGAGGGAGGCAGTTACCGCGGCTTCCTGGGTTGCAGCAACCCTTCAAATTGGATGGAAGCATCTGCTGCTTCATTACAAAATACAGCCAGAGGATGTTCACTCTGTGGGAATAAAGCAGTGACAGATTTAAAGAGACCCTGTGGAGTTTTCACTGTAAACAACGACAGTTCTGTTCTTAGTATTTCTATACAAAACACGTTCTGTGTTTCCCTAAAGCCTAACAAACATATTTAACGAATTTTCAAACCTCATAAAATCCCATTTTTAACCTCTGGATGGTTTACATCAGATTTTTTTACTTTCTTATTGGTCTACTAAACCAAATCACCCCATTGGTATGCATGTGCTGCCTGATACAGCATGTGTGGGTAAAACAAACATGAAGATAGGAGGGGCTCTACCATTCCACAAGGGTATAAAACATTTCTAGGCCAAAGAAATGTGTAAAATCATACACATTGTTAAATCTTAGATGTCTGGTTCACCTTCTCTTTTCTTTCCCAAGGACAAACTCCAGCATGTCAGTCTCTCTCATACACTGGTAATCGGCTGTCAGACGACTGCATTACAGGAGCTGCCTGTCGTGAGGGCAAAAGGGAGGGTAAGAAAGGTCACACCTGACCCTGCACAGATAAGCCGTCTGTTCAAACACCCTCCTTCAATACAATGCTGATTCATCACAATTAAAATCAAGAGGTGGCACCTGACCCAAACCAACTACTGTAGAAGTCTCCTTAAGTTAAATTTCTACCTGTGGCTTTGCATTTTATCTTCTCATACTCAATTCTATGCTCTAATCAAATTTGTCTCTTCTCATAGAGATCATTATTGGGTTGATCAGCTAAAGCTCAGAAACATGTTAGAGAAAATTGATATGCCTTAAGGATTATCAAACACGCTGGACTTATTTTACCACCAGTGGGAGTGAAGACTGAGGGGATGTGCAGAGAAAATAGCTTTATTTCTCCAGAGGCAACAACCCGTAGAACTGTAAAATTGGTCACAGAAATGGTATTGATCTGGTTTTTCAAAGAGCAGTTGTGACTAGACTTATAATGTTCCTTTTGTAAATGCTCCCTTTCTGTTCAGTTTTCCCTCTTTATTAACCAACTGCGTGTGATAATATTATACAAAGGGTGACAACAAAGCAATCTTGACTGAATGACAGAGATATCAGAACCAAAGGATAATCTGCAGCAAAACCCATCATTAAAGAAGTCATTTTCGAACTTCATAAGGTGAATCTTTATTTGTTTTTAGGTTTTTTCCTCAGAGATACCTTGAGAAAATCTTAATATGGACAGATTTTCAGAAAAGGAGACGTCTGTAGAGAGATTAAAGTTACCATAATTGATTCTGAGTCACGAATCGGTACATATAAATGGGATGGCCCATTCTCGGTGCAGGGTGACCTTGTCGGGAACAGGAAGGGGTCCTTACGCAGATCCCAACCTGGGCTGCAGCTTAATATAATGGTAGATGAGGAGGATGAGTTGGTACAACCAGCTTGTGCAGACAATGACTGATTGTCTGGGGAATGCTACCTAACATAATGCATTGCTGCAACGTAATTGACTTCAGTGCAAGACAAGATTCCCAAGGGCTAACATTTTAGCCTCAAGGTCAGTGATTTTGAGCAGGATGCAAAAAAAATGAGAAGGCTTGTGCCAAGGCTTCACGGCTCACATCCAAGGCACCACAAAAATAGCATTTTACCATTTAAATAACGTCTGCAAAGTGAATCCATTTTTCTCTCTGTGAGACTAGTACATGTTTGTATAAAAAACAGGCTGGATTATTGTAAGGCTGTACTTTCTGGTCTGGCAAAGACAACAAAATGCAGTGAATTTAAATTCTGCTGCAGAAGTACTGTCCAAGGGCAATGGGGGGGGGGGGTACATTACACCAATTTCAGGCCCCCTTCCCTGGTTACCTGTTAGCTTGGTATTGATGGTAAACTTCTTTTATTAGGTTATAAGGCACCACATGGCATTCCGCTAGACTGTGTCTCCTTAATGTTTCTGGTTTATGAGCCAGTGAAACCTCTTTGGTTCTCCACTTTTAGCCTCTCCCCAAAGCAAGAACTTCAACATATGGTGATGCTGCTTTCAGCCATTATGTTCCAAACCGGCAGAACAAACTCCAGACGATCGAAGGAAGGGGGGGCTAGAAATGTTGATATTTTTAAATGTAAACCTATTTATTCAGTCTGGCTCTTATGTGGTGTTTTATAACCTTATAGTTTTAGTATTTACAATCATTTGCTGTCACTACTGACTTATTTCGTTTTACATTTTAATTAGACTTTTTTGACTGGCTTTCTAAAAAATATTTTGTATAGTATCATTATTTTTATTGTTTTTTCTTCTATCTGCTTAACTTATGTTATCTTTCTTGCTGTTTTATTCTCAAAATAATGTGAGTTTGTCTCTACATAACTTTAATATTCTTTTGAACAGCTGAGCAAAGCACCTTGAAAGGGAAGAAAATAGTTTGAAAGTTTATCATATGAATACTGATTTTAGCCGCATAATAGAGACAAATAAACAAAAGATCACTTATCCTTACCCTCATTCACAGCAGTGTGTATTTAAAGCAGACTATGACTTTTTATATGTCAAAATAACTATGATTCCAACAGACAGATGAGTCAAGAGCTCCTTTTGGACTGAAATCATTCTTTAGATGACTGCTGAGAGACTTTTTCTCGATAAGCTTGTGACATGCTGCACACATATTGTATGTACATGCATCTTCCTGCCGTATGGTTATCCTATCAGGAAGTGGACTGGTGGTGCAGGCAGCTCCTGTCATTTAACGAAGCTCGCTGACTGAGTCTGGCTTCAGTCTCTGGCCAAACGACAACATATTCAGTGTCATCACCCATCAAGCATCAGGCTGCTGTGCCTCTCACCCTGATTGATGGCCACCCTGGTGCAAAGTGAAGAGCGTGCCGTGTGCCCGCCGAGTCTCTGTCTGTGCTTAATGACTTTCTAGAAAGCAGAGAGGAGAAGATAGCTGTCTGTGAACTTTTGGCGCACACATACATAGTGAATGCAAACAAATCGATGTTCAGTTTAGAATGATAATTAGGCCTGGTGCATACATAAATACCTTCTTTTGTCCTTGATATACAATTGCACAGATATTGAAGTAAAACCTTTCCCTGTGATTGAGTTTGGCACCCCTGCTTTAAGGGGTTGATGAAAAGCATGTTTCCTGCCTGTAACATGTCCATCAGCCAATCAGGACTTAGGGGTTGCACCAGGATTTGTTGATCAGATGTCTATTTAACCCTCTTTCAGTCACAGTGACTGCATGCGGTCCCACGACAGTTAGATATGCACAGGGTACAGCAGCTGATGTCCTCATTATACTTTAATACATCACCAGACTACGTGACAATGTAAAAATTCAGTAAGACCTTTTAGGTGTTCTTTCAGGCCACACAGGGTACAGGAAGAAATGAATTACAGCTCTATAAGTTTTAAGGGTTCATTATGAATATTTCATCAGCATGCCAGTGAATTCTCACTATTGCTGCAAATGACAAAGTGCACCATCTGCCACAGCAACAGGTAATTCAGTGGATCCATCATAATCTATTGTCACAGACATGAACAGACAATGATATAGTAACACTGCAAACAGGCTGCCGGCAATACCCAAAAGTCTGGTTGTCTGTTTTAGAATAAACAAAAAATAAGTTTGCGTCTTGAGATCAGTATGATGCTTGGTTTCATGTCTCGTAGCACTGCAAGGAAAATACATTAAAGAGTATTAAAAGCAATGACGAATGCATTGAAGGACTGCTTATTTCCAATTTAATTGCAGCATGATGACATAAAAAAAATGCTCTCAAACAGGCCATGGTTCTCATATGAACTGGAGTAAGGTACAATCTGATCGAAACGAAGGACAAATTAGTGTCAGGAAGGTTGTCTGTGCCGGAGCAGGTGCTCACAATGAATATGAATTGCAATAATGAATTTTATTATCAAATATTCATGAATTGAGGCCGATGTTGTACGCTAATGTATAATTGCCAATTACACCTGCAGCTCACAGACCATGATGGTGAAAATGATAGCGAGTCTGACAATACAAAAGAGAAGGCTGAAATTCATGTGTCAAGTCATTTCTTAATAGATTTCTCATCTTAAACCATATAAATAGTAAACATCTTCACAAATGCACCTTGAAGGACAGTCCGGGAAAAAAAGAACACCATTGGTGGAGATTATGAAATGTGTCATCTATACTGACATCTTAAGAGCCTGTTTTATGGTGATAGATCAAAAAAACACCCATCCTTTGCTTTCTATGCCGGTGTGTTTTCCCGTATTCTCTGTGTCCTATTCTATGAATGCAATTCTAACATAATTATTACTTACCCTTATTTTCTGTTAGTGATGTTGTTTAGGTCATGTACTTTACTGGTTTAAATCATAAGTATCATCATTTCTTATCATTGTAATGTAATTTGCTGTTTTATTTCTATTCTGATTTTTGTATGTTGCCTCTGCCTCCTCTGTTCCTCTTGCTGTTTCTTTATTCATATATTTTTGATTTTGGATAATTTCAGTGAAGCTCTTGACAAACTCAGTGTGGACGATAATGTATTCTCATGGCATCCTGTCATTCACATTTCTCATGCATTCTCAGTCTAAATTGCCTGCTGTCACTGTCCATGGATGTCAAATAAGATATTAGCTTAACATATATATCCAATAGCACATTGACACATCCTCATTATTAGCATATCATCGTGCTGCAGGTTTTTTTTATTTATAATACAGTATGCTGCTGTTATGTATGCTGTCCACTTCCCCAGTGCCACACAGTCTTCGCTGATCGGCCAGTTTTATCATTTCATTTCACTAGCATCATCGGACTTAGAATCATCATCCATCACCACCACCAGTGTCTGGATTCCAATTCATGTCAAATCTCTCAGGAACCCACAAAAAGTAAGACACAGAGATGTCTCTTGTACTTTTGATGCTCCGCTCATGTTGTGAATTGAAAGTAAATTTTCTTCATTTGATATCTAAAGCAATCAATAATCTCAAATTCATCTTTGACAGCAACCTATTTTGATCCTGGTATCACTGATGAGATTTTTTTTTTGGAATTTATTTCTGCACTGTTGGTTTTATAGATTGTCATACAGGGGAAAAATCTGTTCCAGTTTGTTTAATTTAAAAATGACCTCTGTTTGCTTAAGAGGAATATGATTCTCATTACAAGTGGATTGACAGAGGTAAACAAAATTAAGGAGAACTCCAACTTTAAATGGATATCACGTCGAGTCTGAAAAACAATGGGAAGATGATTTTGTTGCTTTAATGTTGGATATCCACAGAAAATATTAACCAGAAATGTCACAGGAATAATTCACAACAGTAAAGCCTAAACACAAAGCAGATCTGTAACACACATGAGAGACTGTAGCTTTTGAATGTGACAGGTTTTAGTACCCACACACACTCATCAGTCAGGCTCAACATAGTTTATGAGCCAGTTTTCCTCTTATTTTTCCTTTTTTCTGGTCAGTAACCGTTACCATGGAAACATGGTTCTTGCCCTGGGGTCAAAGGTGGCTAACGTGATTTACAGGACTTACAGTCTTTGGTTTTTGAATTGATTTAACTTGGATATTATCAAAGACACACATTAAGTCTAATTTAACTGTAAAAAATATCAGATAAATATCATCTTTGTATTTGTACGACTCATCCATTTTTTAACCCTTATAGGAATGAAGAGACGACTGCTTCAGTAGTTCTGGGGCGGTAGGTGATCGTGTATCTTTCTGATGTTTGTCACACCTTGAATTTTGAAGATTTTCCTTCACCCAGCTCTTAATATTAAAATCTGGACTACCTGCACATCGGCAGCTGTGGTTTTGATATCTCTTACCCCACTGCTTTCAGGTCTGTTTCCCCATCAGGCAACCCTTTGCCCTCCCTCGAGGCTTAATTTGAGGATGATAAGATGGATTTCAGAACTGAAGTGCTCTCAACCAGTAGAAGCCCTCTGGTTAGGATGAGCTCCCCTACACCAGATGATAACTATGGCTGCCTTCTTTTTCTGAGAGGCGTATATTAACCTTCAACTTAAAGTTGCTACAAAATAGCTACCGACACAACCTGGCGACTCTAGCGCTCCTGATTCATGAAACATTAATATTGTTTGGGTAACAAGAATTATCTGCTCAGACACAATTTCTTCAATTCTCCAAAGGACAGGAAACATTTCAGTTCGGTTATGATATAAATATATCTGTATTTTAATAAGTGTAAAACTTTTATGTTAAATTATTTAGAAAGTTTATTTTCTACCTTTATGATTTTTTCTTTTTTAATGTTCAAAACATGAGAAATGGTGCATTTAGCAGTATATGTTGAATGCTTATTTCAAAAAAGGTTTTCCATATAACAAGCTGAATAAGGACATTTCGAAAACATCATTTCCATCAACAAGCCATTTCGTAGTGGGAAAAATGACTGCATAGGAATAAAATTATGGATGTCGGGCCTATTTTTCACCATTTAGTTTCACGATTTTAAAGCAGGTGAAAAAAATGATTAAAGCCTCAAAAAAGGATCTATGAGACATCCACCATGTTGTCTGGAAACTGAGAGAACAAAGCCTGTTTTTCCAGGTTTAAAGAAGTTTTCTTGTTTGAGTATGAAGCGAGCAGGAACCTCAGGTGCAGCAGAGAGAGACAATTCCTTCACATTTAGTGGTGGGAATAGACCTGTCAACCCAGGAAGCCCTTGAAGAACCGACCAGTGGAACCATACGTGGCTCTCTAAGCACACATGACAGTTTTCTACAGGAGCGTGAAAAACTAATGTGAGAATCATGCAAGCACACAGAGCAGGATTGGTGAAAAAGTACATAGATACAGTGTAAACATAAACAGTGTTGATGGAATGCACCACACTTCACATTCATTATATTTTAGTGGTTCATACAGCTGATTCATAATAACATGGATGTGTGCTGCTGCATCTCAGTATAGATTGGTTTGTTGTCTATAACCCTCAATGTGGATTTTTCCATTATTTGGAAAAGGAGTAAAATATTTCTGCAGTAATATATCATCATTTTTTCAAAAGATATGAGGATGGTCATACCTCCATAAATCTCTACCCGTCCTAGATTCTTATAAAAACTGTCCTCATAATAGGAATGTCTGCATTGATAAGTGACACATGAATTTCTTTGAGTAGCTGTGATCAAATACATCTATAATCAATATAAATTTTTGTAGACTTAATAGTTTCAAATCAGTGTTTGACATTTTGGGGGAAAAATTACCCCCAATTGTGTTTTTGCTGAGAAAATATAAAGACTACGATCATGTCAGTATGATAACTATGAAGCTACAAGCACTTCCAAAGCTCACTGACATGTGTTTCCATTGTATTATTGTTACATTGTAATTGTACTAAAGTGCATTCCATTACCATTAAACAAGGACAGCTTTGCTGTTTGCTCAGCTTTCAGCTTATGCTAAACCATGTTAACCAGTTGCTTGCACTTGTGTCTTATTTGCTTACACATGTAAGTGTTGCATCCACTTTTCATCTAACTCTTGAAGAAAGCAGATTTTTGTTTCCTTGGTTGTTTTTTTGTTATTATTTTTGGTATTACATTGGAGAATGTGTAGAGTTTGCATTATCCCTCTGGTTCCGCTCGGGTTCCCTTCAGGTGCCCTGTTTTCCTCCCACAGTCCACAGTCATGCAACACACTGCAGGTGTATTGGTGACTCTAAATCACTGTGGCTATTTATCAGTGCCTTAATGAAGACTCTGCAACACTGTTTTGTTTGTTTGTTTGTTTGTTTGTTTGTTTGTTTATCCTAAACAACACCATGGTGGTGCATTGCTGTTCCAGTGGGGGTTTTTTTAATTAGCATTCAGGCATTCTTTAAGCAGGAGAAGTGTAATGTGTAATGCTGCAACATTTGCATTGGAGGTTACGTTTTGTGTTGAAGCAGCACTTTGTAAACACTCCAGTAACATGACAGTAAGAATAATTACACATCACTGTTGTGTAACGGATGCTTGACGCTATGGAGTACGTAGACCTTGAACTGTCTGCTATTTGACAATATTTCAAGCAGATTTCTTTGAGGTAGCTGCCAGCACATGCTCATACATGCCAGAACATGCTCATACATCATCAAAACATTACAACCCCATCCTGTACTACCTTCTCATAGGGAACCACATAGATGCAGATGTCACATGCCCCCCCCCCCCCCCCCCCCCCCCCACATACCTTTTATACAGAGGGACTAGGCAATCCGATGGAGCAACAGTCCCTCCTTGAACAAGCAGTGTAGAAGGAGTTGATCCAGGATTTATTTCTCCAACTTCTTATAGCTCCCAGCCTGTTTTGACATCTGACACATGAAACACTAGAGGAGCCGAAATGTGAAATTAGTAGCCGATGAGTTCAATGACCTACCTGTCACTCAATTCTTATTGCAAGTATTTAACAGGCCAGTCTTTAGTTATTTAGTTATTTATTCCATGAATGTACTTTACCTTGTGTAAACATTTGATATACAGTCTGGAAGGGTGCAGAAAATCTTATTACAGTAGGGTGCTGGATGCTCGTGTGTGTGTGTGTGTGTGTGTGTGTGTGTGTGTGTGTGTGTGTGTGTGTGTGTGTGTGTGTGTGTGTGTGTGTGTGTGTGTGTGTGTTGATTTATGTCACCAGACCAGACAGCTGGAGAGAGAGAGAGAGAGAGAGAGAGAGAGAGACGAGAGAGAGAGGAGAGAGAGGGAGATGAGAGAGAGAGAGAGAGAGAGAGAGAGAGAGAGAGAGAGAGAGAGAGAGAGAGAGAGAGAGAGAGAGAGAGAGAGAGAGAGAGAGAGAGAGAGAGAGAGAGAGAGAGCGAGCGCATCTCTCCCTCATACAGTCTATATCAGATGAGGGGGGAGGAGGTGGGTGGGGGGAGGGAGTGAGGAGGGGGTCACCCAGGAATCCCTTGAAGCTGCTCTCCAGGAAAAGAAATGTTACAAGATATTGTTTGAGCCTCGTTGAATGGATAGGATCAGCTCGCTGCCGCTGCTGTTATTATCTCACAACATCGATTCCTGTCTCTTCTTTTTTTCAGAAGAAGATGCCGATACGAGGAGGAAAAGTGAGGCAGACTGTGTCGGGAATGGACAGTTTGAAAGACGCGTTGTAGGAATCACCCAAATAAATAAGCGAAAAGGTCGATTCAGTGGGGGGAGGGGGGTTACAAACTGAATATATCTTAATATATCTTTAAATTCAATTGATTGGAACATTTTTTTTTAAAAAGTAGCCCGCTTATTATCTGACTGCATCAAAAAAAAATTGGCGCTAATAGATATCTAAACCTAAATGTGAGCGCGTTAAATACCTAAATCCTGCCAGACAGGCTTCGATTTTTGTTCCTGAGGTTGTGAATTAAAACTTTTCTATATTGTTTTTTTTTTTGTTGTTGTTGTTTTTTCCTGAAAGGGCATTTCACATTTGTTTCCGTGTCTTTTAATAGGCTGTCAGGAAAAAACAAAAAAAACAAAAACAACCCCGACATTCGTGGATGAAAACGCGAAGCCGGTTCGAGCCAAATCCACTCCATCCTCATCGCATCGAAATAATTATAAAAGAACAGAAAACACGACGAGGGTTGAACTTTGCAAAAAAAAAAAAAAAAATCCTCGGCGTCGTCCGAAAATATCGAAGATAGAAGCAAAGGGTCTGTCTCCAAAAACTCCGGAGAGCTGGACTATATGAAGATCGCCACACAGTTGTTGGTTCCCCCTCGCAGAAATGCCAGTGCGTGCTGTGACCACCAGGTTCATGTACAAGGGGCTTTGCACTATTCCAGATGTCCTCTCCTTACGGAGCCCTGTTGTCCTACCTGAGGATGAAGTGGAAGGTGAGTCTCTGGATCGTGTTTTTCCAAGTTGTCATTGGGATGTTAAAAGACACGCGAACGCATCATTCGCGTAACAAACTAATTCAGGACCCCGGAGAGCTCCAGCCGGGGTGTGTGTGTGTGTGTGTGTGTGTGTGTGTGTGTGTGTGTGTGTGTGTGTGTGTGTGTGTGTGTGTGTGTGTGTGTGTGTGTGTGTGTGTGTGTGTGTGTGTGTGTGTGTGTGTGCGCGCCTCTCTTTCTGACTTCTGTACACTAAAGTGAAGATCTGGTCGTCAAAAGGTTCAGTAGGACTGTTATTATATATATTGTGTTTAGGGTTTAGATGCAGATGTCTTCATGTCTTGTTTTTTTTGGTATATTGCTATCTAAGATTTTTACATGAATTCAATTCCATCCCATCCTTTTATTGATGCAGCAAACTGGCAACCTTCATGCTTTTTCCACACATCTCAAGTTCTCCAGACATGACATGATGACAGTTGGAATGAGCAACATCTGCATGCGCAATGGCACATCTCGGTAATATCTCCTACAACTAATTTGGGAGTTTGTAACTGATTCTATTGATTGAGCATGAGAGGAAAGAGAGATGAGCATTTGAGGGGAGACTTAAAATTCCAACAGCAGAAATAGAGAAAGGAGAAGAAAGGGATTGTGATGAATAGCAAATTTGAAACTATTAAAATGTGATTTATGCTCCCGCACAATTTCTAGAAAATCCATGGTAGATTAAAGCCATAAACAGGGTGGCAGATTGATTCACTTTGAGACTTTAAATGACATCATCTCCTCTCTTTTGGGTTTGTTTGATGTATTGTTCTCATTAATTCATGGAGAATGATCATCAATAGCCCAATTTTGTACGTGGGCTACATGAGATTCATTAGCGCTCTTGCCATAGTAACCATAGCTGTTACGAGCAAAGGTTTTTCCCCTCTGCAAATGGTCCTCACAATGAGAGAGCACAGATGTCAGTGATTTGGAGCAAAGCCAGGCAGACTACAATAAAGAGATGAGACAGATAAGATTTGATATCACAAAGTCTTCTTATGCAAAGGGAATTCTATTTCCCTTTCTGTGTGGAGGTCATCCGGTACCACAAGTGGATGTTTGCCCTTGCTTTGAACGACTTGTTTGACATTGAAAGTCCTCTGTCTGCAGTGACAACATAAATTTAATTAAAAGGTTGGCGATGGGAATACAAGATTTGGAACAACAGTAGAATGGCAAGTGCTGTGTCCTGCAAGACAAACTATTAGGACAATGACAATACCAAATTTAAGATAATGGAGATGAAGTCTTTCCAAACTATAGTTTCCCAATAAGGAACTATGAAATATTCAATATTATAAGACAGATCTTTCAATCATGAGCATATTTACCTTGGGAGGATTCACTGAGTACATCATGCACTGGTACACTTACTGTATATTGCCTTACACCTCAGCGGTGCCCGGGACAAGCAGTGCCCTATCTTTCGTCATTGAGCAGTTCCACAAACAGGTAAAGTGTACGAAAAAAACACTTTTTTTGCAGCTGAAGAGGGAGGTGAGTTTCAGATCAGAGCATTTGAATCAGCAGCCTCCCACACACTGGTCAACTGCCCTTTACACCAGCAGTCCCCAACCTTTTTATATCATGAACATCAGACAATATTTTCAGAGACCGGCCTTTAAGACAACAGCAAAATAAAATAATACGACCAGCATAAAAACTGGTATTTTGCAGCTTTCTTTTTCTTTGAAGTTGTAGGTTCTTCTGTCTCCTCACTGGTTCAAAGAAACTTTCCAATTAGGTTTGGTTTTTTGTTGGTTTTGCTAGCTTTGGAGTTTCAGTTTAGCGTATTCTGTGTTACCAGCCGTAGCAGGCCGTTTAAGAAGGTAGTCATGTGACCGAGGCAAGCATCTTTACAATCATCAAGGGAGAGTCACAGACAGATGTGATGTCGAAAATCCAGTAATTTTCCAAAACAAAACAATTCAGAATCAATAATAAATAAAAACAGAAATGAAGTAAGTTCTGTTTTCTTTCTGTGCGACCCCACACCAATTGACTCACAAGCCAGGACCGGTCCACGGGCCTTGGGTTGGGGACCACTTCTTTACACTGCAGTCACTACATCTTAACACAGTATGGGAGCTGCTTTGTGACTTTCTGAAAAGTGCTGCAGTCCCTCGTTCCTGAATCATGGGCTGGACTTTAGCCTATAAATGTTTCATCCACAAGAAATTGAATTAGAATGATGAACAAGTTCTGATTGCCAGTTATGCCAATTATGACATTATACATACATATACATTCATATATATGTATAATGTGTTTTCTTACCACAGTGTGTGTATGTGTACAACCAGTATAACTTGACATGAATGGGATAACCAGAATAAATCACGATAAATTATCATTCAACCAAAGATAAAAAAAAGAGAAGGGTAATGGTTATTCTTCATTTGCAAAGTTTAAACTATTGAAAGAAAAATGCAATAAAAAGTCGAAGCACTATAGAATACCTTCATTTTCATTCCCTCTGCCACTCCTGCTACATGTTTTTATATCGCAGCCTTAAAACCAAAATGATTAAATCCAGAGGACTGCCGTTCAGGAAGCGATTTATGATTAAAAGGCTTTATCATTATCCAGTCACTATACCCTGCTGGTAACTTTCTTTATAATACATTCGGTGTTATATTTACTTCATCCTTAATCACCTGCACAGAATCTTATGAATACAATGTGAGACTTCGAATATAGAAATGATGAGAAAGACACATTGCTTTGTGCAAGTAGACACTGTGAAAGTTGTCTTTGTAATATTATTGCAGAGAAACACACATTTTATCGAACCCAGATCGAGAAACACACTACAGAAGGACAGAAGCACCTTGGATCCTGTGCAAAGAGACAGTTCATGTCTCATGGATGCTGCTTGAAACATATCGATATTCCCTGAATAAACAGAGTAGAGCTAAGTTCTATCAAAGTGTTATTCGAATTTGGGGTGCACAACATTGCACCAGTGAACTAGCAGAAATTTGAAGGGGAAGATTACCATTTATCGTAGTTGGTACTAGAATATGATTTTTCATAATCTATCATCCTCAGAATCTAGAGCCATTTCCGAATTGACATAATCTCAGACAGATATCTGTGGCAGCACCATGTCTATACCTGTCTTTTTTTCTAGGACATTGTGTGTCTTTGTAGCATTTTTAAACAGCTTTGGCACACAGTAAAGCACTTATCCCCACCAGTCCCATTTTTTTCAGTTAAGCCAATTAGGCCTTTTCTTTAGCCATATCCAAAAACCAAATTCAAAAAATATGCCCCTGTATGAATATCCATGACAATATCTAATGGTGTCTATTCTGTCCAAACACTCGTCCTCCCACCAAGCAATTCATTCAGCAGTTGATTAATTAGTAAATCCTGCCAATTAATTGAATGATTAAGATTAAATGAATAGAACTTGGATGAATAATACAGTGGCACAGTCGCAACTGGATAACAATCATTCCCTTAATCTCCAAGGCCGTTGTGATTGTTTTATTTGGATTATAATTACATCTGTAATATTTATTAATAAAATAAGGGAAAACTGCTTATAATCATGGCAAATACGTAATGTAGTTTCCATGTGATGTTTTTCTAACAGATGGTTGCCTTTATGGGAAGAGTCAGTGCCAAAGTTCCCTGCCCTTTTCTTTCCTTGTGAGTCATAAGCCATGATATGTATTCATGTCATTTTTATGCAAACATTTTATTCTATATAGTGCTTATGTATGGATGGAAAAATGTATGTATGTACAGTATATGAATGTTTGAGCCTTTTATATTTCATATGAAAGCCTGATCTGAGGTATGACTATATTTTAAGTTATTAAATTGTAAATTGATACACTGGGAAGTCAGTCAGTCAGTTATTGGCTATTACTGAATGGAAGATAAATCACATTTTTTTCATCATAAATTTCATCTACATCTCATACAGATCAGTGTTGTTGCAGGAATCAACATTTATTTAACTTTTTAGGTGGTTTTACCTGTGTGAAAAATCTACACCTGCTGGGCACCAGCCAGCAAATGTCTTGTGGACATAAGGCTGTGCCAAGTGTATCCACATTTAATGAGCACAATATTAACGTGCCAAGGTCAGACCAATTTAGATAATAACTATCCGTCTTCAACTAACATATAGTAAATTTCTTTCCTACATCAGATAATTGCACAGACATTTAAACAAATACTTACCTAAATATACAGTATATGAACTAACAGCTTGATGTATCAACTATTATATGACAAAAAAACATATTAATTTTACTGAAATCTACACCATAACTTCTGGTAAATTGACAGACCTATGTTGAAATCGGTAAGACTCTTGTTTTATGGATGATCAGTCAGCTGTCCCCTGCAGTGACACTCCTGAAGGTCTCTTTGAGCTTGTTTCACTCCTCAGTGCATAACTGACAGAGGATGTGAACAGTATTTTCAGACCGCAGTCAGCAGAAGAATCCCCTTCACTTCAGGAATTGTAATGTTGGGCAGACGGAGTCACAGTTCGTAAGGTTGATGTGTAAATGAGTATGTCATAGTATTAATTATTACATACGTAATAGTGACAGCCCACTTTTGCTTTTGAATAACAGCATGGAAAAAAACTAAAAAAAGAAGTTAAAAAAGAAAAAGCTTCAGACCGGAGACAAAATGTTCTGCAGTCAGAGACCAATATTTGGTTATTGCTGTCGTCGCTGTCTAGAGAGATTTGCGGTTTGAAACATCATTTAGCAGTGTCGTACAACGTTAATTATGAGACTGTGTCCTTACTCTCCCCTTGCCTGATAGTCAACAACTGCCACATTTCATTCACACCATCATACTGATTTGAGAGATACTTCACATGCACAATAAATGTGTAGTGAAAACTTAACTGTCCGTTGGGTTGAAATGAAAAATCGATGACATTGTCCTTTAGCATAAGTGACGGATGAGAAGAGCTGCATGTCAAGTACAAACATTTAAATGAAGTCGAGCAAATACAGTTCACATAACATAGCCTGATGGGTCTGGCTCACACAGGTACACCTCTAGTTCTCACTTCAGTTTCATAATGAATACCATGAAACAGCTGGCCACCAACAATTGCATCTCTTAACCAAAGAATGACTCTAAATTCAAATGTGTAATATCTATATAGGAATCATTGCTTGTCTGGTTTGCTCTTTTAGAAAAGAAGCTCCTCTCTCAAAAAAAAGCTCAGATCACGTAGTTTTAACTGATCTTGCCAAGGGCTATGAGTTGTAATTTTAAGTAGTTTTTGACAGCATGAGTTGTTTTTGCTCCGGGCTTTGGCAGCTTGTTTTTGCCAATTTCTACTGGTTGTGGGTGTTGCATTTATTTATGTGAATATAATAATGGGAAGATGGTATTCATCAGTAGTAGCAGTGAAATTGTAAATGTGTCCCTCTTGTATTGATGGGCTTGATTTATATTTATTTTTCTATGTGTGTGATTAGGAGACTCTCCACACATGGCAAAGTAGTGGAGTGAAGTCAAATTATGGGTTTTAATATGTAAAGATTTAATTAGGTTGTCTGAATGAAATATTAACACCACTATCTATGCACCACCTGTTGTCACATAGGATAGTCAGCAACATATTTCCACTTTGCATCAAGATAGCAACTGCTACATAATTAAAGGGATTGCTTTAAGAGCCCATTTTTATCCTATATATAAATGTTCTTGTTTAGTGATAAGAAAAACTCCAATTCATCTCCCAGGAAATAAGTCTATGCTCTAACCGTGTTTACTATCTACTGTAATAATTGGCCTTTGGATAATAAAATCATGTTCTTGAGATACAGCAAGGGAACTCAACCCTCTGCGACTTTATCTCTTATGAGTGTTAAAACTTTTCCAAGGTCCACCTCCAAACAACATTATGAAAACATACAATATGTGGGAAAAAGGAGAAATGATATCATCTGGATTATGTCGGGACTTCACTGTTTTCAAGACTTTCAGCTAGGCACACACCAATATTATTTTTAATCCAAATATGATGTATTCAGGGTCATATCCCTCAACACAACCTTTGGAGCCGTTACTGCTCCAGGGTTGTTTCCCACGCTGCAGTAGAGAGTGTTAGAAAATTCATAGTGGCAGAAACATTTGTCTATAACTTACAATGTGTTGTGAACAGCAAGGCACACAGAACACACTTCCTGTTTGAAGAAACGTAAATTCATAATTAATTTGTCTTTACTTTAAGAAACTCTTGCCAATATTCATATCTTGAAAAGTGAAGCTGCTGTAGAAAATGAATAACATCAAACAACTAATTGCGTGCAATTAGTGGAAAAAACAGAGTCTTTCTTCTACCTATAAACCAATGTACAGTCTCTGAATCGGAGTATCTGCTGAAAGACATACAATGAAATGATTGATCTGAATATGAGCTTTATTAATAAGGCGAACTGTTTTGATGTGAAACCTTCCTTGATAAGTGCTGCATATGCAATGACGTTGTTGGTTTGAAGACTGCCTGTTGTTATTCTCCCCAGTTCCTCTGCAGTGAAGAGACCTTTTCATCTGCCTCCTGCTGTATTACCTCCATTACTGTTTCCTGTGCAGTGTACTGATCATTCACTGAAGGTGAAGAGGGACTTTTGTAGTGAGCTGGGCAATCACTGTAGGGCTCGCTCTGCAGCGGTACAAGACATGTTTTATTCCTTGTTCAAGAGCAAACACATGCATCCCCTGGGTGGGTGGGAGGGAAGGCGGACGGACGGACAAACACAGACACACACAGACAGACATTGCTTGCTATGGACCTCTGTGCCTGTTTTTAGCAAGTTTGACTCCCTCGCTTTGGAAGTCTTTTGTTTTTTTTGATTTGTTTACCTGTGTTTTCAATTTCCCTTAAAGCATAAATGTGAAAATTACAGTTTAATTACAGATTTCACACTTAATCCTGGGTAAGCATTTTTGCTGAGCATGGATTGACCTACTGTAGTATCTTTTAATTAAAACTTAACTCCTTTTATATTGTTTTTTCTGCTGCTAAGCATATTAACTCATTTCATGAATATCTGTTTGTTTCTTCTAGAAGACAGAAGGCTTGTTGATCAGTGTGGTACAAAATATTATGCCTTCTTTCTCCAAATGCCATGTTGTCTCCCCAACCATTCTTCTGGCACAAAGCCTTTACTTGGGATTTCCCCAATTATTCAGGTGAGAGATCTTCAATGGCTATGCGTCTGCTTGTGCCCAAGGCTCTGACACTCTGCCAGTGTGCAGCAGTGGTTCTCTTGGCATCGGCCTTCATGATGGACCTTTTCATGCACCAGCAAATAACACTCACTCTGGCAGTCAGTCGGAAAAGTCAGCAGGACTGCTGGTCTTCATATTATGTATTAAAGTGTATTTAGATGTCTGAGTTGGCAAAACTGCTGACATTTTTTGTTTGGAACAAATAACTTTTAGCTTGTCATGGACTTCATATGGTAAATCATATAATGAATACTGTGTTTCTATTAGTATACAGTATTACCCAGAGTAATACCCTAAAACTAACAGGTGTAAGTTGAAGAATACATAACCTGTTCGCTCTGCAAGAAGGAATCATCGTTGTGATTCTAGTGGGAGCTTAATCTGCCATGAAATTGTCAGTCAATATTTCATCTTCTTTTTTCATGGCGCATTGTAATGAAAGATATTTTTGTTTTGAATTCAAAAAGCAGTTTAACATATATTGTTCTATCCCCTTTCACCTAAAGTAACTCAGCTCTCCTACATTTGTAATATAGTATACACTGGAGGGCATCAAAAATATTCTTTAGCAAAAGTAGAGAATAAAGCTACAAAAACAAACTCAATTTTATGAAGATAAAGTACCCAGCACTAGGATGTGAAGAATACATATTGTTAATAATAGATGCTTCTTCCCATTAGCTGGTCACATCTACTCACTAGCACAGTGGTACACCCTCACATTGTAAGTCTGCTGCAGTATATTTGAAGCACAGTTCTCCCTCTACTTCTAGTTCATTCATGCCTATTGTGAAAATTATTGGCAAAACGCCTGGACCCCAAAAATGTAGAAACTGACAGTTATAAAGAAAAAGTCAACAGTTTATTGCTCATGTAAAAAGCCAGTGAGCTGCTGGTGGCAGCAGAGCAGGCAAAAAGGACCTCAAACAAGGTGAGGATCTGACACAAGGGATGAACACACTCTGAAACGCATAATCAGTGTCAGGCAAAGAAGGAAAAAGCACGGTTACTTGAGATAAAAACTACTTCTCCGTAAGGAACGCTGGGAATAAGGATGTAAGGACGCAAGGGTGGAACAGGTCTACCGAACATGATGGAATTATCTGGCGGAGAAGTGGAGGGGTGACCGGCCTTATATTGAGGAGTTGATGACGAATGGAACACAGGTGTGTCTTATCAGCTGCCTGTCCGAGATGCACCCCCCAACCTTGTCACTCACTCAAGGTGGCGGGGTTCCTTCCTGCAGGAAGAGAAACAGAAAAAAGAGAGAGGGAACAGAAAACAAACACAAACAAAGTTGGTTCCCAACAATGCCTCTGTTATGGGTGTCTTCCACCTTCACATTACCATCTAGTCTTTGCAGATTCACCAGCTTTGTCAGTCTCAGCAGAGTCATCAACCACCATCACCGGAATCTAGAATCCAAGAGAGGACTTATCTTGCTGCCTTGAATCCCAAAGATGTAAGAACCGACTCACATTTTGACTGGTACAATAAACAGTCATCTTCATTTTAGTCATGTTTGTTGGCAACAGCACTCTTGTTCTTGCAGACACAATTGATATTTTGTTTTTATCATTGGCTTGAGTCAACGCTGATGACATAACCATTAGCGCCCTTGAGTCAAAGACTTCTTCAATGACACAGTAGGAAAACCATATTGTGAAACATTTATCACAATTTGTCAGAATATTTTGGAGCATTTTTTCAGGACTGACTGTAACGAACATTATGGAAGTTTCTAGTGGAGAAGTGGAGGAGTGACCGGCCTTATATGGAGGAGTTGATGATGAATGCAATACAGATGTCTCACCAGCTGCCTGCCTGAAATGTGCCCCGCCTTCTTGTCACACACACACACACACACACACACACACACACACACACACACACACACACACACACACACATTGGGGGTACAGGATCCTAACAGTACCCCCCCTCCCAAGTTGCGGCCTGCCAGGCTGTCCCGGGCACTGGGTGTAAAAGTCAAAAGTCAGGGTCCAAAATAAGTGACTAGGAGACCCAAGAACACTCCTCAGGCCCATAACCCTCCAAATCCACCAAGTACTGGTAATCTCAACCTCTGTGCTGTATGTCCAAAAACTGTCAATCGGTGAATGTGGGATGTGGGTGGTCCAAGGCAGGTGGGTGGGCCAGGATTAGAGGTCACACACCGCAGGGCGCTCTCCAAACCTGATAAACACCAGGTGGAGCAGGTATGGCATCTGAAGAGGCTTGAGTGGTGGCAGGTGACGTTAATAATGATAAGCTTGAAGAAAGTCGACCTATATGGTTTCCTAGTTGAGATAAGCTGGAGGTTAGACTGTGCAGATTGTACTTAATTTGTCGAAGGGCTTGTTCGTGTAGTTCCACTAGGTACCCCTGGGAGGAAAGTGCCTTGCAAATCAGAATCAGCGGGGTCCATTTTTGGACAGATAATTCTCTTTTGTGAAAACTATACTGGCCCAAAAAGCAGAAATGAAGTTATGAATAAAAAGTCAACAGTTTATTGCTCCGGTAAAAAAGCAAGTGAGCTTGAACGAGGTGAGGATCTGACATGAGGGAGTAGACCTCAAAAGCATAGTCAGTCTCAGGCAGCTGAGAGACAACCAGGTAATCTGGATAAGAAGGAAAAATACACCAGGGTTATATGAGTGAAAAATGACTTCTCCGTAAGGATAGCTGGGAATTTGAATGCCAGGACACAAAGAGGGAACAGGTCTACCGAACATGATAGAATTATCTAGTAGAGAAGTGGAGGGGTGACCAGTCTTATATGGAGGAGTTGATGACGAATGAAACACAGGTGTGTCTTTTCAGCTGCCTGTCTGAGATGCACCCCACAACCTTGTCACGCACACAGGGTGACGGGGTTCCTTCCTACAGGAAGGAAAATAGAAAAAGAGAGAGGGAACAAAAAACAAACATGAAACAAAATAGGTTCCCAACAACGCCTCTGTAATGGGTGTCTTCCACCTTCACATTATCATCCAGTCTTTGCAGATTCACCAACTTTATTTCACCAGTCTCAGCAGAGTCATTAACCACCACCACCACCACCAGAATCTAAACTCCAAGGGAGGATATATCTTGAATCCCAAATATGTTCCTACAGACTCACATTTTGACTGCTACAATAACCAGTCATCTTTATTTCAGTCATGTTTGTTGGCTACAGTATACTTGTCATTGCAGACACAACTGATGTTTTAGTTTTACCCACAATGACATCACCAGAAGTGCCATTAAGTAAAAGACTTCTTCAAAGACACAGTAGCAAAAACAAATTGTGAAACATTTATCACAATTTGTCAGATTATTTTGCAGAATTTTTTCAGGATTGACTTTAGCAATGACTCATAACACTACAATGTTAATAACACTACATTAGTGATGTGTGTCAAAAATGGTACTGTAAATACTATTTAGAGTGTAAATGTTTTAGATATGAAAACTGTTGTCCACTCAGAACAGTGAAGGATTAATTTGATTCTCGAATTTAGAACTTGTAGTAGCATAAAAGTGACTGTCTTCAGTGACTGTCTTTTCTATAGGTTTGAAATGAAAGTCTCAACAGTATTTCTGTAAGTTCATATCTAAACTATAACTTTGAAAAATTATTTTACGGTTGAATCTTAATCAGTTTGTAGACAATATGGACATATTTTTGTATAAAAACAAAAAGGTCTTCCATACCTATTGTATTACAAACATTACATCAGAACAAATATTGTGATTTTAGAGAGTCATGTTTCTTGTGGTTTTGTTTTCACATTTTCTAAATATTCATTCCACATAGTGTGAAATAATCAGTAGTCTGGCCATTTCTCAGCTACGTCGGTGAATAAATTATTTGTCACTGACACTGGGGGTTATGACATTGAATCTAAGGTGGTGCTGAAGGAAGATAACAAAACTCAAGCAGCAGTGCAAGCTGAAATTTATACAAATATGTTGTGTCTCATATGTCAAGGTTTGGGAGAGACAGTGTCACTTGTTCAAAGGACCTCAATGAAAGCCAAAGTCTGGCCTTGTGCAACAGATTCTTCTATTTTCCCACAAGGCTATAGACTGCCATTTGGGTTCCTGCTCGTAAACTGCAGTCATTCATGTACACAGGATGGATGGTCATTGCTTATCCACTGGTGGATTTGAATGCAAATTACAGGTAGTGCTTGCTCAATCACGTAGTTGCATGCAAATGAGTTTTTTCCTGCAGTAGAAGCACTGAATATCATCATAATCCATGAGAAATTAAAACAAGTTCCACACTCAGTACTAAACACACTCAACGCACAAATGAGCCTGTGGTACCTGGGTTTAGATGGATCCATCAGTTACACATAACTCTACTGCTCAGTTAACTTTCCTTCTCTTCACTTGTTACATCCTGCTTCAATGCAGTGAATGTAATGTAATTGTCAGTGTTCGTGTGTTCATCCGTTCGTACGTTCGTTCGTTCGTTCGTTCGTTCGTTCGTTCGTTCGTTCGTTCGTTCGATCATTCGTCTGTCCACCAACAAACAAAAAGCAGATTACTTGGGCGGCAAATGGGATGACAATTAGATGATGACCTTGACCTTCAGAAAACTAGGTCAATGTCAAATTTCAACTTTTGTACACTCAGAAACCAGATAAGATAGCAAGAAAGACGAGGGAGAAGGCTAGCTAGGTCAAAGCTAGTGCTTAGCTTTGACATACCCTGAAAGGTCAAAGCTATGCACTTGTCAGGTACTACTTTCAGGGTACCCAGACCTACCCTTCGTGGGATGGGTCCATCAGTTACACATAACTCTACTACTCAGTTACTTTTCCTTTTCTTCACTTGTTCTTTTCCGCTTCTAGTATCAAGCTAGTATTGTTCACCTGTACATTTATATCCTACAGGTGAGATTTCTTTAAATTGCATGTCTTGTTTTGCAGAACAACATGTGACCACTGGCTAGCATTAAATAATCTTGTATATTTGAGGATTTAAATCAAAAAGAATGGCAGAGGTTCTGTAACTTTGATGTGCAACCGCTCTCTTTACCACTTCAAATAGAATACTGTAATGAAACAGAATAAGAACAGGAGCCTAATGGCAATGTTTATGGGTCATTTGACAAATGTTGTAGTTAATTATGAACATTTGAAACTGCTCACAGCCACAGTAACAACCAATTATGCAACATATGCAAATTTTGGCTGCATAGGTGTCTTAATATATATTAACAGCAAACAAGAAATTTTCACCAGGCGTACAAAGTGCTTTTAAGATGGATAAATAAATATTAGGCCAGTTAATTATTATGGGATACTGAACTCATGCGTTCGCTGTCAGATTTTATAAACTGACTTATTGTATTGATTTGAATAAACAAATTATCTATTTGTAATATAATATAGTAGAATTTGCATGGGGACAGCCCACTTACTTCATTCATTATAAATTAATTTATATTTTGCAAGGTATTTGGTTATAAATCTCATGTATTTTTATGTGTATGGTGACATATTTTATATTGCATGTGTTTATACATATTTATTCTATGAGGTTTTACTATTTATTTTCTTTAAGTTGTGATTTAAACATGGAAGCTTAAGGAAATATGACTGTTTGTTAGTTTGTTTTTTAATAATGTGCTAAGCCATTTAATTTGCACAATTAAATGTAATTTTGTTTGGGAGATTTTGTTTATTTACTTTCATTACATCTGAAATGAAAATTTAATTAATTCATTCAGCCACTATATTTATCTTTTTTTATGTAGCCTGGAAAAATATAACTTCTGTGCGCTACACACACACACACACACACACACACAGACACAGTATATCCAGCTGATGTACAGTCTCTGTGAATCATTTAACGACACCCACTCAAACACCACCCAGGCGTCTGAAGTATTCAACCAGACTCATTCTCCAACCACAGACTGAAATATTCTCCATCACTGTCCCTGGCCTGAAACATTCAAATGCAGCATCTCTCTCTGTCTGTCCATTGTGCTGAAGCATTTGACCTTGTCTCTGCTCCTGATGAAGATCGGTGTGTCATAACTTCTGACAGTGAGCATCCCGCAAGTGAGGTTAATGCACATATAAAGTATGAATAGCATTATCATAAAGTGAGCCTTCATGTGAGATGCAACTGCTGTAGTTAAATAAACCCTTGGAATGCCATCATTAATCTCTATAATTATATTATGGTTTAGTATAAAGCATTTATTAAATATTTGTCGAGTGTATAGTGAATAAGAAATCCCCATGGTGATTCTAGGTGAGGGAGTAGTAGAATGTTAGCTTCATGACTTTCTAAACTTGTTTGTTACCCTTAAGTCCAAGTGCTTCTGTTTGACCTGAATGTCTAAAATCCAACTCATACGGGAATAAAAGGTGTATTTGTTTCGGGCATTTTTCAGAAGAACTCACACATGGGATTCAGAGGAATAAACCGAGACTTTCATTGTAATGGAGACAAATGGGTAATTGACTTGTTTTTAATAGATTGTCTAACAAACCCGCTCTTTCATATATAGAGAAAATAACGATGTGTCAGGATTTAGCTGCATGGATAATACATTTTTGTAGGCTCATTATTGTTTTGGGTCTTTTAATGGAAATTATTTATCATGAGAAAAATATCCTCAGACATATCCTAGATGCTTCTGATGTATTTTTAAACTGCTCTCACTTCTGCTATTTTCACTTCTCAAACATTAAGTATTCAGCACGCCTTTCTTCTCAAACCATAAACACCCAAAAAACAGAGATTACACTGAGCCAGTCGGCTGTGATAAATCTATATAAACATGTTTGTTGTCCTACTACTCTTTTCTCTCTACTTCTAACATAATTACTGCCATCTTTTTTCCAACAGAGATACGGGAGGCATTCAAAGTTTTTGACAGAGATGGGAACGGTTTTATCTCAAAGCAGGAATTGGGGATGGCCATGCGTTCACTGGGCTACATGCCAAACGAGGTGGAGCTGGAGGTCATCATCCAGAGGCTGGATATAGATGGTATTTAAAGTGTAAGTTGAAACGTGCACAGGTTATATCAGATGTAAACAGTCATCTTTGTATTTCTGTGTTTTTCATTAGGTGATGGTCAAGTTGGTTTTGAGGAGTTTGTCACATTGCTTGGTCCTAAACTCTCCTCTGCTGGAATGCCCGATAAATTTCATGGAGCAGACTTTGATTCGGTGTTTTGGAAGGTAATTGTTAATCAATGTCATCAGTCAAGCTATGTTATTAGTGGTTAATGCATTCTCTGTCTTCTTACAACTGTTTTCCCTTGGACTTTTTTGATTTTTCTGACTAAAAGTTTGTTCGATAAGATTAGAACGGAAAATTTCCTGGTGAAATATACTTATTATTATTACGTTACAGTCCAATGTGTCTCTCTTCCTGTGCAAACAAACAAATTAAGAAAATATACCTGATAAAAAGTATCATAAAGATAATTGCCACAGGTAATATCATTATAACATACATTTACCTCATCAAATATCTCCTTATTAATAGAGCTGAAAGAATATGCTTCTTTTACGAAATGGCCCAATCATTAATCTCATAACCAATCACAGCTTGGAGCTTCCCCCCTATCTCCTCTTTTATCGGCCCGCCGATAATGAGATACAATTTTTCCTTTGAGTTTTTCTGTCTTCCCAGTGCGACATGCAGAAACTGACTGTGGATGAACTGAAGAGACTTCTTTATGATACCTTCAGTGACCACCTCACCATGAAAGACATCGAGAACATCATCATGACAGAGGAGAACCATCTGAACAGTCCAGAGTCCCATGTGGATATTGACAGTATGTCACTTTTTTTAATTTTCACACTTTGTTCAGGAACTTCTAAAGCTTTAAAACTCACTCAAATTTATTAATGACCTTCTGTAATCTCTCAACAGCAAGTCCAACGCAACAGGAAAAACACACGTGCGTGCGTAAAAGCCTGATTTGTGCCTTCGCCATTGCATTCATGATCAGCGTTATGCTCATTGCAGCAAATCAAATGCTTCGCAGAGGAATGAAATAAATTCCCAATTCCAGCTGGTTACAAAGAGACTGAAGGACAGCATTCAAATAGCAACATTAACCAAATTACTTGATGGTTTCTTGTTTCGTTCAATGTCTTCAATGCCCGTGGTGATGGTTACATTTTGCCTCTCTAATGGATGAAATGATGTCAAACAATTGCTTTTTGTAGCCACTAATTACAGCATACCATTGTCAATCAAAGAAAGACAGAAAGAAATACATTTTTAGGGTTGATTGTTTTCCTTAAACAGTAGAAAAATTTAAATTTCTTATTATTAATCGAGAAGTTCCATTACAAAGCCGAATATAGATGATATAAATATTTCACTGTACAGCATTTACTGTTGTAATAGCTGTACTGTGTCTAATACAGCATATCAAAATACTGAATGTTGCTGATTAGAAGGCTACTGTTTGGAGTAATGATAGCGCTTGTGATAGTAATTAAGCAATAAAAGGGTGTTGATGGGCTACATATTTTCACGTAGAAAACATGACAAAACAAGATGGTCAGAGACTGCAACACCCCTGAATTCAAAATTTTACCCTGACCTACTTCCATAAGTCAGGCAATTATGTAAATTAACAGTGAGAGACCTTTTCTGTTCAGGAAAAGTCAAACCTACAGCTCTACAGCCATGAGAACTATCATCTCACATTCCCACTAGCTTTGACCATAGATCAAAGCGCTAGCTAGCTATGATCTATGGTCTCACTCACACTGGCCTTCTCCCTCTTCTGTATATCTTGTCTTGTTCCTGAGTGTACAAAAGTTGAAATTTGACTTTGACCTAGTTTTCTCAAGGTCAAGGTCATCATCTCATTTCCGTCCCCTTTGCCGCCCAAGTAATGTGCTTTTTGTTTCATCTTTCTATCAGCAACGGTTGCGAAGATATTTGGTGGACTAATAGACGGACGAACGGACGGACGGACGAACGGACGGACGGACGAACACACAAACACTGACAATTACAACGCATCTTCGCTTTGAAGCGGGATGTAATATCGACTACATAATGTGTCTCTTTTATTTCAGTTTGTCTCTGTGTATTGTAAGGAGACAGGATATATGTCATTACTACGTTGTTTATTTTAGTGCAAAGGTTTACAGCTCATTTAAAATACTGAAAAACCAATATAATGTAAATTCTTTACACAGGGGAAGCTCCAATAATTCCAAACACCAAACAACTCATAAGCACGTGGTGGACTTGTGTCCTAACTAGCTGTGCTATAGCAAAGGTAGCCGTGTGAGTTCTTCAGTTCCCCACAATGAAATATTTCACGATTGTTTCCACCGACAGAATTGTATTGATCTCTGAGTCCCTTACTTCTAATAAAACAAGCAGATCAACATTTATTTAATAGACTGAAAATATTGCAGTACTCGTCTAGCATTACAAGAAGTTCACATCTATGTTTTTGACAGAAAGTCGGAATGGTTACAATAACTGCTTGGTGATTGACTTCCATGCGATTGCAGATGTACTTTGTGTTTAGCGCTATAACAAGAGTATGTAAGAT
>CM023623.1:8186852-8419352 GCA_013358685.1 Antennarius maculatus | reverse complement strand
TTCACTTTTTAAAAGTAATTTCCTGTTTCCAGGCGACAACATCCTCGCAGTCCTGAGGTACCTGCTAACATCAGAGAAGTTGGCAGACTCCTCAGAATATCGTCATGGCAACATGGTATTTTTTGACCTGTTAGGGATATATGTGGTGGCTTACCCAGCCCGCGTCGGCACCATCCTTAACTATATGGTAGCGGCAGCAGCTTTCCTCTATCTGGCCAAGAAGGCCTCACTGCCAGGCAATGGAGGTAGGTCATTTCTGCACCAGGTGTGGGTGTTTGTATGTGGGTGTTTGTAACTCTACTGCACCATTCTTCTCCGTTTCCATGCCAGGGGGTCGCTACGTCCGGGATCTGGCCTGCGCTACAGGCGTGGCGGTCCTGAGCTGGTTCGTCACCCTGATGTCAGTGCTGATTGTAGCTTTGCTCATCACCCTACTGGGCCGCTCCATGTTTTGGTACAACCACTTCTACACCTCCATCTGCCTGTACGGCGCCGCCGCCACCGGCAAGATGATCCTCATTCACTCGCTGGCCAAGAACCTGTACTTTGGAGTAAGTGGGGTTTTCAATGGCGGGCTTCCATCTGAACTTTATCTCGACCCTACTTCTTGTCATTATACTGAGCTAGACTAACCTTCTGTCTAAATCTAAATCTAATCTAAATGTTGCTCAGCTGGATCCAGATCACTGTCCTTGAAGATATATTAACATGATTCTCCTCAAACTCTCCTCCCCACTGCATTTGAATTTGTTGTTTTATGCTCCCATTATTTCCTGGATCCATCCTGTAATTGTTCACTGTGACGTCTTGAGCTCATGCTGACGCTGCCTCCATGCAGGGTGTCCGTCTGGTGGAGCTGGGTGATCTCTACTTCGATGTGAGCTTGTTGTTGTGGGGCTGCAGCCTGGTGCTGCTGACTCACCAGGGCCTGTGTTCGGCCTATGTGCCCATGCTAATGGTGGCCTTCCCCCTGGCTACCAGACTGCTGCTGGCAAAAGAGTTCAAACATAGAGGTACACACTCAGTGTCACATGTATTTACCAAGAATACTGGACAGACATTTCATACAGACTGCTTTCCTCCAACTATGCTGAATCTTTTTTCCAAGATCGGTTCTTCTATTTGTGTTTCGGTTTGATCCGATCGGCAGTAACTTCCTGCATCTTTCTGCAGGAGCTTCGGTGAAGTACAGCGTGCTCTACCTGGTGGGCCTGGCGTTGCCTTACGTCCACTTTATGTTCCTCATCTGGGTGGTGTTTGAGATCTTCACGCCCATCATGGGCCGGAGCGGCACGGAGATCCCCCCAGAGCTGGTGCTGGCCTCTCTGGTCACCCTGACGACCATCTTCCTCTCCTCCTTTTTTGTGAGTGTTCATATGTCATGTGCAAAACAACATGACGCTTAATGTTGATACAGATTCACTGCATTTATGTGTAACTTTCATCTATTTGTCACTTTCTTTTAGCCGTTTCATCTCTTCTCCTTGTTAACTGTAGCATCTCTCTGTCGGTCTCAGCTTCATTTCATCTATCTGGTCCGGAGCACCAAGTGGATCCTGGCTGGTCTGGGTTCAGTCTTCATCGTCATGGTTCTGTTGATTTCCTGTGGCTTCCTCTTTCCCTACTCAGGCAGTCCAGACAGCCCAAGGCCAAAACGAGTCTTCCTGCAGGTTCAGTGTCACCACCCACACACACACACACACACACACACAGAAAAACAAATACAGTATGTACACAAAAGTACTGTATGTAGTCATGTGATTCCTGCCAGGAAAAGTAATTTTACTTACACGTTCACACTTTTCTCTTTACTAGTTACTTTTTTTTTTTTTTTTTACATCTTTTGATCGCTGTTTCTGTTTGAATGGATTTTTAAATTATAATGAGCTTCACTTTGCATGAGACATGTTGAAGAAACAGTCGTTTGTTTGTTTATGGTCTGCAGCATACTACACGGACCTTTCACAACCTCCAGGGCCAGGTGGAGAGCCGGGACTCAGGTCTGTGGATCAACAGCTTTGACTACACGGGCATACAACACATCACCCCCCACATTCCTGAGATCAACGACAGCATACGGACCCACTGCCGCGAGGACCGGCCCTTCTGCGGTTACCCCTGGTTCCTGCCGGTCAAGTTCCTCAGCAAGTCAGTCACACAGCCTGGCGGCTCGTTCAGATCTCCTCAGTCTTATTTTCTCCATGTTTTGACTCTTTGCTTAGGATCAATTCTCAAATCAAGTCCTTTGTTGCATTTGCAGGAAGAACTGGTACCTTCCTGCTCCAGAAGTGTCTCCCAGCTCTCCGGTGGAGTTCAACCTGCTGTCCAAAGAGGAAACCAGTTGGGGGACGATCAAGATGACCTTTAATGTGAAAGGTCAGGAGTCACACCAGTAGAAATGAAGACACAATCATCTTTCTACAAGACACAATCAGAAAGAAACACTGATGCACAGAAATGACGAGTTGTACTGGAAATATTTAGAAACCCATCTTTGCATATGTTTTCCACACAAAGGCACAGAGCTTTGACGAAACAAACATGAATACGCGTGAAAGATGCTCAATCATAAGAAAAACCCCACCAGGAACAGAAAATATTTCTAAAACTCCTGCATTTCCTCCCTGAGGCTTTATTGAAGTGTTTGAATCGCTTGGTTTCAGTGGAAGTCCGAGGTGGACAGCAGAAGGAAACGGATACGGTTGAGGCCAGTAAAGAAAGGATGCATTGTGCTTTCTTATAAAACCGTTTATGTTAAGATCATGCAGAACTTCCTGTGCAAAAATATAAACACTCAAGAAAGTCACCGAGTTCATTTTTTGTGTGTGTTTGACCTCAGAAGAGTGACTCCAGGAGGTAAAGGGAGCACAAACTCCAGAATAGACCAGTAAATGCTGATTCCAGGTTCACCTGGAGAATTTTCTGAGACAAAGTTTTTTTTTTTCCTCCATCAGCATTCCATTCAAATATGACGCATTCCATTGAGTCAGAATTTCAGCCCTGTTATGTCCCCCTCCAGGCCCCAGCCACATGTCTCTCTACCTGATGCCTCACCACGGAGCCAGCCTCTCCACCTGGTCCTTCGGCGACGGGACGCCTCAGTTCGACCTGAGCGGCGAATATTTCATCTTCTACTCCCACGGCCTCGACGCCTCGTCGTGGACCTTCTGGTTTGAGATACAGGTAGTTTAGCGCGACGGTACTTCCGATGCGTGTGTGATGCATCAGTGATGTCTCTGCTCTCTACTGAAGTTGTGCTGCACCTTTGTCTGAATTCCTTCCTAGTGTCATGACACCGTCACAAGTGTTTTTCTTGTCATTCTTGTCATTCGTCACGTTCAACGTGTCGGCCTGACATCTCCAGATCTGTCAGCGTCGGCTGGAGATTAGCTCCTGTCAGAATCTCTAATCTGATGTGAGATAAAATACGTGAAGTCCAATGACACTCAACCAAAGATGAAAATGAGACAGTCTGATTCTCTTCTCATTTCCATTTTTTCCCTTCTTCTCACTCTTCCAGCCCCCCAAGGACCCGGACCCGTCAGGCCCAGAAGGGATGATCTCTGTTGCTATCTCCACACACTATTTCTTTGGGGAGGATCAGAGAACTGCTCAGCTGGAGGCAATCCTCCACAGGTTTCCCTCATGGGCTTTTCCTTCATCTTGGGTCAGCACCTACGACATGTACCGATACTGAGGCTGACGCTGCGTGACCCGGGAGGCTGGCGCCGGAAAAGGCGCCAAAGAAGGGCTGCAGGGGCCCGCTGGACAGGAGGGGACAGTATTGAGGACCAACCCTGTCGCCTTTTCACTCTGACATGAACACACTCGCTAACTGGTATTCACATTTCCTCCCAGCCTGCCTGAGAGACCCCCCCCCTATCACTGCGTTGTAGCCAAGCAGGCGGAGACAAACTGAAACACACTAGAGGTGAGGCGAACAGACAGGCGATCAGATCGATTTGCCGTCTGTCACATCAGCCGCCACCACCAGCCTCCTGCTCACGCCTAGGTTAGTTCAGGGAAGGGGTTTCAGATTTTAATTTTTTACTTAACGTAGTACTCAGATCTCTCGTGCCTTTGCTACTTTTCATTCCATCTCCCCTCCCTCTCGCTCACTTCCTCTTGTTGTCTGACCCTCATGCTAACATTCATACTGAATGAATAGCGACGCATGGCTACCTCCCTTTTTCCTTCTGTACCGGCAAACCAGTCGATTGCAAACGTCCGCTGCTCTTGAACGCACCACCGCTGTACTGTAGCTGTAGTAACTTACTTGGGAGGGGAAACAAAGACCTGCTTTTTTTTTTTGACTAACTGGAAATGTTGACACTGTGAAAGCCACTTTTTATTAACTAGAACTTGTTTTTGTTTTATGAGCTTATGGATTTTTTTAAAATAGGTAATCAGTGCTCCTCATGGTTCAACACCTCTGATTTCTAGCGGGATGTACGCTTGTTTCCCTGTGATGAATGCTTACAATTGGTTCCCGACAACTTCTAGTTTTCACTCTGATGCGTTGAAGGTGTAATTTATACTGTGGGTTTGATGAGACAGGAGCACGCACTTAAACATCCTGTGATTGATCCCCGGAGCCTTCTGCACCATCTGATTGTTTCACATCTCAAATATACTGTAGGTGTCGCTCATTTACTGTAAATCCGTTACGTGTTTGTGACTTTAACCCGGATCTGTGCTCCTTTGTTAAAACTGTGTTAGCGCCACTGAAAGACAAGAGAGCTGCAACGGTTAATGGAATTAATCCATTATTACAGTTATTCTTCTGTTATCATTTAAGTAAAAATGTAGAGCAGTCTTCAGTTGTATCTGTCATGTATGACAAAGAAATATTTTTGGGTGTGGATGAACAAAACAAGAAATCTGAAGGTGTCGACGTTTGATTCTGGGAAAAGAGAATTGATTTACCAAAAAGTCCTTACCTTCTGCATTTAAAGGAAGTAATCGAGTGTCCAGATTAATGCATTGATCCAGATTCTTGTAAAGAACTATGCAGTTTGGCGGTAGAAATAAGTAAGATGGAGACTTGGATCAGTGAGTTAAAAGCAGGCATACGATCACACACACGACGACATTGTGTTTCTGGTAATAAATAAATTAATAATTACTGAAATTATAGAAACTTCCCCTGATAACATTAACAGATTGCATCATTCTGACCAAGGTGAGGCTCCTGGGCTGATGATCTCCCATTCAACACAATGAGGAGTTACTAAACTGATGTGGTAAAATATGCACCACGTTAATAGCTGTCCGTTAATCTTGTGGTCACCTACCATGTTGTTGGGAAAGAACACATCATCTGACAGTGTGTGCACGCCGTTTGTTGGTTTCAGTAATGAAGTGTTGATCTTTGTTGTCTGGTTCCTTTGAATAATCACTGTTGTTAACAGGTTTGGGGGGTCCGATTTTGCTTCCAAAGATGCACACATACGTCTCAGTCCTGCACTGCGTTTATGATCCTGAAATGTTTCCTACGTTAAAGTTATGACTCTAAATTCCCCACTGCTTTTCAAGGCACTCGAAGGCACCGTGGCTTCACATGTGACCTCATGTGTGACCTCACACCAGGTTCAATTAGCAGCTGATCCAGAGCTTTCAGTCGTACCTGGAGGTTCCTCTCCTGTAGAAATGTTAAATTTCTCAATTTCCTGCCATGTTGGTTTTTAAAATTCTAGCTGAGGTCAATGGTGAGCTTTCATAGTCAGCTCTCAGTCAGTCGATGACAAAGACATTTGAAACCTCTTAAGAAGTGTTTTTTGTTCATCTTAAAGGACCATACCTGTAGCTTTGTCTATAGCTCTGGTATTTACAGCAGATTAAATATATTTACACAAGAATGATGCCGACTGAAAGCAGCAGGATTCATGCAGACAAATGGGAAATAAAGTGTGCTGTAATGTAAAAACTGCTAAAACATGAGTACAAACTAACGCTGGTATGGACCTTTAACGTGTTTAAACATTTTGTCGTCTCAACCACAGGCTGCTGCTGCTGCTGCATTAACTTTGCTGCTGTGAAGCTGATTCTCACTGATCGACATGAAACACTCACTGATCAGATCTTCCTCATTCTGTCATCCATCAGTTGGTTAATCGATAAAGAGACGAACCAGGACCCGACAGTTTCCTTGCTGTCAGACAGGCCTGATTATCTCAACAGTGCACGGAAATCTGAATAATTAATGTTTGGGGTTTTTTTTTTATCCACAAATTAGTTTTTACCCTTAATGTACACAGCAAAAAGTAACCAGGGTTTAAGAAAGGTCTCCAAAAAGCAATCTGACATGAGAGATCAGTCATATATGAAGAAGACACACACCAAAACCATGTCAGTCTGTTTTGTGAAAGTACTTCAGTTGTGTTTATGAGAGAGAAAAAAAGGCCTTATTAAAAAAAATGTAAAGGAATATTTTTATAAAGATGTGTAAAGGTTTCGCAGTGTGATTTTCAACAGAGGCTGAATTGAAGCATCTGATGCAGTAAATGAGACTTACATGTACGTTTCATGTTTCTGATCACCAGCGAAACAGAAATATGACCATTTTATTTTAGTCGTAACATCAAATGGATGATGACTAACAGGAGGAGCGTTTGTTTTCGTGAAAGAATACTTTTGTCCGTGTGGGGCAGAGCCGGGAGATGTATGACGAAAATGCTGTGAAATGGCTCATCCGTCGTCGTCGGTGCTCACGCCGTCAGCCTGCAGGAAAGCGAGTTTAAATCACTCAGTGACAGAATCAGACGTGTTAGTGTGACCCGGCTCAGACTGAGGCTGACGGCGTGATGCCCAGTCAGCGTGACCTCACACGTGGATGCAGCTCCATCTTCATCACTCGCAACAGTGAAAGAAAGTGATTATTAGTCACACAAATAACCCTCAGCTCGTCTGAGATCTATTCTGGGATACACTTTGAAAAGTCTTAACATTTGATAAGTATTTTTTTATGTTTAATTTGATCAATTTAACTTTTGTTGTCCTACAAAGTTTCACTTATGTCTATTTCTCTAATTATTTTTCTAAACAAGAATGATTGATTTGACATTACCTTTGATCTGCTGTTTTCTTTTTTAAATATAATTTGCTTATTTGTGTGTTAGTGCAGCTCATGTGATTGATGACTGTTGTTGGGACTGATCTGGTAACAGGGTATCTGTCCATTAAATGGACAGGATGATTTTTCATTATGCAAAAAAAAGATGGAATTAAATCAGCACTTAGAAATTCAAATGTTTTGTTAATGTTTGTATTTTTCTTCAATTTATTTTACAAAATGTCACTTCATTACATATAAAAGAGGCAAAACAGAAACAGTAATATTCAATGACACATTGGGCATTTTTAAAAATAATTTATTGGTTTGTATGTACAAGGAAAAATGAAGTAGAAAAAAAGATGAGTAGAAAAGGCGAATGTACAAGAGGGTATCTTTACACTGCATTGAGGATGTTTCCTGCTCCTGGTGCAGAAACCAAACGTTTACGAGTCAGGAAACAGGCAATACTTTTACAATTGTACACAGGAGGAGAGGAAGCGCCGACACACTGCTCCTCGCCCGCAGAAAAGGAAACCACAAAAGATTTGCAATATTCATTTCCTTAGGAAATTGTCACAAATGCCGTCAGTATTAGTTTGAAGCATCGACGGTTATTAGTCTGATGAATTGGATGTGTTTGAGGTTTTTTTTTTCTTCTCTAAACTGAAGTGACCGGTTTACAACAGAAGGCCTCTTGACAATTAAGTCTTTGGTTCGTCAGGTCAATGCGGCGCAAATTTAGCTTTGTTCAGAAAGGATTTGTGTCGATTGACAGCAGTACATGATCGATAACAGTCATTTTCCTCTTTTCACAATCTGTAAATGTTATACCTATAATGACAATTCATAAAATAACCTGTGGGGTGATTTTAATTTTTAACCGTTACAACACCTGACGCATCTCAAACACACCTAAGAGAGAGTGAAAAATGTGTCCATAAATAGGATTTGGTCTATCATGAAGAGTCAAAGCAAGCTGGGGAGAGAAAAAACAAAGGGCAGTAAAAATAAAGCTGAGTAACATTTCAATACATTGCACAATATAATACTGACACATCTGGACCATTTAGTGCTTGTGGTCGAAAGCCAATACACAACTTTGATTAACTAAAGGGGACAAAAGTGTCTCAGTCATAAAAACAAATCAGCATCAATTCAGTAATCACTCAGGTATAATGCCAATAAATAATATTGATAATGCGTAATTAAAATTAATGAAATTAACAAAAAATGTCGGTGCATGGTGGTACATGCACTCAAGAAGTCCACACAGGAGCACATGCGGCAAAATCCATCATTATCCCCAGCAGTTCGGGGATGCCAAGCGATACTGGACGACACCACTACGTCCTCATCAGATCATAAAGGTCACATGACACAACCGCCGCCAAGGCAACACCTTATCCTCACTTTAAAAACAGACTACCGACAACTCGCTGTTAACACCCCTAATGTGGGAATTGAATGATCCTCTTTCAACAACAGTATGAAATGATCTGCCTCCAAACACTTTAAAAAATAAAAAGACTGAAGCAAACTGTGTTTAAAAGCTGGATAAAGCCTCTCAGGATTTGGTTTTCATAGCATCTGTCTTGCCCCAGCCCTTCCTCGCACAACAGAATGAAAACTTTTCACTGCTGATCTGGTTTGATCCGTTAAATCTGAAGCGTACGAAGAAGGCCAGTGGACACTTGGGGGTGTGTGAAGCTGCTGCACGTAAAATACATGAACAGAGGTACTGATCAGCGATGAGAAGCTCGTCTGCACTCAAACCAGTGGATTCTCCTCAGAGATCATTTTCTTAGAAATGTTAAGGTTCTCAAGAATTACATAGAATTCATACCATGAGCTCTTTCTTTTTTTTACAGATAGATTCCAAAGGGACAAGTTTGATAGAAAAATAATGTTATCCTGTACACTGTTACATTATTGAAATTGGTTTTACAAAATATTTTAAAAGCATGAGGTATGAAAGTATGAACACCTCCTGTGCACACAAACAGACCTACTCAGAAGCACTTCAGGACACCTCGGAAATGACTTGTGATGAGTTTTGTTCCAGTTAAAGCAGCACGACACTACGTTTAAACACGCAGGTGTTCCGTCTTTCAACCGCCTCTCGTTCTCTCTAAACCACAGGCAGCGATGGAGCTTTTTCTCTGGAAAGAAATGAGAGGAGGAAAAATCTGGTGCTTTCCTGTGCTGATCTACAGCTTCCAAAATGCCACCGCACCGACGGACGCCTGGACCTTTATCTCGCAGCGCATTTTGATTTAAAAAAAAAAGATGTTTATTAGGACACAGTCGTTGTGTCCCACAGTTGTGCTGTCTGTCTGTCGCTTGTTCAGTATCTATAGGGGTTCTAGTCAACACAAAGCATGAATCTGAGAGTGGATAATACTGACTGAAGTAAGAATTTGCAGGGGAGGTACGTTCTTTGAACACACACACACACACACACACACACACACACACACAGTCAAATTTCAAGCCACTGCTGCTACTGCTTTCATCTCCTTCTCTTCAGGGTCCACTGATCACAGGTTAGAACCCAAAGGAGGCATCTGGCTTCAGGACAAGGTGCAGTCGTAGGAGCCTTCCTCCTCTCCCTGCTCTTCTGTCTTATCGGGAGGACAGTCCTCCGAGGGGGGGCGGGTAAAACCCGCCGTGGGTTCAAGGGTGGGGAGGGCCAGACCCAGCGGTGCCGCCGCCCCTCTGCTGTCTTCTGCCCGTGACATGGCGGCGCCTCCCAGGCCTTCAGAGCCGCCCAGCTTGGAGCTCTGGCCGGAGGGCTGGAAGGACTCGGGCGGCACCTGTTCACCTGCTGCTGCGTCCATCAGCTGCTGCAGCTGCTGCTGGATGATGCTGAGGAACGGCTTGTATCCAAGGCTGTTAAATGTAAATAAACAAAATCAGTGCGAGTAGTTGATAGGGCTGAAGAAGATGAGCAGGAGCGGTACATCAAAACCTCCATGGGTCACACGCTTTACGCACCAGTCGGTGGAGGCCCATGCGTCCACCGCCAACAATCCACTTTTGACGCTCTGCAACGTTTCCCGGGGAACCTCGGGGCTGTCCAGGAAGCCAATCACCTGCTTAATGACGTTGGCGTCGCGCAGGATCAAGCCAATCACAACGCACCACTCCAGACAGCCCGCCTCCATGAACACATGAAGAAGGTACCTGAGGGGGGGGGGGGTCACATGACGCTGTCAGTCATCATCTCTGAGTGCTGGTTGGCTGGTTGAGAGGTTTCACTGGTGTCGTCTCACCTGAGCTGCACCTGGGACTTGTGTGGACCTTTGTTGGCCAGCTCCATGGAGATGTGCTCCAACTCAGCCTGGCTCAGGCTCAGGGTGGAGGCGTTCTCGTCGACCATCGTCCAATCTCCATCCACCATCGAGCTGGTCTCTGTCAGATCTGTGGCTGAACCCACACTGTACTCTTCCACTAGATGAGGTAAGAAGCGACAGAGTGTTAAAGAAAACTAGAGGAGGACAAATCAGCGGTTCAAACGTTAACAGCTAAGGGGGTCGACTGTTCTAGCTCCATTACCTTTGTTGGTGAGCAGAGACAAGAATGCGTCGTGAGTCTGTGGTGAGTGTTGGTTGGAGTGAGTGGACGAGGCCGTGTCCAGGTCTTTGGGCCCCTGCCTGATCCTGTCCAGCCAGTTGTGGTTGGTTGGGGCCGCCTGAGGGGGCGCTGTGTCCATGCCGTTGTTTAACAGGTTGTCAGCTGACTGCGACTTCAACAGCTGCGTGCTCAGCACTTTGAGGAATGCAAAGTCAAAAATTGTAATAGCAGAACAGAGAGAAAGGTCTTAATGTGAACTGAGTTTCTCTTCGGTGTGTCGAATCCTGATCTGCTCACCTGTGCGACATCGTCCGTTCTTTAAGGGCGAGCTGAGGCTTCCCGCCGGGATGACGGGAAATGGCCAGAGAAAATCCTTATGGAGTCTCTTCAACGCCGAAACAAAGTCGTCGACGCGGGCCACTCGGTTTCGTTCGCGACACAACCAGCCGATGAGTTCGAAGCCCAACTGAGCAGAGAAGCAGCCCAGGTCTCTGAGGCGCACCTGCTCCAGGAGGTGGCGAGCGTGACGCCAGAGCATCATATCGATGTACATGTTCTCTGCACACTCTGCATCGCGACTGATGGGATTCATGCAGGGAGAGGGAAACATGGTGAGAGCACTGTAAACAAAACATAACAGATGGTCTCACAATCTCTGCTCTTGTGTTCTAGCACGTGTGTACGTCGGTACCCTTTAACAGACGGGCCAGAGGGCATACTGAAGGTCTTCTGCAGGTTGAATTTTCCCGTAGTGATGGAGTCTGCAGACTGAGACAAACTGATGCTGCGATTTCTGAAGAACTCAAAACCTCCTGTTGTGCTCGGCTCCTAAAGTGCAGAGAAATACAGGTCATTATTTCACACTGACAGCTTAATATTTGAGGGTATTTAACCTGGTGTGGCTTTAAGAAGAAGAAAAAGAAGAAGAAACAAACTGTATTGTCCCCCATGGGGAAATTACTTTTCATTCATGCTATATTGTTAAACATGCATATACCTGTATATGTGTGTGTACAGGCCCCAGATACATACACACACACGCAATTCAGATACTGAGGGAGGCAGAGCGACAGGCAGCTACTTCGAGGATCATTGGATGACCCGCTCTACCGACTGAGCTACTGCCACCCAAAGATTTGTGAAAAGTGATTACATATTTAAATTTGTGAACAGTTACAAAAATTGTAAAACAAAATTATTTAGGTTCTTTGACTGCATCATTACGTAACTCACACTGCAGACACGACTAATAGTTAATAACTGTCTAGAGACAATCTGAAGTTCTTACATGAGTGGTGGGTGTTGGGGGCGGGGTCTCAATCTCCCCTGAGCCAATGGCTTTAAGGAATCGGATCATGTGCCGGCAGAGGTCCCACTTCCCCTGCTCCAGCGCCGTGTTGAAGAGCAGGGTGGCGTGCTGCCTGCTCACTGCCGGAACCTCCATGTTCTTTAGGGAGAGGGAAGATAATTACTTTTGATCTTAAAGGTTCTTCTTCTTATATACTTATATATTTTCTGCTTTGTGCCATGAGACGCTATCTAAATACTGCATGTAGAGACAGTCAGCAGTCACATCTTTCACTACCTGCAGTATGATCAGGTAGGAGGCTGCTGTGTCCAGGTCTTGAGCTATCAGACACTCCTCAAACAGATCTTTGGGGTTTCCCACAGCGGCGAACAAGTAGTTCCACAGGGCGTACTCAGTCTTTCTGGCACAGTGCACGATGGTCTGGAGGAAGAGGGGGAATTCGGTGATGAACTTTGCCACAGTGGGCAGCAGAGGATCGGGGATGGGCTCCCGTGATGTGGCCTCTTCTTCAAGCACAACATGGACCATCAGCTCCATGACATGAGGGAAGTAGGGGAGGGATGCACAAGACTGAGCCAGCATCAACGCCTGTGGAAGAGGAGAGGACAGACTCCAGTCATGGACTTTGTTGTTGCACAAAGGCAGAGATTTGATCATAACATGGCTCAAATTGGCTCCAGAGACAGGATGCTCAACTTACCTGTTCGCCTAGGTTGCGAACGAGCAACTGCCTCAGAATGTGGTGGAGGTAGATCTGGGAGGTCCTCTCTACAGTGCAGTAGGGGATTAGTGCCTCCAGAGGTTCAGACGACCCCTGCAGTCCGTCGTAGAGCACAGTCTCATTGGTCGCCCCCAAGACAAGGGCATCCTCGAACAGCACAGCCAGAGGGTAGATGTTGATGTGGAAGGGCAGCATGATGCGTCTGGAGAGGAAGGAGTGGGGCTTGCGATGGTCCCGGGGGAACAAAGGCAGCCAGACTTTCATGCCTGCCTCGCCACAGGACAACCACAGGGCCTCCAGCAGGTGGCGCTTCTTCCTGTTGGAACGGCAGGTCGTCCACACGTTCTCCACACACTGGGCTAACACTACAGGAGGACAAAAGGGAAGCTAGAGAAGGGGAAAAAAAGTTTATATTATGGGTTTACTCCTAAAACTGCTTTACAACATACACTGAACATGTTACTAGTGAGAATTAAATAAAATGCATCCATAATCAGGATGGTTGTATACAGACTAAGATTATATGTTGTATTTTACAGTGGCGTGAGGGCAGAAAAAAAAACCTCAATCTTTTGCATTACAGTAAAAAACTAACTTGCTATGCTGTAATAACTTCAGAAAATGCAATAACTATATGTACACCAAAGACTCAATATTTTCAGGAACATTATGATGAATGGAATGTTTTTCATAGCAATGGGCAATATTAAGTTTAGATTTCTAATATGTAATTTCTCAATGAATCTGAATGGTTGAAAAGTTCAAGAGGAAATTTGCATCTACGTTCACAAAAGCAAGCATCACTCCACTTTCCTCCCTTGATGGAGGCGTGAGAATGAAAATCCAGACTGTGGAGGACTCACCAGCTTCTTGGTATTGACGGGCGTCTCCTTCTCTCGTACCTGGGGTCCGGATCGGTCCCTTTGCAGCATGATTAACTGGCCGGCCAGATTCAACATGATGCTCTCTGCCATGCAGGCCTAAGAAGAACAAACACACACACATAAATAAAACATGAATGTATATGAAGCTGTGGGAAAGGCTCATTTATCTGTGTTGCTTTGTTTCTGTTACCTGCTGCGGGGCTTTCAATGTGATGCCCGTCTCTGTGCGCACAGAGGTGAGTGTGACGGAGACCACCAGGGCAGGGTGGGGAATGTAGCGGGACATCGACACTTCCTGCAGTAACTCCACGCTGGCTGTAGGGTTTTGACTAGAACACATGTAGAGAAACTTACCGTCAGAAACAAGACTTGCATGAAAAAACACAAAAAAAACATTGATATATATGTTCTAAGACAAAGACAGAGATCCGTGGAAAAGCTTTTAGCAACATATGAAATGTTCTGAAATGCTGGAGAAGAACTTGCAGCATATAAAAATCACTGGAAAAAACAAAACAAAAAAAATATCGAAGAGGAAATCTCAGACAAAAGTAATGCCGTGCTTAGTTCTGTCATATGATGCGTCTTAAGCTGACAGCTTTTACTAAAAAGCCTCTTTCCTGAGGGATAACATGACTGAGTCACAGTTTGACCTAACTGCTGAGTGTGTGAAAGAAAGAAAAGCTGTGGAGAAAGTGGAGAGCCGTATCGAGATTACAAAAGAAGCTGTCATCACTGAACAGCACGACAGTTTGTTTACGGTCTCATCTCTTTTTTTATGACGTTTGAAAAAACTAAGATATACAACAGTAGCTGTTAAAAAAGTCTGGAGGTGTAATCTCATCACTCACACGTCCTTCTTCTTCTCTAAACTATAAAGGCAGATGGAGCAGTCGGCTCGGAACAGGATGACCATGTCTCTGAAGACGTTGAGGAGCAGGGTGTGTGAGTGCAACTTGGTGACAGATGCAAAGGCGTTGTCCAGGTTGGTTGAGCGCTGATAGAGTCTCAACTGGAGTTAACAGAGGGACAACGGAGATGAAATGCGGTAACAAGAACAGCATAGATTCAATCTGCAAAGTCAGCAGCTCTTTAGACTCACCTGCTCTTGCTGGTCGATAAAATTGTAACAGGCCACCACCACAAAGTCGTTCCACCACGCGAGACCTCCTGTCACCGTCATGTTCTGCTCCTACAGCAACAGGAGAAAATAAAATGACGCCCGATCACCAGTTGTTCATTATTTAGGATTATTGGAGTCCAAATCACACAAACCTGAGAGATGTTCCCAAACAGTTTCCATTTTCTGGTTAGTAAGGAGTAATGTGCAAAGCCTCTCCTCCCTGCTACAGCCATGCACTGGCCTGCTGTGTCTATGGCTGCAAACTGTACATACATCAACACACACACACAGTAAACAGTGTAATCATTGACACAAAAGGTATTGACAAAGGCTTAACACACACAAAGCTAAAAGGGCTTTATGGACATGTTGTTGACTACCGGTACACTCATAAATTGACAAGTCAAGCATGTCTGTGCAGTCGTCTGCCATAAAAAAGGTGAGAGGCAGTGACAAACTATATTCCTGTTTACGTACACACTCAGGATACTTTATCTGTCAACCCTTTACAAAGGCATACTGTTGCTCAGTGGGATTAGTTTTGACGTGTGTGAAATAAGTTTCATCAATGATTACTGTTGTAGTAAACAATGCATCCATGTCCCCGCATCAAATATCCTACGTTCAACTCAGGGGAGGAAGGAAACAACCAAAAACAGCCAAAAACAGCGTTCCATAAACACACACTTACCCTTATAGGCCAGTTGCTCTCTAGGTATGTGCTGTGAATCTAGAGGAAAACAAAAACACAATAAAATCACCTTTGGGTGATATCTGGATGACCTCCACGTAGAAATGGATGGTGGGGGGTTGGGTGGGGCAGGGTGGAAATCGTGATTCCCTACCTGGACGACGTGCCAGTGCTTGTGTCCGAGTAAAGTGCTGAGTCCCTGAGAGAGAGAGGAGTCGGGGTTGGGGGGGCGGTGCAGGGGGCTGCCGTCACGCAGGTGTAAGTGTGCGCGGGGGTGTGCTTCAGAGGAGCTGCTGACCTGCGTGGGGTCGCCACAGGTCAGGAAGAGGCGGTCTTCACCGTGGAGCAACACCTGCTCCTGGTTACTCTGTCAGAGAGGAGGTGTGTGAACAGATGTTTGCTGCCGGTTCTTCTTCACATGAACAAAACTGATGTTCTCTCACCATGCAGGGGTTGACCGTAAGGGCACTCTTGATGAAGTGGAACTGCAGTATGCCAGGCTGCAAGGAAGAGTGAGCAGGTGGGATCGTGTCATCCTCCTGCTGCTGCAACTCCTCCTCCTGCCTCCGTCGCTCCTGTTTCTTAGAGATCACCCAGAGGTGGTAGCCTTCTGCACCCCAGCTCTGGAAAAGACAAGTCAGTGTGCACTTTACAAAATACAGGTTAAAAACAGAATCAGAAATTATTCAAATATTAACAGTGCTCATAAACAAAATAGTTTGTTTATGAGCACTGAATATCAACTGTTTTTTGTGCCATGATTCATTATTATTTTACTTTTTGGTGTTGACTTTCTGGTTTGGAATTTACGTGTAAATTCTTTTACTGACCATGCTGCTGATTTTAATGGGATCCTTCCTGGTACCGTCAGAACGATAACTGAGGAGACAGCACAAAAAAAAAAAGACATAAAAAAAAGAGAACGGAGAAAAATTTACTTAAGAATGTGCGGATATATTTGGATTGTTGTGTGTGTATATGTGTGTGTGTCCCTACGCAAAGTCCTCTCCCAGAGTGCAGATTAGGTGAGCTCCAAAAACACTCCACAGCGATAGGCCGCCACACTCCCATGTAACCATGACAACGCTGTAGTCAGGTGACCAGCGGATCAGCTTGACTGGGCCTGTCTTGTTATAGATGTCTGAGCAGACACACAACACAGAGACATTATTGGGATGCTTTCGTTAAAACTGTATTCAACAATGCCTTGAAAACTATGATTTTTTTAAAAACTATGCAACACAAACACACTGAGGTGGATTTTAGAAACTTCACTAATGCATTGGCTGAATTCAGACTTTTTTTGACTGACTGTAAAAATCCAGACGTAGCTTAGTAAAGATATGCAGTCAAACATCAACCTGCATGCTATTTACAAAAAAAATATTTTTTTCCCCACATGAATCGTGGCTTTTTAGAGCATAAGTTTCTGACGTAACATAAATCAGTTCAATGAGGACACATTTTTTGACTCAGAAAACAAAAGGAAGACCAGTGGAGAACATTTTTATCAGCTGATGTCATCTATGATTTGCATATTTCAGCACAAACAACAAACATTTTGTTAGACAAAATTAGCTTTTTTCAAGTCCAAGTGTTCTAATATGAATACCCTCATAACCACTGCACTATCACACCATAATGGAAACCAGGATGGACAATGTTGTATGGAATTATGATATAATTTCATTTTGGCCTCATAACAATAATTCTAAATAATGTTTTTAATTAAATCAATGCAGCTATGTATCTTCTAAGGCCATTATAAAGAAACTACTTTCAGCTCTTATCAAGACCTGCAGATATCTCTTCTTCACTGACTGAATCATTATTCCAGTGATGACAGACAAGCAGGAGAGTTCCACCACTAAGGGGAGCTGTGATTTAACAGAGATTAAAGCTTAGTGACCAAAGCAGATGGGACCCCGGGGGGGAAACACAGGCATGTGCACCCAAGAGACAGACAACTGAAGGAAGGCTGTAAACATTACGACAGACAGATGGAAGAAAAAAAAGGAAAACAAGAGAGAAAGAGAAATGAGTAGCGTACGCTCATACCTGGATAGTGTTTTGGGGTGAGTTCTAGTTTGTGGGAAAGCTGCATGGATCCTGTTGCCGTGTCAATCACGTACACCAACACCGACCCACTGCAATGAAGACAAACACACTTGAAACAGCCGTCACTTATCGCCTGTGGGAGTATGAGGGGTGAAGTAACGTATAATCACAAACAGACTCTTCAAGGTTCAGAGTGCTATTTTTGTGCAAATGGCTGTAATGCTTTAGTAATGTTTTATGTCCAAGCTACACTCCTCGGTTTTGAATTACTCTTGTGTCTGCAAGTTGATACAGGAAGTGGAACATTCATGTGACCACAGGCTCACAACTCCATCTGTATCAGAGGTCACCAAAAGGCAACTCTGGGACAACTTTGACCACCGAGGGGTTTCATGTGGAATGACAAGTCTTCTAATACAACAACAAAACAACAGGGTTTTTTTAAAATAAATTACAAAGAGGCCAGCTCACTGGAGACATAAGGGTTGCTAACATAGGCTGCATGCTAAGTCCTATGTACTGTATATGTAGGTATGGCTGGTTTAATCCCTGCCCTTCCAATACCTCTTAATTCTTCACTAATTTAAACGCCAGGTTTTTTCTCTATGCAAGTGTCTTGGCATGAGGAGTGTGAGTGGAGGTATGTGTGTTATTATCATCTTCCATGGGATGTATTACGTAAATATTTTTAGGCCAATGTGAGATTTCATTTCTCAGTTTCGAGTTGGCCTGCTCCTTGTTTGCGGGGCTCTTCCTTTGGTCAAGGTCATCATCTCATTTTCATCCCCTCTGCTGCCAGTTTTTATCTGCAACGGTTTTGAACATATTTGATGGATTAACTAACGGACGGACAAACGGACAATGACAAGCAGGATGTAATAAAGGTAGGTTCAGTTTATGATTCTAATGTAAATCTGTTTGTTAAATTTATGATGAACTAAAATGATTTCTTCAATGTAGCAAGAAATAAAAAGCATAAACCCATATTTGTTGGTATTAAATCAGATCTCAGCAGGGGAGAAGAAAACACTTACTGGTTCTCTTACATTTTTAATTGAGTTCTCCAACAAACACACAATTAAGGTCATTATTGTGTTGTGTGGGATTTATTGATTAATCACAGAGGCATCATGTTGTTTTCACCAGTTGCTGCCCACTCACATATTAGACAACCTTTTACTTAAAGTGACTGGTCTATTTGATGATTAACATTTCCCTCAGATGAAACTGCCGTACATCAGCGTGTTTTCTTCTCGTATGACATGACTCTAATTCTCTACAAAGCACTGCTGGCCAATAATTACAAAACACTAAGACCCTGTGTGTTAATGTTTTTAGTAGGTGGAAACTTGTAGAATGAAATGAAAGAGGAGAAAAAGAGAAAGAAAGAGAAATAGAGAGAGAAGAGTGATGAAGAGAAATTCCTGCCAACCTGACAGATTGCTCAAGCACACATTAGGTAGGCCTCAGCAAACACAAAGTGACACATTCTGACACACACACACACACACACACACACACACAAACACACACACACACACACACACACACACACACACACACACACACACACACACACACACACACACACAGAGAGACCATCAGACATGTTTTTTCTTCCCATCAGTGGTATGAAGTTACAGACGAGGAGGCAGTGTGAGATGCGTACCTGGCACAGCCAAAGGCCATCAGTCTGTACTTGTTGTTGACCGCTACGCAGGTGCCGTCGTTCACATCTGCTGCCCACACACCCTGCAACTGCTGCACACAACACACACACAAGATATCATTATGATTCACCGATAAATCAAACTGGGTATGACGTCAGTTGTAGCCAGCAGAGCATATCTGAACTACTCTTTCCTCAACTCACACCACCTTAGCTATGAATGAAATGTTGAATGATCTACATATTACACACACACACACACACACACACACACACACACACACACAAACAAAGACACACATACAGTATGAGGTCCTCCTGTGTTCAGGATGCGATTACTCAGTTGTATCTCCTCATAGCAAGTAGCTTTCTGCTACATTAGCAATTCAAAATACAGTATATTCTCAACCTTCAAGTGAGACGTTTAACTTCACTTCAGAACTGGGCTTGTTAACCACAATATAGGGGGAGGCTTTTATTCTGTCAGCCTTTACTTATCCTGTCCGACTGTAAACAACACAGTATTAGGTATCAGAGCACCCTGTATACACACAGGGTGCACAGAGATGTGGATAAAAGAAGGATGAAACGCTGCAGATGACGCGCCAACAGGAAAGACAAAAAGCGACACGAAGTCCGACATCAGAGCAAACTGGTCACTTCATCTTAAAATTGGTGACATGATAAGACATCTGAATATATAGGGTGTTAATGTTATGTTCTACAGATTGTTAGCATTAGGTTAAATCCTCTTGTCATGTTGGCAAAACTGCGTTTATAGCTGCTCCTTAATATATACCACACAGAACTGTCCCAGACAAGGAGAATACTGTCATTTTAGTAACTCAGCAGAGACAAAAGCAGGATTATATTAGCAACATTTTTTTCATCTGCATAGAATCTGGAGTTAACGTGGGTCATGGTGGTTAATATGTCTTGTAATCAGTCATATGCTCTTGTGCATTTTAATCAAATAAACTGATGTGCTGTCTGTACATCAGATCGTGTCTGTAAACGACACTATCAAATTTCAACAGTGTTAATTTTAAACTTTTCATCATCTGGGTCTGGAACATGTTTATAAACCTTTTTAAATTGTGCACATGTCATCAACAACGAGAGCTTGTGAATCTTCTTACATCTGCAGTGATGGTGTTACTGAGCGGCGTTATGAAGCCCAGTCGGCCGTCACTCAACACCACAGCGAAGCCATCCAGGGTCACACAGTACTCCATACAATGGATAAACACTCCCCCCAGATCCAGAGAGGGACCACCTAGACACACACACACACAGTTGATTTATGACTAATTTCTCATTAGAAATGTATTTTAAACGTCTCTCATCACTGACAGCTAGAACTGAGTCTAATCTAACCGCGTGAAGACTGCAGGTCCAGTGAGAAGGGGATGGCAGTGAGGCTGATGGCCTGGCGTCCGTTGCTGCCCAGCCCGTCCCAGTGCAGTACATGAAGGTAGCCGTCTGTGGTACACACCAATAAATTCTCTTGGAGAGACTGTAGACTAGTGGAAAGAAGAAAAAAAAGAACATTTAGCACTGAGGACCAAAGAGTAGAAAGACAAGCTGTATAGGAGGACATAAAAGAAAAGACAGAGGAAGCAGGTAGGAAGGGGACGGCCAAGACAACAAACAGCTCAGTGTTACAAACAAAGGGCTGGTCAAACTCCAGCTGTGCAATCAGAGTGAAGCATCAAACCTTTACTGGTCAGTAGTGATGAGGATTATGTCACTTCACTGACCGCTAATACACAAAGGAACAGACAATAGTCTGGTTATGTTAAAAAGCTTCTTCACTCTCATCAAGAATTACAAGTTCTAGGACTGAACGGAGGACAATGGAATGACATACAGGAGAAAAGCCAGACAGAAATCACAGAAAGTCAAGTGCAGTTGACTTTTGCTGAGGAGGAGGCAACAACTTCTTTTGTAGTTTCACAGCAGGAGACACCCACTCATCTCCTGCACAATCAAGCTGCGCCCGACAATGTCAGCACTGTGCTTTTTATTCAAATGGCTGCCCTATAATCTCTGTCACTGCAGACAGGGGATAAAATGTGGTGGATAAGCATGAGTGTGTGGCAAACAATACAACAAAAAAATGAACAAAAGGAATGTTCAGCACTCAGTGGGCAGACTGACAGTTCTGATCAGTTAGCAAACAAAGAGATGGAGGTTGTTGATGTGGGGGAGTACAAAAAACTGAAGTACAACACCAGAAAACAAAAGCAGGTTTTTTCTTCTTTTTTATATCTAACAAAAACAGAGGAAAAAAGTAGGGTGTCCAATACTTTCTTCAACTTCTGCAGCTTCTTTCACTACCTGAGCCGTCTCGCCGAGGTTTAATTTCCATGAGAGGAACAAGAGAATTTTCCACGGATCTCAGAGCAGACCGGTTTGAGCAGCTAGTGGAATTCATGACATATCCACACAAGCAACCTGAAGCTAGCTTAAAACGCTGACATGTGTAAGTCCATGTTGGTGATTTCTGCCAGACAAACTTGATGAAGAAAAACATAATTTTTGTTTGATTCAGTCTTTAATGGAAGCCCGTGTGTAATTTATACTCAGGCATTGTGTACTGTTATTTGAAATTAGGCAAAACATTTGTGGACAAAAATGCATCCAGTGCTGATGGTATGCACAATGAAAGTACAAAAACAAACACAATAATGTGTGTGAATGTGTGTGTGAGATAAGCAGGCCACAACACTACAGGAAGAGACAGAAGGACAATAAGACGTAATCCTACCTGGTGATGGGGGCCTCCAGATCCACAGGCCTGTTCATCACTAACGACAGAGCAGGGGCGCATTGCTCCTCCTTATAACCCTGGGTCACTTTCACACGCGTGCTTCCTCTGTGCAAAAACATAAAAATACATTATTTTCAACATAAATGTTAGCTTGACGGATGCTTTTTAACTCAGGACTGAAATAGATCAATGAAACTGCCCTGACTTGTCTTGACCTCTTCTGGTATGCCGCCTAGGAATGCGAAATGCACAAAAACACTTGAATAAATGTCGCACACAAAAACGACATGTACGCTTGATCCAAAGTTCTGGAATGGAAGGATCAGCAAAGACAGAAAGAAAATCATGAGGTCGCCCTGCATTCAAAACTTTAGCGCACAGGGACAGTTTGGAAAGCCGTCCCTAAAGAATGGAACTGGTTATAGTGGCAAATTAATGATCCCGAAGTTTTGGGATGTGATGAGATATCCTGACAGGAAAAAAATCTTTGCTCTGATACCTGATATCATGTTGTTTACGGTCAAACAGGATTAGAAAAGGCTAGCAGAAAAAAGCCTCCTCTATATTTCGGTTAAAAAAACAAATTAAACTGGAGTTAGCAAATAATTCCAGAATTGGAGAAAAATTCTAAATGAAATGTTCTGCATGATGATGTCAGCAAGGCCAATTAGGACATTAAATTCTTATATTTAAATCACTTTATATAACAATGTTATAGGTAACAATGTTATGGTATATAGGTACCGGAGGCCCCTGAAAAGGTTGATATTACATGAATAATGCTAGTTAGCAGATGGTGTACGAACCCTACAAATTACAGCTTAGCTGTCCTCGGGAGTGTGTTTGTCGATGTGAGTAAAAGGATGTGTGTGTGCTGTGCTTACCTTGGATAGACAGGCTCGTAGAGGTACCTGTCATCCCTTCCACCCAATACATCAAACAAGAGAACGTAGCCTTTGGCCGTCTGAAAACACAGAGAAATGACTACCTTAAAAGAAATTCAGTAACCATCTTATGAGATTTGTGTCCTGACAAATAGTTCAGTTCTGACAAATGACACCACTGATGTTAACGGTGCCCAAAAACCAATCTGTCAGCATTTTGTAAAAGCTAACATGAGCTGCACAACAAGCTCACACTACATTTGTACTACATTTACACTACATTTACCATCATGCATTATAGCATGTGACTACAATATTTAAGTCCTTGTTTTCCATAGTTACCTCATATATATTCACAAATACAAAGACGGTTGCCAAGGAAACCACTGAACTTGAGACCTGGAGAATGAAACATAACACGAAACCTGACTGCTGCCAGCAGAATGGTGTCAGGGTTGTTCCATTGCTTTACATAAAAAGACTCGTGCCTCGGTGCAGTGCACAAGCTTGATTCTCCTACCGATTTTATTTATTTATTTCACTACCATACTTTATTTTAAGAGGCAATGTACAGTTCAACCATAGATGTTTCAAAATGATGCAGACTGAAGACCAAACTCAAGGTAAAATACTCTGTATTCACTTGGAAGAGCCTGAGAAAAGGAAGAGCACAAACAGTATGGAATGAGATCCTTACATGTCCAAAACAGCATTTTATTATTTTGTAACGTTGGTGCTCTGAATCAACCTCTGACAGAGCAGTGGAAATCAGCCTAACCAGAGAGAGGGCAAAGCCAGCAGCAACTTGAGCTCAACTAGAAAAAAAAACAACAATCAACCACTGACACAAAAGAGACAGTACCAAACGAAGGCCTGCTAAATCCATCAACTGTCTCAGAGCAACGCAAAGCCGTAGACCAGCCCAAGAATGTGTTCACATTCACAGCAAGGATCGCTGATGGGAGGGGGGAAGGGATGGGGAAAAATATCTGACAACCAATGAATAACTAAATTTGAAGACACTGGGATAGACAGGTGACAAATGAGATGCATGCCATCACTGGGGGGGTAGGGGTTACGGTTCTCTAGGATGTTTTTATGCCTGCAAAGAAAGAATCAGATGCTGATCATCCTCAACTGGGCCCAATAAATGTGCAGGTGATGAGATTCAAAGGGAAAAGGGCACAGAGTGGACGTTTCAAAAGTTTGGTACTAAAACTACAAAACTGTTGTTTTCGTTGTCTCAAACCTTCCTTCTCCCTCTGTTGATATTGTTTTCCTATTTAAACCAACTTTAAGAACATGCTCCGTTTCAAAAAAGGGGGGCATCATGAGATTGATTTAACCTGACGTGGTTATTATTCCAGTTCAGGCTTGCAAGAAGAATGAAAGAAAGTTTTTTTTAACTGAAAAAGTGGCAAGTCAGCAGAATTGTGATCTTTTCTGCATGTCTGAACACGACCCAGAGGTTTTGACAAACATGGGCTCATGGATACCTGGTACTCGTCTCCTTTAGTTGAGTTATCATTAATGCAGTTCAAAAGGGAGTGGATGCCTGTGGCTGTTACTGACAGGCTGAATAGAAATACATTCAAAATTCAGAAATTAGCATATGTCAATAGGTCCCAGCATGCTTTTGAAAAGTATGGTGTACAAAAAGCACATGGCTGTTACGCAAACCGATAAGACGTGTAAGACTTAAGGCACCTGATCCATCTCTCCAACAGTTTATCGTTCATTCTTCCACAAAATTAATTGCATAAGCAGGCAGGAAAGCAACAGTCAAGTCACACACTAGCAATGTTCCCTCTAATTTTTCATGTGTCTGGGCAAACACACAAGCTTCCTGAGCGCAGTGAGGACCACTGTGAGCAACATCAACTGTGCATGCTGTGGCCACACACCAGGATCACACTTGTTCAAAACCTTGGATCATAGCAAGTTAAGTGGCTTATTAAAACATTCACATTTTGCACAATGACGTGTGCTGTTGCTTGTGATACAGAATAAATTCCTGTAACTCTGTAAACTCACTGAGTTACAACGCAAAATGGTACAGAAAACAATATTATTAGCTTAAATAATTAGCAGGTCGAATATTAGATATTACTTAATTCGTTTGTATCAAATTTTCTTTTGTGCTCTGCATAAATGTGCGAGCAGTGCCTAATTGCACACACGCACAGCTTAGAGGGAACACTGCACACTATGCCAATATCTTTGGTTAAAAACAAAGAACATTTATATTTATTGATAGGTCAGTATCCTTGTTCATTCATATTGAATGTGTTATCAGGAGAAATAGAAGAGTGTATGGCCAAAACAAATGATGAATTTATAGCTCAAGACAATCACAACCCAAAATAACAAATTTATACACTGGCATTTTCATTAGACGACTCATTCATTCATTCATTCATTCATTCATTCATCTTCTGAACCGCGTCATCCGCCGTAGTGGGTCACAGGGAGCTGGAGCCTATCCCAGCTGTCTTAGGGCAACACAAAGCCGCGTGAGGTAGGGCAAACTCCGGGCGCAACGCCAGTGCATCACGGAGCCACACAAAGACCGAAAATTCTTCCTTCAATAACAAATGATTTCTTTTTTTAGTAATACGCACAGAAGTTTAAAATCAGTGTGGCCAATACAGTGGGCAGTATGTCAACATGTTTGTGTAAAAACAGATAAGACTGGCCTCCGAGGGTTCCAACTTTTAGCTGAGAACATCGCCTGTGCTTCTTTGCATCAGACATTGACATTCAAAAGTTCCAGTAAAAGGCTGGGATGAATTTACTTTTCTGTCGACACTATTAATTTTCACTCACAGTAATATTACAAATAGTAAACTAATTACACATGTACATGGAAACAGCGTAAGGTATATGCATCAGTGTATGATTATGGCATAAAACGCTCTTCTAACGAAGGCTGAGTGAAAGTCTAAAAATGGAGCGGGAACATTCTGGCCTCGGACCGGTCCCAAAACACACACCAGAGGACCTCAAAGCTAAAAAACACTATTCTCCCTGTCTGAGGAACTTTGTCTGTTCACGACTCCACCACATGCAAAAAATCTCTCTCTCTCTCTCTCTCTCTCTCTCTCTCAGTCAAGGGCTGCAGATGTTTCTTTTGCGCACATACACGCACGTGCATGCACACACTCACACACACCTAAAGATAGTCCTAGTCATGGTTTGGGAGAGTGATTACGTTAGCCTCTTCAGGGTGTGTGAGCAGCCAAACATCTGGGAAACAGTCTGTCGTTGATTTATAGACTACTGCCAGGGTGACACTGGCCATTATAACTTTCCACTCGTCAACTTCTCAGAGTTTGGTAACGCTATAATTGAAATAAAATGCTAATGAGGGTGAGAAAAGTTGTGGCCTCTTGAGATAAGAGCGAGCCAAGCAACAACATAACCTTTATATTATTTTTCCTTGAAGGCAGAAAAGATGCATAAATAATCATAAACTTCTTTAAGGTTGGAAATCATGCAAATAATAAGCGCTCTTTAACTTCCTGATAAGTAAAAGGTTGAAAAGGCTTAATTGGCATTGTAACTTTGAGTCCTTTTGAAAAGATGACTTTCTAGTTGGTAGACTCCACTACATTGTATGACTCACCTCCCACAGACTGCCAGTGAACCCTAAACCACCACATCTAAACCTGCTACTTCACAGTTACACAATAATGTCCCTAGTTTTTCCCGTTTGACAGAATGTGGCAAAAAGAAAAAAACTCCAAGGGAGGAAAAAGAAAAACAAACAACCACATGAAACAAAGGCAACATCCCACCAGTGCATAGCTAATGAGATTTAACAAAGTTATCAAAATGAAATTAATTATAAGGGACAATGAGCACGAATGCTTCATGATGATCAAAGCTGCAGCTCACAGTGACGGCACAACACTGAACGCATTCAGCAGGGATTTCTGTGGCAAATCACAGTTTGTAAGTGTACAGTTGTGGGTGTAGCTGCTCCAGCCAATGCGTTAACGCATTATTAACTGGGTGGCTTCAAGGGCAAGTGGTTCTATTGCTAATCTATTGAGGGTTACCTTCTTAACTGATGTCCTCTCTGAAAACAAAATGAAACAACAAATATCACCATAATAGTCTTAACTTAATTTGTTCATGGCAGTGGAAGTTTAGGACTCTCTTATTTCAGAAAAGCAGCAGATTTTTCTGAACACATTGTCTGTTTCAAGTTGAAACAGACAATTTAAAACTGCTACATGCTACTGCTACTAGCTAGCTCTCCATTGTGTATGGCACACACACCATGACATTAAAACTTCATAATCTTGCTCCATCCTACCTCCTCCTGCTTGTAAAAAAAAGGATCAGTGGGTGATGTTCCTAAAATGATGTTCTGTAAAGAGGTGGACTTGTGATAAAAAGAAGTACCACAGGCTGGACAACGGCTTTAATAAACAAACAAAAACAAATGAATGCCTCGGAAACAGGTCCTAAATTTCTACTTCTATACATTTATTTAATTTTAGAATTCCATGATTTATTTCCTAATCATGATTTTTTTTTTTTTAATTTAACCCATTTTCTTGCACTAACCTTTCAGATTTGTATATGCTTCTGATCTGCAACCCAGCATTAGATAAAAATTATTTCATGAATTTGATGACTGACTTTGTTCCTATAATAATAGCGTCATTCTTCTGGGTCAAAGGAGGACCAGGGATATGGATAGTGTAAATGTAAACGCTCAGGTAGCTATATTCTTTTGTTAAATTCAATGGTTGCAGGTTGATTTCAAAGATGACCACATACTTGGACAAATGGATGAGTGCACAGAAACACACACAGCGGTGCCTTTATCCGGTAGGCACTAATGATTGTGATGAATCCCTTCTCTGTATGTGGTTTGTTTTGATGCAGTCTGCTTCTCTTCTGAGTTTGGCTGTCGTCATTGTGTGCTGCTTATCACATGGGTTTCGGGAGCCGATTGAGTCATCTGCTGACTCGGGCACTTGTGTTGTGTGAGATTATTCAACAACACACTTCTTGTACGAGTTACTTTGCAGCTGAGAAAAAGGGTAATGAGCAGAGAGTGGATGGAGCCAATCTCTAGAAGTGCAGTTCTCCATGTCAGTGCTTATTTGCTCCCACATAGATATTATTTATTAAAGATGCATGTTTTCTTTATTTTCGACATATAATTACCAGATTCTTGTAATAAAAACAGTTGGACAAACCAGTAATTTAATTTGTGTATTTTAAAGCAGAAGCTCTAAACCTGTAGTTAATACAATTTGCGTTCAGCAGTTCGACAACATACATGCGACTACAACCTGCTGGAGCATGTTCTTCTTCTGCATCTACTTATCTACGTTTATCAGCAGATTGTTAACAAAACTGGAGAGATACGTGCTGACAGAAAGTCTAGAAACCATGCTGGGTAAATCTGTGAAAGCAGTTTGGCTTAATATTTGTCTGCTTTGCTTGTGCTGCTACATCACATTTGAACAAGCAGATGTACCATCAGTCTGTTCTTTGATTTGTTGTATGTATGGCGACATGAGTTCATCACAGACAGGGCTGATTATTGAGATTATCCTTGATAACAGGGGGCTGTGTTCCACACTGAAAATATACAGAGTGCAATCCTGAAATCAAATAATAAATCCAACAATGTTGCACTCTACTTCCTTTGCCTTCAACCTGCAGTCTTTTGTCTGAACAAAGACACTACTTATGCACCATTAAATGCAAATCCTACTTAGTTTTGCTTGTAACCTCGGTGAAACCTAATAAGTAAATGGTTAACTATGCTTTATGCAATGTTGACTTTTAACCGGCATCATATTCTGTAAAAACAAAATACACTAAAGGCTGTCAGCTGATAGAAAACGATGCTCATCTTACAGCAGCTGTACGTTTCCACTTTTCATGGGTGATAAGTGTCTCTGGGGGAAACAAATGCAAACGATGGATGAGCTGACTCGAAATGTGACAACGGAGAACACATTTGGCATCAGTAACACCAGTAGGCTTGTGTGGGTTTACATCCAGGAACATGCTGATGAAAACATTTTTATATCATCTCCATGGAAATAAGGATAGAACATTTTTTTTTAATCGTGTTTTTTAAGGGCTGATGGCGGATAATTTGCATGCTATTTTTGATTGTGTTTTTTTCAACCGCTCACCTCAAATATGGCTATGATAAAATGGAAAGAAGGTCCCAAAGGATCTATTATAAAATATGAAAAACAAATTCACAGTTTGGCTAATTTGCACTGACTTTGCAAAACATACAGAAAGTCTGTTTACCTCCCAAGAGAGCAGGAGTAGGTAGTTTAAACTGTAGTGTATTTCCAGTACAAAGCTCAGATAGAGCCTGGCCTGTTAATTTGAGGTTCGAGGTCAAAGGTGAGTGATATTCACCTTAGAAACAATCAAAAAACCAAAAGGCTTTCTGAACACTGTGTTTCCTAGAATGCATTGCATTAAAGCTGACAGACAAAACAAAAAACTACCTCAGTGATACCTTTGCTTTAATGTCACAACAGACCACAACCTCTACAGCAGTGGGAAGTGAGCAAACTGACATGAATGTCACCTAAGGCATCTTGGGAAAACTGACAAAACCAGTTGAGGGACACACAACGTTCAAGGTCCTAGAAAGTACCGGTGAAATTTCACTCCATCCTGTTGAGTGGCTTTTGAGGAAACGTGGACAAACTATTTCCATTGCAGCGACCTTTAAATGCCACATACATTAATTCCAACTGGTAACATATTGATAGGAGAGGGACTTATTGTTACTGGAAACTACACAGGTAAGATAACCACAGATGGGCTGTCTGAAAAACACTGCATTTTTGAGAATGATTTGTATTACACCCGTTCAAAACTTAGTCATGGTGCTCATGACTTTTATATGAGTTTGTATGATATAATATGTAATTAAGAACTTTTCAGCGATTAACTTTTGATTACCAGAGATTTGCTGCCAAATCTGCAATGTGTACAACTAATGTAACTGACTGAGTTCTACTTCTAGAATGTGATGCACGGGGCATCAGATGATGCCCTGTACACTGGTGGACTTACGGCGACGGCTATCTTGGAGTCGTCTGGTTTCCATTCTGCCTTCTGATAGGAGCCAAACTGGGCAGCAGCCGTTGCAGACTCAATATAGCTGACGATCAACACGCTGGGCTGTGTGTGTAAAATAGAAACATGATAGAGAAAATTAATGCCTTAAACATTCTGATGGTCACAAACATTTAACTGCCACATAAGACAACCAAAAACAACAAAAACAAAAAGTGTTACTGTCACAGGATTTATGAGTGCATAATTTTAACCAACAAACTCTGGTAATGGTGCTGAAACCATTGCTGAAGAGGAGGACGGTTTCTTTTCTGAACATCGAGAAAAGCTTGCAAAGCACAATATATAATCATAATGATTCAATAACTTTGCGGTTCATTCAATAGTGGTGATTACGACGGAAGCTCAATCAGTATCAAGTCATGCAAAAGTAACTTAAAGACGAAGTACTGTATTAACAGTAGCCACGTTCAACATGTTAGCTTGAGCTGCTATTTTCTTGTGACCTTTTTTTTTTTAATTAAATCAAGCAGCTTCTGTAAGGAGAGAGCAGTTTTTAATTATTTCCCATCAACAGAGTGCCTTTCTCCACATAAATTTTTTATAGAGGCAAAAATACCTGAGCTGGTGGCACTCCCTCAGAGGGAACTAGAAAAGAAACCTCTCTTCTCGTAAGGAATCACAATAATGCCAAAACAAAAGTGGTCTGCAATTCAAAGGAAATAAATCATACCAATGATCACTTGTACCAAATTTGGTAATTAATAAAAGAACTGCATTGTATTTTCTGTCTTCCTTACCTTTTGCACACTTTTACTTCAAATAGCTTTTTTGGTTCTGATTTTTAAAATGGTTTTAATCATTGTTCAAAAACTTTTAAATCTTACGTAGACAGGTGAGAAAACATATACTGTATATCATCTGCCAAGAGGGATACTTCAAACATTTTTATTTTTGCATAAACACAGGTCTTGTGTTTCAAAATTTTAGATGGATGAAATACTGTATTACAAAATCATACAAAATCCTTATCAGCTTCACTTTTGAAAGAAAACTACTCAAGTCACTCTTGTCCTATTTGGCTGTTATCTTCTGCCCAGAAGAAAACTGCTAAAATATTGATATGTCATTTCTATCATCAATCAGTTAAATTTCAAAAAGCCTGTCCTCAGAAATTAGACATGTTTGGGTCAGGAACTGAAATTCAAACACAAATACTGTACATAAAACTTGAACACGATTACATGCAGATACAGCGTGATCCAGTCTGCAGCCTATGCTACACACAGATTTTTCATCAGCTGATTTTTCAATAAATTTCACAGAGGCAGACCAGCCAAATGACAAAAAAAACATTGCTGTGCCATCACATACGCACCACAACAATCACATGCTGATGGCTGGTGTAACTCTGGAAGATCATTACAACACCCACCTACACTGTATGTGCAACCATACCTGCATATTGATACACACAATCCTGGTCATCTAGAACCAACTATGATTCTGCTATTACATAATGACCCCTCCATAGCATCAAACCGTCTTCCTCTGTTGCTGGACATTCTGTACAAAACCATTTGACCATGAAAACGTGTCACAATAGAAAAACAACAAGGCTACTGTTCAACATTATGGATTAAGTGATAACGCTACGAATAAACTACAGTGCTTGGGTTCAGACGGCACTGTCCAAATTCACAGATTGATGAGATTATGTGGAATAAACCTGGTGACAAAAAAAAAACTTGAGAATAATCCCAGACTGGGAGGGAAAATATTGCCACATTTCCAATGAACCTGGTTTATGGTAATATTAATGACCAGGGAAAAAAGCTCAAGTGTTGATGAAGGGAAGTGAAACAAATAATCTACGTTGATGCAGTTAGCCATACTATGATATGAAATGAAAAAGAAACACAATTTTCTCGTCTTTTGAATAAGTTTTACATATTACAAAATATGTTGAGCGATATTTATAAAAACATTTCATCATTACATTCAGCTCTTTAAGTCAAACTTAGAAAGGTAATGTGATAAAGAATTACACAAACACAGATTTGGCATTGCTAATTCCGATGAATATCAAAAAACTGATATCATATTGATGTGTAATCGTTGCTTAGACCAGTGCAATTTAGAAAATGATGGGCTTGAGGAAATCATGTAAAATAACCCACTACATCCCTGTGACTACGAATTGGAATGGGGTTTGAAAAATAACAAGTTATGTAATGGATGTATCAGACATGAAAGGTGTGTGCCAGGAGGAGGATGATACTTCAGCTGATAATTGATCCTTTCTCGTCGTCATTGATTTTCACGGCCAGGCAAAGTTCTTAAGAAAGACGGGAAGGAAAACATGGTTACCTCCTGAGGCCCACACAGGATGTGAGCAGTGACCCTCATCCATTGTCGCTAAAATAATAAACAGGGTGTATATAATCAAACTGCTGTAAAGAAAAAAAAAAAAAACCTGTTGTAGCTGGGACTGGAATCAAGTCACATTTGACTACTTGCCTAGGACCAGGGGCTGCTGTTACAAATGCAAATACGTCTTCCTCTACGTGGAAGCTAAAATATATTGAGAGCAAATTAACTGATGATGATAATGATGATGACAACAGGGTCTGCCACTGTCACACACATCATCTCTGTGTTCATGTCCCTTGACAATTGTTAAAGAGGTTCATGCGAACCTATTTTGTAAAGTCATAGGGAAATTCATGATATAAGATATTTATAAAAACTTAGATCAATGCAAAAAAAAAAAACCCTGATGTGACATGTCGTAAAAACAAACAGATTATGACAGATGTGATCATTTACACAACTCCAGAATCAAAATGTAGGATTAATGAGACAGATGACATTTAAACTTTGAAGTGGAGAAGATTATTGATGGAGGGTGATAAAAAAAGAAATAACAGCCCAACACAACACAACCTGATTTCTCACTGATGTGCAGCATTAATCAGATGAACTTCAGTTCCTGTAGCTGTAACGGTGAAAAAACACATAACCTTTGTAGTAAGAAAGAAAAAACGCCATCGCCTACATTAGAACGCTTTAAGATGATGGGGATGAATGAATCGTTGCTGCAGCAGGTTGACTACGGTACTTACGCGACTAAACCAGATGCTGAGTTGTGTCTCTGACAGCACGGCGAAGTAAAACCTGTGAGAGTTGGGCTGGATGTGGAAGGGCTCCTCTTCGCTCCTCAGCGGACAAAGCAGCCTCCGGGGCCAGCCGGTTAGGAAATACATGACGGCGAACTCACTCCGCTCCGACACGTCGAGCCGCGTCGCAATGCCAGGTCGTCGGTGTCCCTTATTCCTCCGGAAGAATATTTAATCCAACTGAGTCATGATTACTATTTTTTTAGGAAAATATAAACTTTTAAATAGGTAAATGTAGTCCAGTAACTACACTGGTTAGACGTAAAATCCATGCACGCCGTCAGAGATCCCAGCAGGCGAAGTGGCTACAGAGCTAGCTCAGGGCTAGCATCGGCTTCCCAACTTGGACCTGATGAGCTGTCCGAGGCTACGCTTGCCCTAAAGGAGAAACCAGGCCCGGCGCGGACACCGTGAAGCCCAGGAAAACACACCGGCTGACGAACGGGACGGTTAACTGTCGCTCCCGCGGCCCTGTCAGTGTCTATGATGTCCAGGCCAGCGTTGTTTAATAACGGTAAAGCGTCCAGTTCTCCCACCTCTGTGCTCAACCGTCGCCATTTTTGCAAAGCCTATCCGACTCTAAGCTGATTGGTAAGGACTTAGACGTTTGCGTGGTGTTGACATCTGACGTCACTTCTCCGTTTGGTAAGACGTAGTTGGTAGCTCGACGCTGACATCTGTTGGTGGAAAGGAGTCATTGCAGGGGAGCGTAGTGGACAGCGTTGCTGCTCAGCCACACGACTCCGATGGTTTGTGGAGTAAACCTAACTTGCTTTATCAAACCTAACTGCTATCTCTCTCTCTCTCTCATATAGTCAGTCAGTCATTATCTTAACCCGCTTAATCCGCTGACGCGGGTCGTGGGGGAGCCGGTGCCTATCCCGGCAGTCTCAGGGCGTGAGGCGGGGGACACTCCGGGCACGACGCCAGTGTACCGCGGAGCCACACAGAGACAAACAACCACTCACACACACATTCACTCCTACGGTCAATTTGGGACCGGCCAATCAACCTAAAGCGCATGCTTTTGGAGGTGGGAGGAAGCCGGAGAACCGGGTGCCTCTGTGCTGTCTGTCAGTCCAGCTTTATTCAGCCATTGGTAGGTCTTCTTGATATCAGCCACTTCCTCTATCTGACGGTGGTACATACCGTGTAGGGGCTTGTCCCTCCATGTTGTCTCCTCATTCTCCTCCTCTTCCTCCTCAGGTTTCTGCTGTCTAAGGCATTCACTGAGCAGTCTATCTGTTGGGGCCATCTTCCTGATGTACTCTTGGATTTTTGATGTTTCATCCTGGACAGTGGCCCTGATGCTCACTAGTCCTCGGCCTCCCTCTTTCTGCTTAGTGTACAGCCTCAGGGTGCTGGACTTGGGGTGAAACCCACTATGCATGGTGAGGAGCTTTCTAGTGTTAATATCTGTGGCTTCTATCTCCTCCTTTGGCCAGCTTATGATCCCAGCAGGGTATCTGATGACTGGCAGTGCATACATGTTGATGGCTCGGACCTTCTTCTTAACTTTCAGCTGACTTCTCAGGACTTGCCTTACTCTCTGGAGGTATTTGGCTGTGGATGACTTCCTTGCAACCTCCTCATGATAGCTAATTTGCCTGTGGGATTCCAAGGTATTTGTAGCTGTCCTTGCTGTCTTCTATTCTGCCCCCTGGTAGGTCACCCCTTTCAGTTCTGATCATCTTGCCTCTTCTTCATACCATCCGGCCACATTTGTCTAATCCGAATGACATCCCTATGTCATTGCTGTAGATCCTGGTGGTGTGGATCAGTGAATCAATTTCTCGCTCATTCCTGGCATACAGCTTGATGTCATCCATGTAGAGGAGATGGCTGATCGTTGTCCCGCTTCGGAATTGGTATCCGTAGCCACTCTTTGCGATGATGTGACTGAGGGGGTTCAAGCCTATGCAGAACAGCAATGGTGATAGTGCATCTCCTTGGTATATGCCGCACTTGATGTTAACTTGGGCAATTGGCTTTGAGTCAGTCTCCAGGGTTGTCTTCCACATTCCCATTCAGTTCTTGATGAAGGCTATTAGTGTCCTGTTGATCTTATACAGTTCCAGACATTCCAGTATCCACGTCTCTGGCATTGAATTGTAGGCTTTCTCGTAGTCTATCCAGGCGGTGCACAAGTTGGTCTGCCTATTCTTACAGTCTCTGTGTACTGCTCTGTCCACCAGCAGCTGGTGCTTGTCTCCCCTGGTGTTACTACCAACTCCTTTCTGTGCCCCGCTCATATATTGATCCACGTGCCTACTCATCTTAGCCGCCATGATGCCTGACAGGAGCTTCCATGTTGTACAGAGACAGCTTATTGGCCGGTAGTTAGATGGGGTAGATCCCTTCTATGGGTCTTTCATATCAGGACTGTCCTGCTTTTCATCAACCCATCCCTTAGCAGCTGGTTCATCTGTGCTGCTAGACGCTCATGGAGTTTTGTCAGCTTCTTTAGCCAGTATGTATGGATCATATCGGGGCCCGGTGATGACCAACTCTTCATCTTTGACACTCTTTTTTGGATGTCTGCCATTGAGATGGTTACTGGTTCTTGTTCTGGGAGGCAGCTGTGGTCAGTCCTCAGGTCCACTAGCCACTGGGCATCGGTGTTGTGTGATGCTTCTCTTTCCAGTATGCCCTTCCAGTATTTCTCCACCTCAGCTCCTGGTGGGTCTGACCGGCTGCTATTCCCCTGCCACTGAGAGTACACCTTTGCTAATATATATACATCTATATCTATCTATCTATATATCCATATATCTATCTATCGCTATATATATATATCTTTATATATATATGTATATATATATATATACACACACACATACACACACACACACACACACACACACACACACACACACACACACACACATATATATATATATATATGTATATATATATACATATATAAATGTTTTTTTAAGTAATGTTGCTTAATCTTCATTATTATTTTCTACGTAAATAAGAATACAAATTTATCAAGACCAGCAGGTGGCGCTAATGCTTCACATGGATGGAAGCGTAGAAGAAGATCAAATGCAAACGAATAAGTTATTTTTTCTAGCTAAAACGTGTTCCGGTGGGTCAGTGGTACGGCAGGTGTACTCTAATTTTAATTTCTTACGCGTTGCAGACTTTTTTTAATCTTAAAAGATTGCGTAACGTAATGCAGAAACAGATTTAGTTTCTGAATACGCTATCAGTGGTTGGCGCCCAAAGAAAGAGAAGAAGAAGAAGAAGCAAAAGAAACATGGCTGCTGACATGAGATTGCCGACCCTTCAGAAACCAGTGTCTTTATCAGTTTCTGCTTCCGAACGAAGAGATTTGGTGGTACCGGGAGATGTAATCACTTCAGACACTGGTTTTATGAGGTAAGTACTGGTCTATGAGATGCTGTCTGTCATAGAAGGGAATTAGGAGGTTGATTTTCCTTGATACTGGCTCTTGTACGAAATCACCAGCAGCATCCTTAAGCAGTTAATTTAAGTTTATAAGTGTTTATCAGATTTATTATATGGAATACTATTCGACAGCAATACTGTTAATAAAGACACTGAAAAGCTAATTCATGGATAATTCGTGACTGGACAAGTCGAAAATTAATCCTCTGACATTTAGTTTTGTGGATGATGACTACCAAAATTAACCCATATTGCTGGTCCAAAGTTTTTATTTGCAGTATTATTCGTGATGGTTGATATGTTTATTTATTTCCAGGGGTCATGGCACCTACGTGGATGAAGACAAGTTGACTGCTTCAGTTGCTGGAGAGGTTCAGAGGGTAGACAAGCTGATCTGTGTAAGACCGCTTAAAACCAGGTAAGTGATTAAACTGAAACTTAAAATTCAAGAAGACCTATTGATATTAAACTGACATGTGCATAGACTTAAGTGTATTTATGCACTGGTGATTTTTTTTTAAAAGTTTTGTTCTGATTTTGTTCTGTTACTGAATTGTAGGTTCAATGGTGAAGTTGGTGACGTGGTTGTTGGCAGAATCACAGAAGTGAGGCACTGGCAAAACAAGCCATGTGTTTAATCTGATATTTTTCATTAAGCTTAAATTATGTGGGTATTTTTAGGAAGATTTTTCTTCATTTTATGTTTTTTTCTGTGTAGGTACAACAGAAAAGATGGAAGGTAGAGACCAACTCTCGGCTGGACTCTGTCCTATTATTATCTGCTGTGAATCTGCCTGGAGGAGAGCTGGTGAGATGATCGGTCTGTGTTTCACGCTGTTGGCTGAATGAAATGAATTCTGTGCTATAGGGAAATATTTCCAGAAGGGATTGGAAACATTTCATTTGCAACAGGTTGATTTTCTCTTTCAGAGGAGGCGATCGGTGGAAGATGAGCTCACTATGAGAGAATACCTTCAGGAGGGTGACCTCATCAGTGTAATGCACAATTTATTATTAATCTCCATCTGGTTTTCTGTCTTATTATTCTCATTTTTCATGTTCTTTTTTGTCTTTTCCTGGGCTTTTAGGCAGAAGTGCAGTCTATCTTTTCCGATGGAGCACTATCACTTCACACCCGTAGTTTAAAATATGGAAAGGTGAGTTATGTTGTAACACATGACATGCTGAAAGAATAGAGATTTTGCTCTAAGATAAATACCAATTTGTGACATACTGACACACTATATGAAGATTCTGGGGTTCCTGTCCGAAACTTTGTGGAGTTTACAGATATCTCCTTGTTGTAGGAGTTGCTATAGGACAAGCAGTTATGATGGATATGACCCATTCCATTTGTTCTGTATTGTAGCTGTAATTGTATTAGTAAAAATTAATTCTTCCTCTTTCCTAGTTTAACTAAATATTCTGTCTCTCTGCATTTCCTTTGACCATCAGTTGGGTCAAGGGGTGTTGGTCCAGCTTTCACCTTCACTGATCAAGAGGCAGAAAACACATTTCCACAATTTGCCATGTGGTGCATCTATCATCCTTGGGAATAATGGTTTTATTTGGTTGTATCCCACACCGGAAAAAGAAGAGGAGGAGGCTGGGGGCTTCTACACCAGCCTGGAGGTGGGAACAGAATAGACACTTGTATTTTTCCCAGTCATATTGTTTAATTTGTGTAGTACTTTGATTTTAATTGTAAATTTAACTATTTTGTGTTGAGTTTGGGCATAGAAAGATTAGTTAAATATCAATATTGGTGTTAGAAATGCTGCTTTACCCTTAAGGTGCACTTGGTTTTCATAAACTCTAAGCTACAGCATAGTTTTTGTTCTCGTTTCTGCATTTTCACATGATGAGTTGCGACATTGGGTGATCTTCGTCTAATGCCTTGCATTATTACATATCTTTGAATATTTATTTATTAATGTATCTGTTGTCTCTGTCCTTTTAGCCTGTCAGCTTGTCAGATCGGGAGGTGATTTCACGGTTGAGAAACTGCCTACTTGCTTTGGCTGCACATAAGGTCCTTTTGTATGATACTAGTGTTCTCTATTGCTACGAATCTTCAGTTCAACATCAGGTATGAAGACTGTGATCAAGATTTAGTGCACTGTATTATTACTTATTTCAGTTTACAATATTGTTAATTATTCACAGGCAATCACAAACATAAATCAATAAAAGAAAAAGTATTGCATTACTGTAAGAAGCAGTTTTCCTTGATGTATAGTGCCATCTTGTGGCTATATTTTAAATAACCAAGCCCCACTGTCTAGTTTAGCTGCAACATTGAGAAGTGGTATTGCTGAAAAATGAGTTTACAGTTTGACTCATGGTAAAATAAAATAAAGATGTGGAAACTGAAAATAATTGTGATTTGGGTCCATTCTCTTTTTGTTTAATAATCATAAACAGTAAATTTTGTAAATGCTTTGGGAATGTTGTTCATGGGATCCTTGCTGCGTTTGTGGAGTTTGAAACTTTACAGTGTAAACTATCTTTAATTCTCAACTTAATGTTTTCTCCGTAGGTTAAAGACATCTTGAAACCAGAAGTGATGGAGGAGATTATTATGTTGACCCAACAGAAGCTGCTGGAACAAGAGGGCTAAAGAGCACAAACCTTAATTGAGATTTTGTGACAAATCTAAGATCACACCAAGCAACTGTTTTTTTTAACTGACCACCTATCTGGGTCTCTTCTGTTGTACTGATAAATGACTTCAAGTTTACTTAATCTTACTTAATACTTCTGTTTGTTGTTAGACTGTGAATGGAAAGTATTTTTTTCATTCCATGGCATGAAAAAATAAATAGCCTACATGTAATTCCAAATCTTTATAAAATGTGTGTTGTTATACAAAAATGGTTTTATATAATTAAAAATCCACTTATTCTCACTACTTTTCTATGTACTTTGTAGTTGATACGTTTGTCCACAATAATGGCAATGCAGATGTATTAATTATGGCACATTGTCTAAATGGTCATACCTTTTGTGGAATTAAAACTGTCAGTACTGGTGTGTTGATGTTAATGAAATAAGCTTGTGAAAGTCATCTGGGGAACCATAGCACCAATGACGGGAGATTTTTTTAAATAGTTTAAATTACTTCGGGTTGTTTGTTGTTACTTTAAGTGTACAATTTGTTTGAAAGTCCCCTGAAGCAACTCGTTTGTTGGAAAGTAGATTAAACTGCAGCTTCTCTAAAAATAGTAGTACGTACATCCTGCAAGCTGCTAGATATCCTTGAAAGCATCCCAAAACACGTGTTTAACTAAACTTTACATGTTATAAATGGTCCTAAAATATATTTTAATAATGTTTTCCCTTCAATTTGATTTCTCTCAGTACAGTCTCAGTTTTGTTGCACGGTACTCGCTCTGCTCAGTTTTATCTCCAAGCGTAATAAATCCTTCGCTCTTGCCTCGCGCACTAGCCCACGCACGTAGATGACGTCACACGTAGCCCCACCCACATATTTCTGTAAACCACCTTGCGTATGGAAGTATGGCGGCACCAGCGACACTACTACCAGTCGGCCAAAGTTTATTGCTCAGATTTTCACGTGAAAGCGATGAATAAGTACGCAACCCGAGGAGCCGGTAACGAAGAGCTCGGCGACCGTCAACAGAGAACAGAGCTCACGGAAAGAGTCGTGGGTCTCTGGCCGACGGAGTTTCCTCGGTTTCTCTTCACCTCCTCCTTGATTAAAGTGCCTGTAGCCCGGGTACCACAGAGAAGAAACTCCGTAAGACGGGTAGAGTGGACACGGAAGTTTGAAACAAACTGAATTCACTGTCTTTGAAAAGACCATTTGTAAAGTGTGGAATTGTAGTGACTGTGCTTTTTGACACATGTAAGCGCACTTGACCGACATTTATTACCAGCGTGTAAACAGCGAGCCAGTAAAATCCAACTGTTGAATGCTCGGTGTGCATTTAGGGGGCTAACGTTAGCCTCCATGGCTACCTTCAACGTAGGACTGAGGTCGCCAGCTAATCAACATTGTGATTCCTTCTCTTATCATGTAAGTGTCCATCTTCACTTATTACTTCATGAGTTTGTACTCTGTGATGCAGCTTTGGCTTATGTTTCAGATGAGTCATTTTTACTTAAGTGCATAATGCTATTTAAAATAGTTTATTATCAATTCTTTCAAAACCTCTACATGTTCTGCTGAGATGCTACTTTTGTATGTCGATGACGTCAAATGGACATTCAGACAACAACATGCTTCTATCCCGTCTAGCACATAGTCAAAGACAGATTTTCCTTGAGTAGATGTTATGGCTTCAAACCCAAGGATGCACATATTTAAGTAGTCCATTTCATTTGAGTGTTTTGCAGTGTAAGTGTAAATCAGCATAGTTTTAGCGCTTTATAAGAAGTTTGAAGGTTTTTTACCTGATTAAGAGTAATATATTTTTCTCAGTGAAATAATTCTTATAATTTTATCCTTTAGGTTGCCTTAAAATGCCTTTTGTGGTCAACCTTTGATGCACTCAGGCTACATTAATGCAAGATAAACAAGGACACAGTGGAGCAATACCAATCTGTGTAGGTGACCCACATCGCCTGTACTCCGGGAGAGGACAGAAAAGGAAAAAGGGTTCTCTCCTTCCCCAGATTTCCTCCTGTACTTTGGCCCACTGTAGGACAGTGAGCAACTGAGTCCATCTTGGAGAGTCCCGGCTGCGGCCTGGCACCCTGCCCTTATGGGGCAGCAGCCGGGGAAGTTTGTAGGGGACCAGAGGAGACCCAGTTTACCAGCCTTCATCAAAGGTGGAAGGAGAGAGTCATCACGCCATGGGAGTCAGCCTTGTAATGTCTTTGCTGTGCATGGTAAGACTTAATTCGCCTGATAAGATTCTTCTGAGGTTTCTGTTCATTGACACCAGTTTGATCATGCTTATAATCATACTGTTATTATTGTTATTCATGAGATAGGTCTGACATAGTAAACTGACCAGGTAGTAATGGGAGTAATAATGATGGTCGTCCAGCTTCTGTAGCATCTTCAACAAGACATAGTTGCCATTATGCATTGCATAAACAAGAAAATGACAAATTGATTTGTCTGCTAGGTTAAAGGATACTTGAAATTTTTAGTGAATGAGTAAAATATTTTCTAATAATATTTAGGTTCCACAGATTTACCTAAAACACAGGCCTGTCTGAATGAGATAATCACGCCCTCGCTGCACGAGGAAAGCGTTGTCACTGTACTCTTCAGGAAGCCTTTTTCCCCTCCTGCTTTTTTCTTTCCTGTTGAGAGGATTAGGTTTTCTCCTTTGTAATACCATTTCACATTTTTCAAAGCATGTTAACAGAAGGCAGAGTTCTCTAGTAGATAGAATTATAAAAAGGTATAATTTTGTCATCGTACGGATTTGTTATAAATACGGACTTTGTATTTTTTCCACATGGGCAGTAAACATACAGATGCAATGTTGCAATTTTTTTTCCAATGTAGTTGTAATTATAACAAGACAAGTGGGGACATCATCAGTCTCTTCATCTGTCGCATTTTTATTGTCTTTACTCCGGCTTGTTCTTTACCATAAACCAAATTAGGAATGTTAATAGATGGATATTTGAGCATTCCAATGCTTTTTAGCTTCTTTTAGCTTGTATAAAGACATTAGTTTATTTTTAGGGATTAATATGATAAACAAAAAATCCAAAATGATCACCTGTGTTAGATGCGGATACACACCAGGCACCCAGCTAACTGATAAGTTTACCAAATGTGTCTGTAGAGCTGTGATTGTCAGAAATACTTTCCCCTGGTTCTTGCATAACACAGAGAGGGGCATTACAGGGAAGGTCAGACAAACAGAATGAAACAGTTTACTGGTAAGTGGACCAGATTTGGCAAAGGGTCACTGACATGGGCCATGGTTGTTTTCCCTCTCTGCTCCATTCCTACTGTGATGAGCAGGTTAGACCCTGAGAGCAGGGTGTGAGTCACGCTGCAAGAGGAGGGCAATAGCAACACATGATTTTACACAATTTTTTCCCTCCAGCTAGTTAACAGTGGGCGAGCCAGCGCCACGCTCCTCCACAGCAGGCAGGTTCAGACCTCTGCGTGCAGCTGCCTGAGAGAGAGAGAGAGAGATATGGAGGCAACAAAGGCAAGCAAAGACCTGCCTCTGCTCTTGGCACCTCCTCGTACAAAACTGTACGGTGTGAGGTATGAGCTCTCGTGCTAGCTTGCATGGATAGAAGATGGAACCGGTTAGTGGAATTTTGGAACCATAACCCACATATCATGTTTTCAGCTGTTATTTTCTGCAGGTAGTTCAGGTAAGCACAGTGTCCTGTTAGGCTGATCTCAGTGATGTCACTGTTGGCAAAAAATTTGCTTCGGTCATAAGTTGTTCTGCTGACCAGTTATTACGGAGTAATAATCACCTTCGTTTTTCTCATATTTGTAATTGAACTATGAAGGACAAGAGAATTTGACCTCTGAGAAGTCAGAATTATTTTTGACTGGCTGCAGGAATTGAAATCGCTGTGTCACAGTATTCAGTGAAGGGATGATGGCTGTCATTTGTCTTCCTCCTGTTCCATGTTAAAGATGGGGGGGGGTTGCTGGCAATGTTCCCTCTAATTTTTCATATGTCTGGGAAAACACACAAGCTTCCTGAGCACACTGAGGACCACTGTGGGCAGCATCAAATGTGCACGCTGTGGCCACACACCAGTACCACATTTGTTCAAAACCTTGGATCATAGCAAGTTAGGTGGCTTATTAAAAGAATCAAATTACAGGAGCAATTTTCATTAGTTTACTTAATGAAATATAGTAAATATAAGTGATTTGGCTCACTTGAAATGAAAAAGACAAAAATCTTGTTCTTCAAGAGATGTGTAGTATATTATGTGTGAGGGTCCTGCTTTGGCTATGGGAAGAGAGCTGCTTTGGGTTAGGTGAGGTCCAATTGTGTCCAATTCCTGTTCAGGAAGAAATTACACACATGTACACCTTTCAGATATCACATTTTGTTCCCATTAAAACATTCACATTTTGCGCAATCACGTGTGCTGTTGCTTCTGATGCAGAATTCATTCCTGTATAATGCATTTCAAGTTGGGATACCATTTTCATTGAAAATAACTTATGTCACTACTTGCTCATTGACTCCCTAATTTCCCACAATAATCATGATAGCCTTTGTAACTGATTTTGCTTAACTATTTATATTTCCTGCTAATTTTTCACCAAGTCGCAGTGACCCAGAGACAAAGTCCTGCAACAAAAGTGCATGGACACGTTCAGTCCACTTCTTCTTAAGTGGACAAATCAAATTATAATGCTGCACACTCCTGCACTGAACTACATGAACTTGAAGAAATTTAAAATTTGAAAGACACCAACCACTTCATTTTTATTGATGAATTGCTTTCTTGAGTCATTGTTTGGTTGGTATCCTTCGTTCAGAACAATCAGACTGCTGCTTTTGAATCCATCGTCCATTGTTTTATATGTTTTAGATTAAATAGGAGCTGGAGGCCTCAAGACACACATCAAATGTCTAACGGGGATTCTCCATTGGCAATTTTACATCAGGTGTTGCCAGTACCAGTTCAATCATGCCTAGTTGTGCTGAGTTGTGCCCAAGATGAAATACCTGAGGACTGGGGCCAAAGCATACCTGCCCTGTTTGAGTTCCACTTGCATTTTAAGGATTATATACAGCCCGACGAACAGTCATATATACAATATATATAGTGATACTCAACTCACATCTGTGCTGGAGACCAGAAATGTTTTCGTCCATTTGGCTGTATGTACCTTTCTTGTTTCTAATATAATCTCTGTTGTTTGAACTTGAGTTTCTCTCAGATATCTGCTTTCATCATGTTTGTTCAAGGTCTAAGGCGCCATGTTAACTTAGTGCTCAGTCATACACAACATTTCCCAATTTTGTTGATTCATATTAAAGCATTTAAATGTCAAAAATAACTGGGGAGTTTCACTGTGACAGTTATATGAGATGAAATTTGTTAGTGAAACAGGAGTTTCTGGATTGAATAGTGAATAATCCAGCAGAAGGGAAATTTGTGATGAGGACCTCTTGCCTGTTGTGAGTTACAGACATACTGTACATTCAAATGGTTAGGAGATTTGGATCCCCGCTGTGCTTATCTGACATGCTGAATCAAACTAAGTAAAGCCAAGCCATCAGTTGCATATGGAAAAAATCATTAGCATACAATAAAGACAAGCTGCAGATAAGCCACCCCTGTTGTATATAAGATCATATTGCATATTGTGATAATTTTCAACTTTATACCACACATATCTTAAGTAAATGGGGCGGTTGTAGCTCAGTTCACCAAGTCTGGGACTGGGGATTGGATGTCGCCGGTTCAAGACCTGAGTGGGCCAAAACATTTGGATTGTGACCTGGCAATGACAGGTGCCAGTTCCCCTTCTGAGCACTGCTGAGGTTTTTGGGCGCACGTAGAAGTCACTGCCTGCCGCTCTACTTCCTCATCCTTTGCATGTCTACAGGCACCTTGTTTATGTATATGTTACGGGCCAGCACAAGCACACATACACGTGTGGAGTGTGCTAGACTGAAATGATCAATTCCACTATGGGGGAAAATACAGTTCATCAAAATTACAAAAAAAAAAATGTCTAATCGACTGAATTCTTGACTTCACATCTCCCTTGCAGCCTTTCATTCATATCATTTGATGTCAGTGTGATTTTCTTGCATGCTTAGTCTGCCACCGGCTGGAAGTCAGAGTCTTTAATGTTGATACCAAATCTCCACCCATGATTCCTGTGGGTGCTGAATTGGAGGTGTGAGTGCCTCCTAGTAATACTCACTTAGACCAGCTGTTAGGCTCCGGATGGCTTGTCCCTCACTGTGGCCGGCCATGTCTACCCATTTGTGTGTGTGTGTGTGTGTGTGTGTGTGTGTGTGTGTGTGTGTGTGTGTGTGTGTGTGTGTGTGTGTGTGTGTGTGTGTGTGTGTGTGTGTGTGTGTGTGTGTGTGTGTGTGTGAGGGAACATTTGTCCTTTGCTGGTTGACACATTGCTGATTAGTGTTTTCCCTCTCATCAAGCTTTGACCACCTGGAAAGGAATCCACTTTATTACCACCTTAGTTGATGATTAGTTAAAACAGCTGTATGTGTGACTCAAGGTAGTCTGCGCTTTGCTAATCCTGTTTTCATTCTGTTTTATCATAGTGAGGTGTAGTGTTTAAATTTTACTTATGTCATAAAATATCAAACAGGTACGCCTGATTAGTCATCCCGTATCATTCATAGATTCCTGAACTATGGCATCTTGACCATCAGCTTCTCAAACCAGTCCACTTGGTTTTCTTTTAGGTGTTTACATGTCATCCATTGCATCAGAAGCACATTAAGTAATCCTACCTATGTTTCATTGAGGAAAAGGAGAGTTGAACACAGGGCAAGCCACAGCGGCGGAGTGAAGAATGTGACCTCTTGTGCATTCCTGTCTCACATAGCTGATGTTACCCCCCCCCTTCTTTCTTTTCTTTGTCTCAATCCCCTGTTTTGTTTTTCTCCCTTTTCATTGTCTTTTTTTTTAGCTTGTAGCTAGATAATAGCATAACTGTACAAAGACTGAATTGATGAATATCAGGCGACTGTAATTGAGAGCATAAATCAGTTTTCAAGAGCACATCAGCAGATAGAATATGTACCTTAAGAAAAACGGCGTATTGTTTTGAGTTGTTCTGATTGTGCATTAAATGACAATTTGATACCAAATCAACAGACTTTAAGCCAAAGCTTTTCTACAGCTAGCTAGAGTACACAATGTCTTGCTCCGAACAATCGGAAGTGTAAGCATGTCAGTTTAGGATAAACAGTCGTGTTGAGTCATGACTCATTCTGGATTTTGTTATTTTGATTCCCTTCAACATCTTCAACAGTCTATGTGAAGAAATCTGGTCTTGTGATTGGCCAGAAAGTATTCATAGAATTTTTTTTTCAAAATATTGTGTTTAGAAATTAGAAACTTGGATTTTTCCCTGCAAAAACATTGCTTAAATTTAAATTTTCCTATTTTCAATTTAGGTAGAGGTGGTGGTTTAAATTTTTATTTCAGTCTTATCTTCTTTTGAGTATGAAGGCACCTAATATAATCCTAAATTCTATCAATTTGTCAAAATTTAAAATCAGAACAATAAAAGGCCAGCTGTTCATGTCACTTTATCTTTGTTTCCACTCATCTGTACACATTTATATATACACACACAGTACACAACACTCATGCATCTTGAGAGCCCTGCTTCTAAGTTGTGTAAGGAATGCAGAGTGGCAGCTCTTTCCCACTCGGGTCCACGCACTCACACATACTTGCAAACAGAAAAGCAACCCACCCCCTGTTGCCTGTTCAATACCCGAGCGGGCACCAGACACAGCTGTTGTTTTTTTCTGCAGACAACCTGCTACTTAAATGTCTTGATGTAAAAAAAAAAAGAAAAAGAAAAACCAGTCCAGACCTTTTAAGAGCTTTTTTGGTCAGAGAGTCTCAGATTATAGGATAAAATCCATGGCACCATGATTTGTCATGAGGGTAATGACCTTCTTAGTAGGGCCCTCGTAACAGATTGATTTTTTTTTTTTGCACAATATCAGACTTTCTATAATTTGAAAAATACCTTTCATCTCCATTGTGCAAGAATTAATGAAAGCCACTTCACTTATGTGTTGTTTTTCTCCCCTCACTACTCCAGTTCATACAGTACCTGTCCTAGGCTTTTTTGTGTTGTGTTGTGCTCCTCTTCATCGCACTAAAAGAGGGGGGCATGCTATGCTTGCTGCATCTGGATCCACTTAGACAAAAAGAAGAGCCCAAGCAGCTCCACCGCTGCAGCCTGAGAGCCTTGTAGCCGAAGTCACTCCTTTGTGTATCTGGTTCTGTTTTTACCCCAGTGGGCATTCAGACAAATGGGGTCTTTCCTCAAGCAACTAGATATCATCTCAAAGACATTTAAGGTTAATAGTCTGGAAAAACATAAACCACATCTACTGACTCTGTCCATTCCTGCTGTTGAATTAGTGAATTAGTTTATTCTTATGATTGCTAGCAAACCTCCCACTCATATGCGCTTGCGTACCCTTCACTGTTTTCTTTCTAACTCTTGAAATAGTTTGGCTCTGCTGCGGGTTTCTAAAACAACAGAATATGAAAAATGCTTTAATTAATGCACTCTGGGTCAAATTGGGTAGTTTTGGTTAATTCTGAAAATTCCAGATTAGCACCGTCTACTTCCAGCACTTGTCCTGGAATCTTTTACTTTTCTTAGACTTCTTCAACGTATTTAATTAGTGCATCATTTTGACTGACAAGTGATGAATACTTATCTACGTTTGACCTGACTTTTTAGTTTGCTCATAATATGAAATTTTAACTCTTGGCTAGCATGCATTCATTTGAATTGTCTGCATATTTCTGGCACTACATAGTTTTGTCTGAGGCTACAGGAGTCTATCTTGTGGTGGAATAAGAAAAGGTTCACCCTCACCATCTGGGTTGTGTTGCCCTATTTTGTGTCCATCACTGGGATAAAATGGGTCCTCCAGTCCTGTTCCAGTGGGTCAGCTGGGTTTAACTAAGTCTGCCTGGCCCCTCTGTTATTGAGGATTATATTGAACCCGAACTGACATCAGACTGTTAATAAGTCAACTCAAATGAAACGGGTTAGCTAGAGAGAGTGTGAGAGCGCATATAGTTGATTATAAATAGTTTTTATGACCTCTTGGTCAGTTTCACTGTTTCCACGTAAAACACAATGACAGAACAGCTTTGAGACGCCGACACTAAGAACTGTTTTTTTTTTTGTCTCACATCAAAGTTGTTGAGGCAAATTTGCAAGCAAATCGAAACACTTTCTAATGTGCTTCTGTTTGCTCAGTTTCCTGATGTCCACATCACTAACTTAATATTACCTCTCGCTGAATGCTGCAGCCCTTCACCTTTGACCAAAGCAGCCAATGGCCTTTGCTGGTCTGCACACCTCAGAGACGGGCTGTGTTCAGAGTGCTCTGAGTAAAGAATCACATGCATGCACACATTCATGCACGACATACCCTCTTTTTACTGTCTGATATTCAGGGAATGTGATGAAATTATGTGCAGTATCGAGTTACTATCAGGAACTGACTTGTTTTTCTTTTTTTATTCTCCTCTTCTGTAATTAGAAAACTTAATTACAGTTAAGAAGTTATAACTCTTGCTTCATGACTTATGCTTGAACAGGATTTTTGCCAGCTGATGCAGGGTTTACATTTCTAACATTGTCAGACAGTGTGATTACATGTGAGTGTGTCGGTGCCCTCATGCTTGAGGGTGAGCGATCCGCAACTGTCATATCGCTTAGCGCTTAGATTAAATGGAAATATCTTATATCTACTTATTTCCTCATTGTGACTACTTCCCAGCAGATGCTGCCTCCAAGTTTGATCACACAACCTGTCTCCTCGAGGATCACAATAAAAAGGCGGGGGGGGGGGGGGTACATGGGAGGAAATTGGCTGAGAACCATGCCGTGGGTGTGCATACGTCAGCTAAGTACTAACATACACGGCAAGGATTATAAAATGTGAGCAAGTGATTCTCGTGTGAGCTCACTTCCAAACAATGTGCTTCATGTTTCTCCATCTGCAACCTTTTTTCCTCTTTCGTCCTCCATTTTTATGGCCCCTCTCCTCTCCCCTCTCGTCTCCACAACACTCGGTGGCTGCGGTGAGTTAACGGGCCATTCTCAGAGTTTGAGGAAGCCTGCATTTCTTCTTAATTGGTGTTTGGGTTGGTGCATGAGGGGAGCACAAATGTTTGTCATACCATCTCCATAGTGATGCCTGATGCCATCTGACTGGATGTGGAGGCTATCGAGGTCATTACTCACGAAGCTACTTCAACTGAATATTTAAGAATACCCGTAGTTGCTAATGAGATCCTCATTGGCCAAAACTGACAAACATGCAGTAGCTTGAGGTGTAAAGATTACTGCCTACTGATCTGTACTTTTAGTTCAGCTCATGTCAAATCTGTTATTTTGATGCATTTAGCTGGGTTCACCTGCAGCTCCATGATACATTGATATATACAGAACATTGGCATTAATAATCACTATGAAGGGTTCTGCAATACATGGCAGCTTGTGAGACGATCATCTATGATATGTTGCAATGGAAGGAGAAACGTCTGAGGTAAAAAACAAACAGAAATTGCATAATCAGGGTATTATGGGGTCAGTTTCACCAAATTTGACTACCAAGATGAAACTATGTGCAAAAAGGTGCATTGAGTCTATTCTTGTTGCCTTTTTAACAAACAGACACAGTCCAACTTCAAGTGACATCATCACTCTAAATAGCCATGACCTGGAAAATGTCAAAACAGCCAGAGAGTTGAACAACTTTGGAGTTGAGATGTTTTAAGAAAGGGCAAGGCTATGTTTCACTAAAACTTTTTTTCTTACTATGCACTCTTGCGTCTTCTTCCTTGCTCGTTCCTTATCTTACCGCCACTTTACTCCCATTCATTCTGTAAATGCCTCCGAGAGGAGTCATGAATTAGTTAGAGACATTTATCTGTTTGGAGCACCTGAATGTTTCAATCAATATTTGGCATCAGTGAATCAATAATGGGTTGGAATGGAGGACGTACAGTAATACAACATATTGCTCTATCAATATTTTGTCTGGCCTTTAATGGTTACTTCAGTTATTATCATCACTAAATTACTAAAATGTCATTCCTCATTCATATCTCTGGTCTTCATTTTTTTGTATTGGTTTGGTTGACCCTGGCAAGATTCTCTCAAAGTCTTTGATTCTTTTTTTTTTGATTAACTTAAAACTGCAAATACATTGGAAGATGCTGGTGTGGTAGGCAACTAACCAGACAGGAGCTTAGCGTTTTTCAGCGGAGAGGTTTCAAAGGGGAAATTCAGACTATATTTGAAGAGCACCTTTTGCCCAACTCTTCCCTCCTACATTTCGAGGTCTTTCCTGAGTGTCAGAAGTCTGTGACTTCCCACAAAGCTAGCATAATAAGACACACATTATACTTATGCCCAGCCATAATCAAGCTTGCTCGTAAACACAGGCAATAATAGCTTATATCAGGCAGTGTCTTGTAGAACTGGATCATTGCTTTGACAGTCTTTGAATGTACTTTTTTCGATTCTTTCTTTTCTCCTCATATTTCTCATCTAATCCATGACATGTGAATCGACTTTCAGAAACATCTGTTCATTGTTTTTTTTAATGTATTTCCCGCCAAATAGACCAGTAAGTCTGTCTTCCTGCAGTCCTCAGCTTGAAATGTCCGGTGCAGGTCCAGCCATTGGATTTATGTGGATGTGAGAGTCAAAGTACCGTACTTTACTTGTGTGTTACCGTCCATTCAAGTTAAGTTTTGCTGAAGTTTGTGATCGATTTGCATTGTCTGTTGTTTGTTTTACGATTACCTAGATTAGAAATTCCAATAAGCAGATCAGTTGGGAAATTGGCTTGTCACCAAAACATGCTATGGTGTCATCAAGACAGCTCTGACGGGTACGCAACCACCCCCACTTGAGTGGGCTTCTTATCACCAGAGGGATGTGTGTTCTAAATATTTGCCAGACATAGTCAGTAGATTACAGATGCTCTTGTGGTCTGAAGCTTCACCATAATGACGCTCATCAACCCTTTTAATGCACTTAACAGTATCCTGGAATGAATTAGAGTGTTCCGCAGGAAAGATTTGAGTTCGGTGCTATATCCAGCAATAAGACAAAAGGCAATCACAATAAAAGCAGGAGTCTCTCAAATCCAGTTCATTAAAATTGAATTGGGTTATAATAAAAGTCATGTCTTTATATTCTGTAGATTGCTCACTTATTGCTCAACACGTACCTGTTTTATATAAAGGTGTCAGAAGAGATGACTGAAACAATATTTGAGGGTGGATGTATGCAGCGGTCAGCGATGGTAAAAGAGAAAAGGATCTCAATGCAATCAGCGGTGAGGAAAAGGTGGACCTGAGTTTGGTTGAGATGTAAACAACAATTGAGGTTACAATGATATGAGATTTCCACATTAAGAGAACCATCTCAGAGAATACAGTGATCTAATGGTATCACAATATTACACAACTGTTATCGTTACCGGTTCCAGAGACCTTTTAAAGGAATGAAAACATGACGTTTCCCCCGATTCATGCTAAGCTCAGCTACAGCGACGATTCCACCACACATGCAGCCTTTTCAGTCAATTCTCTTGCACTAGGTTTTGTGTTATTGACCCTATGAAGGAGTTGTTTATCACTGGAGGAGCTGACAAAAGATAGAAGAGTCGAGTTGTGTTGCAAGACGCCTTTTCTTCTGCAAAGAATTATTTGTTCCTTCCAGATACACAGTCGCTCTTTGAAATAACCGGCCATCAGCAGCATTTCTCTACAGGTATACTGTGAAGAATGCGTTGCTCGCTTATACCTATACCATTTGAAATTAGCTGTTTCAAATGAACCTTCCTTTAGGGGATGGAAACTGTTAAGGATTATTTGTTCCTTGCTGTCTTTTTTATGATAAAGTGCTTGAACTATGACTTTATCAATCCAATCCAGAAGTGATTCCTCAACCTGTAAACATTTCAGAGAGAGGGGGTAAAAGCACAGTTGAGAAAAATAGAGCAGCAGAAAAGACACTGAGAGAGGGGGGAAGGGGGGTTTAAAAATTGGGGGAGGAGCATCTTGTAATCATCTCATGACTTCAACAGAAGGGAAGAACTATTTAAGGTCTGGGCCCGACCCGAGCTTCAAAGATTTCAACGGAGCCTCTGTAGTTTTCTCGGACGCTGTCATGAAATTTGTGTGATAGTGTGGTGTTGTTTGTGTCCTTCTTAGTGCGCGTGTGTGTGTATGTGTGCGTGTGTGTGTGTGTGTGTGGTGAAGTCCTCTCCCTCTCATTGTGTGTTTGCTGCTGGAGGTGGGAGGGCTCAGCTGATGTCATTGAGTGCAGCAGGCTGAGCTTGAAAGAGGCCCTTTGTTGGCAGCTGGAGCCACGAGTAGTCCCTTAGTCCCAGATACACATTCACACCCGGGACAGCCGAGAGGAATGGCACTGTTGTCGCTGCCTCACTGCCCACTCGAGTGACACCTCTACAAGTCTTCAAAGCTCCTGGACAGATCCTGCACCTTCAAGATAGTTGTATCCCACAAGAGTTGGACCTAGTGGAAAAAACAAAAAACAAAAGAGGGGGAAAAAAACATGGAGCCGCTCAGAAGAGAAAGTTGATAGATCTAACTGGACAGTACACTCTGCTTTTTCTGTTTGTAAAGGAGTGAGGAGATAAAAAAGATTTTTCACCGCTGGAAAGAGGAGTAAAAAAACCCCAAATCCAGTATATTTCGGTGCTTTTATCAGCTTGGTGACGTTTTCCCTTGCATTTGAAATTTTCTGCTGTCGGACACATGTTAGAGGAGAAACGTTCTAAAGACGTCTGACTTGAAAACCAACGGCAACATTTTCCAACGGGAAGGGAAAGAAAGCAAATGAAAATGTTGGAGATATGCCTGAAATTGGTGGGGTGTAAATCTAAAAAAGGCCTCTCTTCCTCCTCCAGCTGCTACTTGGAAGGTAAGAATATTTTGTGATGGTTTTAGTACTGTCTTTTAGCTTTTGGCCGCGGGTTTGAAGTTTATTTTGGATAAATAGAAACAATAATTAAATCGGGGATATCAGTAAGGGAAAAAAATACATCTGTGAATTTGGAGATGTTTCCTTTGAAAGTTAAAAGAAGAAATATCAGCTTGTAAAGTCTCAACAATGACCCTCGGCTCTGTGGAAACAGAAGAATGGGGAGGGGAAAGGAGAAAGTAAGCACAGGGGAGGGCGAGGGAGGCCAGACACACTGGCTAGCTGTGGGGGAAAGAAGTGGAAAAAGAGACGGCGGAGAGAATACAAGGAAATTTGACTCCTGATCGTGTTCCACTTAACACTGGTTTACCAGGAGGAGAGGGGATCTGATCTCAGGCTGAGCTTTGTTTAAGAGTTCCACCGCTTGGATGTTCTTCATTCGATCTGTTTAATACATGCACTAGTTATTTTTCACTTTCAATCAGACTGGTCTTGGTCTAAATTTAAGTCAATAATTGATTTATCTGTAAAGAACTGAACGTAACGTGTATTTGAAAAAAAAAATCCATGGCACATGGCGTCCCTGCATGATCTACATGGTAACTGATGAGACTCAAGAAACTTTTCTGTCAATCAAATATTGCGCAACCAAATGATTTAATAGAGTTTGGAGTCCCAGCATGCTTCCCTCTGAAGTGTGTGATGGTGATCAAGGGTCTCTATTTTCTAAGTACATGTTGAGATGCTCTGTAACAAAGCTAGAGGTAAAGGCCTTACACATATTAGTCATCTTCCATCATTAGATTGAAGAAGAGGTAAATGCAACTTTAATATTTGATGCCATTTAAACAAGGAAATGACACTTCACCGCTTTGATCCATTAGCTCTAATCTGAACATCCTGTCATTAAAGTTATATATCCGACTTAAAATGTAATGTCTGAATCCATTCTCCAATGTCCGCCACCATCAGATACGTAGGTAGAGAAACTAGATAAGTCGTTTTTGGATCCGGAATACACAGAAGTGTCACGAAAGCTATGAATTCTCATGTTTATCATTTTGAGCATCACCTCATTAATGCAGTCAGGACATGCTGCAGTTACTCCAGTCAGATAATGGGGTTATATTTCTTTTCTCACCCACTTTTTATTGTCTTTCGTCTTTGCACATGTGTTGTCACAATCCATGTGTCACTTTGCCGTCACCCTCTCTCCAAGAGCTGTGGTATTTGGGACTGTAAAGTGGACATGTGTGGCATGACCTGCTAGAATGCGCTGCCCACACGTTTAATGACCAGGCCAAACTCACTACACATGGTTTGTCCTCCTTGTTTCCCAGCCTGCTCTGCATTATTGGCCTCTTTCTCTGTGTTACTTGATCTCTATCCTCAATTTTGGCCAGAAAAACACATCCAGAAAAGTATCAGAGCTATACCTTCCAAACATATCTTTGTGAAAAATAAATCATATGTGTAGATTTGAGGAGTCACAGCACCTCTATAGTAAACTGAGTGACTGTCTGTGACCTACATTCGGTGCTTAAAGCTATTCCTTTAGAAAAGGTGGGGTGTTGTGTGATTCAGAATTGTTTGGGGACTACAAAGTTTTCCTGCTCAAAGCACATAGATGTATTTTTGCTTTCTTAGAAAAGCACTCCCAGCTGTTGCTCCGAAATGCACGTTTTTTTTGGGATTGAAACCCAGCTGACTGCATTTTTGACCTAAGAGAAGTCCAGAGTGTGTCGGCCCACTGAGGCTACCTTGGCAGAAGGTTTCTTTCGCTGGCCCTTCAACGCACTGATGTCTGCAACTTATCAACAGTGTCATGACAGCCTGGAGATGTTCCTGTTCCTTTCAGTGGTGCTCATAGCTTTGAGTGACTCGCCTGGCTCTTTGTTGAGCCAGCCGAGTTAGAGTACCAGCGAGTTACCGGTACTCTAACCAATCGACACTCCTTCTCTTCTATGACTGATATTATAGAACTGCTTCTGAATCCAAACCTTCCCATCATCCCTTAGGGAAGGATTGTGAGTGCTGTTAGCCTCAACCACGCCACAAACCAGGCTCCTTATGTCATGTCTTCCTATCTTTCGTAGGATAACTGCCAGATTCTCGTCAAAGTTAATGAATTCATACAGATTAATTATTTCTTTTTCACACCTAAGCCTCGTTTTCTTTTGCGAAGTGATTTTGCATATACATATATTTTAATTTGCATGTACATAACATTATTAAACCAACACAAAAAAATTGCTACAACAACCATAGTCAGTTATTTATGTGTGTATGTATTATTGAACTTCGAGAAGAGGCCATAGACTTTCTCTAATAAGCATCATTATAGCCATCATGTGCTAATCCCTCAGACTACTTACTTACTCCCTACAGCATCGACAACATGAGGAAACTTTGTTGAACTAGTGTTTCTGTTAGAACTTGAAAGACGTCTTTCAAACAATTTTTTCAGAGTAATTTAAAATGTCAATTTTACAGTGACTCCATCTCAAAGGACTGGAATAGATGTCATATTCCAGTGTCGTGGGGGGGAAATACGTCAGCATCAGATGACTCTTGTTACGGTCATTTTTGAAGAATTGTAAGGAAAGGTTGCGTTTAATCACTGTTGGAAAGACGTGGGTGTTTGTGAGTTGGGAAGGTGTGTGTGTGTGTGTGTGTGTGTGTGTGTGTGTGTGTGTGTGTGTTGGAGGGGGGGGGTTGAATGAAATGTAAGATGTCTCTACAACATGTGCAACAACAGCTGAGTGAGTCACCAGTTCAGCCCCACGTTTGGGAAGTGAAATCTTAACGTCAAGTAGTTTTACTCTCTCAAACAGTTTCCTTTGTGTTTTGCATCGTTGTCATTGTTATAACTCATGCTATGCTTGTCGCATAACTGTAAGTTAAAGCACTTCATTTCCTGAAAGCACAGTTCCAGTCAAGATTTCATACTGAAAAGCATTCTCATGGTCCCGTGTGTGGTGGTAGTCTAGGTATTTAAGAAAGGTAAGCAAGGATAATCCAGGAAATGAAAAGTTATGAAGACAGTAGGGACGGGGTAGATCACATGATCTGATTCCTCGCTGAGCCAAGGGCCTCTTCGCCGGAACGTGACCCAGGCAAAGAGGATGTGGAAGAGGTTAAAATGACACAGAGAGAAAAGTTGATGTTGTCGCTGAATCATCATACATGGGACAGCCACTTGACAACCAAACAAACACAGCCAGATCACCTTCACAGTGAAGCATTGTTTGATGTTCCCCCCCTCACTGCTTATTGAATTGCATGTTTGCTAATTTGGTTCTTCTTTTTTTATGTTTTCAGAAGCTCTTCAGAGACCAGACTTTGAGAGTCAGGGTTTGACGGAAGCAGCTCGCTGGAACTCCAAAGAGAACCTTTTGGCCGGACCAAGCGAGAATGACCCCAACCTGTTTGTTGCGCTTTATGATTTTGTGGCCAGTGGCGACAACACACTTAGTATTACTAAAGGTAAAGAAACAGTCCTGTTCTTTAAACTAGTTTGACGCTAATACTAAACAATCTGTATATTTTTGCAAAGATAGATTGGTGGATGTTGGCACTGACATGAACCATGAAATTCAGATGTAGTGCTTTTTTCCCCACAAAATTCTGTATCTCAATGGGAATCTGTTTATTTGCCTTCCGTCTGCTTCCCTCTCTGTCTTCATTCCCATCTGACTCTCACTTCCTGACGATGGTTTCACACGTGGGTTGTTTTCTTCCTCTGAAGCGACTGTAAAACAATACCACAGATGGATCGCACAGACAAACAAGGGAAGGAAGCGGTGGAACATATGCACAGGAATAAACAAGAAAATGTCCTCGTTCAACAGAAATTCTCAGGTTCATGATATAATATTGAGCTGCAATGCAGAAACAATCCCTCTGCTGTGATTTTAATTTGGAATTTGAAGCCTGTGCTAAAGGAAACACGCATTTCTTGAGTGGAGGCTTTCAGATTGGTGGAAAAATAAAGACGTTGCTTTATGAAATGAGGAAGCTTGACATTAGATACTGTAAATTCCTGCATGTCTGATTTAAAACAGTTCATTTCTTTCCCAAGCTATGGTCACGTCTTAATCTCAAGAACAGTTACTAGGACCCTCACTTTTATATAAAAATCTCTTTACAGCATCCCAGGAATTGTCTGTTGTGTTATAATTCAACTAATGTTAATATGACGAGCTACACATCAGGATAATATTTTAAATTCTGATCTCAAATGTTGAATAGGGGAGAAGCTGCGTGTGCTGGGCTACAACCACAATGGCGAGTGGTGTGAGGCGCAGACTAAAAACGGCCAGGGCTGGGTGCCGTCCAACTACATCACTCCTGTCAACAGCCTGGAGAAGCACAGCTGGTATCACGGACCCGTGTCACGCAATGCGGCCGAGTACCTGCTCAGTTCGGGCATTAATGGAAGCTTCCTGGTCCGTGAGAGCGAGAGCAGTCCCGGCCAGAGGTCCATCTCTCTGCGGTACGAGGGGAGAGTCTACCATTACAGGATCAACACTGCGTCTGACAGCAAGGTGGGAGTCATCACACGCAGAGGCATACACCGAGAATGTCATCTGCATACTTTAATGACAAATCTGTAATTATTTTACGTAACAAAATGGATGAAAAATACTGGTGACTTTCTTTCTGATGTGAAAAGCACAAAATTTTATTTAGTATCAGCAGCTGCTGTGGCAATACTGTTCTGTTCTATTTTACACCACAAACACATTGATAGTTCTGTCTGTGAGTTTCTGTCTAAACATCATGTCAGTCGAGCGGCCTTTGCCATTTTGGCCGTGTCACCCTCCTGCCTGTGATGCAGCGAGGTGAGCAAGCTTGAAGAACGCCAGCTATGACAAGAATGCCTCTAACCACCACTGTGCTTCATATAATGGCCAGCAGACATGAGGCCAGTCAGACACTGACGCCCATGCTAAGACATGCATTAGCTCCGACAGATGCAGCAGAAGTATGCGCACACACACATAAAAAACACACATGCACATAGTTCCCCATCTTGTATTGTTTTCCATCCTCCACAGAGCTATTTCTCCCATCAGAGCCAGCTCAAGCTTTAAATTTGATTTGCATTTTCGTGCTAAATGTGTTGCCTATTGGCGCTCATTCATGCAATGTACATCTAACGCCACCATTAATAATGTTATTAGTTTTATCTGTGTTGTGTACATCACACCAAAGTCACACTAGCATATGGAGTCTTCTGGTATTAATTTTCACTATAATATTTAATATTACATCAAAAGAATAGTTTTGTAAGAAATTTACAGATACTTAAAAGTTTCAGAAAAATTCCAAAAGAAATTATATAAGATATTTACTTCTTTGTCTGGGAAAAATAGCTTAATAGTCTTCTTAATGGCTAGATTTTTCTAATTTATCTGAAGACATATGTAACAACAACAAGGCAGTCAGAGACTGCAACATCCCATGACACCCCTGAATGCAACATTTTACCCTGATCTACACATTTTGTGCCTCTGGCTTCCTGAAAATGTCGCTTTTTGTTTTGTGATTATATCTCATCAGGTTTCAGAGATGTGTACCTGAAAAGGTATACAGTGTGCGGTAGCTTCTCGCGGTTAATGCGCTCCAGGAACCATATGCGATTAAGGAATTCCGCAATAGAGCGACAAACTATTTATCTTATTATTTGCGGTAATTAAAACGTTTATGAACCCTCCCCATACTGATATTAAACCACTTTCTATCTGTATTCCCTTTTCCCACACTCTTACCGACTGTTTAAAGCACTTTTGTGTCTCACAGAAGTCAGAGACTTATAGAACGTAGCACACTTCCAGATGCCATCAGCCAATAGAATGCGCGTACGGTATCACGTGACTGCCTTCCAAAAATCCCCGATGAGTACAAAAGTTGAAATTTGACTTGACCTAGTTTTCTCAAGGTCAAGGTCATCATCTCGCCGGATGTAACAAATAAGTAAGAAAAATGGAAGTGCTCTTGTGGGACATTTTAAGTTCTTTTGGGTGCCACCTGGTGGCCACGGGGGGCACAAACCAGCCACCTATTGGTCTCGTCTATTGGGCTGGTTCTTTCTCCCATAATTAAGTTCACTTCGGCTTTTTTTTCCCTACATTGATTGTTCTTAATACTGTTCCAGATAACTCGGGTTTTCATGTTAGTCAATGGATAGTTTTGCTTTCATTTAAAAAGTGGCCATGTAGGGCAAAAGAGCAGCTAACTGTGCATTAAATCCTCTTTAGATTTCAAAGGTCTTTTCATTTCATGCAAGATTTCCTTCACGTGCCTTCAGTTTGGCCAAAGAACTTGCTCAAATGTAAAGAAATGCACAGTACATATGACACAGGAGATCATTTCTGAGGTTACATAAGACTTGGACAATGGAAAAGATTATCTCCACTGAACCCTGACCAATGTCCTTCCCTCCACCAGCTTTCCTGACGAATGCCTCGTTAGTTTTCAATGAACAGAAATTTCTTTATGAAGAAAACCTTTAAGTGTTGTTTTGTCCAGACCGATTAGTTTTATGCTGTATCAGTGGTGTTTTGCCAGATATTCATGTGTCACTTATTTCCATAGGATCTAGAAGCTACAACTTTAATGTATTTTAACACAAGGCCTGTGTGTTATGAAACATTTGGGACCATTTTGCCACTTTTATACTGTACTGATAATCATTTCATAGCCATCATAATTTAAAACTCCCCATGGAATTTCTTCAAATTTGTTTTTTGTCATTAAAAGCAATCCATCTTTTGTTTATCCACAAATCAAACGATGACTCATACATTTAACATGTTTTACCTCTTTTACACGCTTCCACTCCAGCTATACGTGTCGTCAGAAAGCCGCTTCAACACGTTGGCAGAGCTGGTGCACCACCACTCCACGGTGGCCGACGGCCTCATCACCACGCTGCACTACCCGGCGCCGAAGCGCAACAAACCCACCATCTATGGAGTTTCTCCCAACTACGACAAGTGGGAGATGGAGCGCACTGACATAACCATGAAGCATAAGCTGGGTGGGGGCCAGTACGGGGAAGTGTACGAGGGAGTCTGGAAGAAGTACAACCTCACGGTGGCTGTGAAGACATTAAAAGTAAGAGGGAATGGATAAAATGGATCAGCCAGGAAAATGTTGATTTATCTGTGGGTGCCAACTGCTTCTAAACTTTGTAACCATCTGGTCCGGTGACGACTGTCCTCGCATAAAAAACTCTGTGTTGATATATTTAAACCAGCTGAATGATGCTCCCATCTGCTGTCATTTGAATGCAACTGCAAACAGCATTTGTGTTCACTCACTTTCTTGCCAATGACTTTGGCCAGGAGGATACGATGGAGGTGGAGGAGTTTCTCAAGGAGGCGGCCGTCATGAAAGAGATCAAACACCCCAACCTGGTACAACTGTTAGGTAAGTCCGGATACCTTGCTGGCGTAACATCATTACTCTTTAAATTTGTATCAATGATAGAACAAAAATAAGTCGCCTTTACTTATATACAGAATGAATTTGTGTTTGATCTGATCTCCTCTGCTGATATAGAGCCAAGATTACGATCGTGCAAATTTTCTGCATTAAATTTCTGCAGACAAATCACTTTGTAACAGTGAACATATTTTGATTTGCAGGAGTTTGCACACGGGAACCACCGTTTTACATTATCACAGAGTTCATGACTCATGGTAACTTACTGGACTACCTGAGGGAATGCAACAGAGAGGAGGTCAATGCAGTGGTGTTGCTCCACATGGCCACACAGATCTCCTCGGCCATGGAGTACTTGGAGAAAAAAAACTTCATACACAGGTGGGTTTAAAAAACCAACACTTCAGTCTAACATGTTTTTGTTAGTCTGCTCCATTTTAGTCTTGAGCATACACACTTCTAATGTCTGTTGTCTTGTTCTCTCTCCTTTGACTGTACTGTCTTTTCCTACTAATAGCTGCATTTAATTCAGTTGACACCCTTTTGCGAGGAATTCCTGTTTTTCATTGTTCCCCTCTTTATAATGTCTTCTGCAGGGATTTAGCCGCCCGTAACTGTCTCGTAGGGGAGAACCAACTGGTGAAGGTTGCAGACTTTGGCCTGAGCAGATTAATGACAGGAGACACCTACACAGCTCACGCTGGGGCCAAGTTCCCCATCAAGTGGACCGCTCCCGAGAGCCTCGCTTACAATAAGTTCTCTATTAAGTCTGATGTCTGGGGTAAGATTGATTTGATCCACATAAAATCAATACTGTCTTCTCCGGTTTTTCATATCATTATAATGTTTAATAACACATGCACCTGTCTGAATTCCTGCTTCTCCAGCATTTGGGGTGTTACTTTGGGAGATTGCCACCTATGGGATGTCCCCGTACCCCGGCATTGACCTGTCCCAAGTGTATGAGCTGCTGGAAAAAGACTACCGTATGGACCGGCCAGAGGGCTGCCCGGAGAAGGTCTATGAGCTCATGACAGCCTGTGAGAAGCAAAACTCATCTTTCACCGAAGGCACCTTATTCCACTTTATTTTGCTGGGATGACTTTTTAATTGTTTTTCTTTCCAGGTTGGAGGTGGAACCCTGCAGAACGGCCATCCTTTGCTGAAACACACCAGGCCTTTGAGACCATGTTTCAGGAATCCAGCATTTCCGATGGTCAGTGCTGCTTCATTCAATATCAAGTATGACTTGGGGTGATAACACATCAAAAGTCATGTCTAGTTGCTTAACAAATCTTGATTTGCATTTTTTTAGAGGTTGAAAAGGAATTGGGCAAGAAAGGGAAGAAGGTGACGTTAGGCTCTATTCAGCAGGCTCCAGAGCTACCCACCAAAACCAGAACTCTTCGGAAAAACATGGACAACAGGGACGGTGACAGTCCAGGTGAGATTCGGTTACATCCACAGTTACTCCTGTCCTTGGTGCTGCAACTTATTATACTGTAAGGAATATATTGTAAAGAATATAAGGACTGTGGTGTATAATTGTTACTCTATTAAAAATACTTGATAAAATGAACTCCTCTAAGTTTCCGTTTGAGTTAAGACAGTCTGAGCTTTTAACACCCAGTGAAATGCAGTGCAGTCTGAGAACTTTGGCTGTGACCACAGGGCTAAGGCCAGTGGAATTTACTTTTACTTCTGGAACATTCGCTCAGCTTTCTCCTTGAAAAGGTTTCAATTTTCATTTTTGTTTCTAATCAAAGCATTGCGCAATTTTTGATTATTAGTAAAAAGAAAAAAAACCCTACTGATCCTTATCTCTAATGTTTTCCCTGGTTCTTTTCGGGCTCCTCCTCAGATCCGGTGGAGCCAGAAGCAGCTGTGTCATCGCCCATGCTCCCCAGGAAAGAGCGCCCCCTTCTGGACAGTAACCTGAATGAGGATGACCGATTGCTACCTAAAGACAAAGACAAGACACGTGGAAGCGGCTTTCTGAGTCTCATTAAGAAGAAGAAAAAGAACGCCCCAGCTCCCCCCAAACGCAGCTCGTCTTTCAGAGAGATGGACCTCCACCCTGATCGGAGAGGTGTGACTCCAGATCCCCGAGAAAGTGATTCTCTCAACAATGGTGCATCTTTGACTATTAATGACATTACACACAGCCATGACTCTGCAAAGTCAAACAATAATGGGACAGCGGGCATCACTAATGGGGCTCCTACGTACCCAGGACCTTTGTTTCCCAGGAAAAAGGGAGCTCCAGCAGTGCCTGGACCAGGAGGAAAAGCAGCTACAACACCACCCAGTGAAGAGGAATCCATGTCTAACTCAAAGCGCTTTCTCTGGTCCTCCAGCATGCCAACTGGCCCGGATGGCACTGAATGGAAGTCTGTCACGTTACCGCGAGACCTCGGCCAGCGCCATTTTGACTCGGGCACCTTCGGGGGCAAGCCTGCTCTGCCACGCAAGAGAACCAATGAGCAAAAAGGGGAGAACGCCCCGCGGATGGGCACCCTAACTCCCCCACCACGTTTAACCATCACGTCAGATGTTTCCTCGACCTTCTTAGGCAAAGATACCGACCCCAGCCCTGGTTTCAGTCCTCAGGCATTAACTCCTAAGGTTGTCAGAAGACCAGGATTGCCGGGTCTGGAGAACTCTAAGACCAGCGCTCTGCACGCTGAGCTGCTCAAGCCCAATGTGTTTCCTGCTTTGGGAGCGGCCGGAGAAGAGTGCCGGGCTCGCAGACAGAAGCACACTGCGGACTCCTCATCTGTCCGGGAAAGATCAAAGTTACAGAAACCCAAGCCAGCCCCCCCTCCACCACCTACCAATGCCAAGACGGGCAAGATTTCACGGAGCCCCACACAAGAACTCCCTTCCCCCGCATCCACCACCTCAGACGGTAAAAGTAAGGGCCTTTCTTCCCTCTCAGAGCCCCACCACCCAGCTGTTGCCAGTGACCAAGCCCGCTCACCCATCGGTGAGGGCTCCAAGAAGCTGCCCCTGGGCTCCACCTCCAAACCTCAACCGTTAAAAACCTCCACCTCCTCGTCTTCAGTGACCACCTCCCTCTCCAGCCAGAGCCTAGGAGGCCTCTCTTCTTCCTTGACTTCCCCTGGTGATCAGAACTCACCCACTGCTTTCATCCCCTTAGTGAACACTCGACGCTCGCTTCGCAAGACGGCGCACCGCCAAGCCGCCGAGCGCACCCCCAACTCAGCAGTCACTCGTGAGATGGTGCTGGAAAGCACGGAACTGCTCCGCACGGCCATTTGCCGTAACTCGGAGCAGACGGGTAGCCACAGCGCCGTACTGGAGGCCGGCAAGAACCTGTCAAAGTACTGTGTGAGTTATGTGGACTCTATACAGCAGATGAGGAACAAATTTGCTTTCCGTGAGGCCATTAACAAGCTCGAGAGCAGTCTGCGCGAGCTGCAAATCTGCCCCACTGCCACAGGGGGCGCCAATGTGCAGCAAGACTTCAGCAAGCTGCTGTCCTCTGTCAAAGAGATCAGTGACATTGTTCAGAGGTAGCGGCGTAAAATCTGTAAGTAAGAAGATTTGAAAGTGACGTGTGCATTGACACTCCCCTTGTTTCTGGGCATGCATATGGACTGTGGTTCATCCTGAGCTCATGTTGGAGATCGGAGGGTAAAACCGTCAGAAGAGCAGCAGCGGAGTGTAGGTTTGACACTCTGAAATACTTAAAGCCTGTGGTTATTGAGGGTGGAATCTAAGGTTTGCAGTTTTGAAAAGCATTAACCATGGAACACTTTTAGCCAAAACGACTTTTCACCAATCATTTTAAAAATGCTCGTGCCCATTTCCAAATATCTCCATCACTGTTGATATTTGATTTTACATTGATGCAGATGACAATGAGCAAAAAAACCAAACACCTAACCTCATCTTTCTTTAGGATGTCTTCTAACATATAAAGACAGATTTTCATGTTCAGTGTTTGTTTGTAAAAAATTAGAGGCCATCTGGAATCACAGCATCTATAAACTCACGCTCAAACATTTCCTATTGCTTTTTTACTGTGTCATCAGTAACAGGTTGTGTGCTAAGTGACGATAATGTGTCAGTGTTTGTTTTACATGAATGTTTTTCGCAGTATTTGCAACCTTGTGCCATAATAATGAGCAAGCAATGACGTGGAAAGAGCACATTATGCTTCACTGCACACTTCGATAACAATTAGTGCCTTAAACACAATTGAAAAAGCTGTTTAAGACTCGGCATTTAACACGTGCAGAAATGTGGTTAGGAATAGCTGTGCTGATTTTTCTATGTTGGCTTAAAAATATTAATTGCCATTACCAAAAAACCTTTATCTCCAGGCTGCACTGGAGAGGGACCAGGGTGCGTGATCTACAACTCAGTGGATCTTGTTTTATGTTGTCCTTAAACTGGACCTGATTTTGTTAAGTTTGATTGAACTTCCTGTACATGCCAGTCACAAAAGCCATCAGCAGCAGCTCAGCCTACGTAGCAGCATGCTGTCATTTCTGTAAAGAGGGATCATAGACTGAAACAGTGCTTCTCCAACCACTGAAGGGCCTCTTTGCCTGAAATTATTCATGTTGATGGTTTAAGGGTTAGTACTCTAAATGCTGTTTCAGAGGCCTTTCTACCCCAGCGAGGAGAAAAATATACAGATTCATAACACACTGGGGGAAACACTGGACTGAAATGTTAAGATTTATCACTCGTCCTATACAATATTGTATGAGTGACAAGCTGACCATTATATAAAAACTGATGACATCCTTCTTTAACTTATGGTCCTTTGTGCTCCTCTGCAATGCTTGGACATTTCCAGTATTTGTGCTGTAGTCGTCTCGCCCCGTGTGCCATCTGAGGACAAAAGTCAACTGCAAGCTGCCTTCAACATGGTACTGTTAATGTTGGTTGGCTCTTTAATTATTCCTCCTCTTTAACAACCATACCACTACTTAACTTTTTGTCTCTAAGCCTTCTCACCAGTTTTGCAGACAAACTTTGCTTTCCTTTGTAAATATATTTTTCTTTTTGTGTTTTCTTTCTTGCCTTGGTGCAATTTTTGTTGCAATAAAATACAAAGCAGTTGTGCTACTTGAAATACATAAATCGAGTCCAGTGCTGCTTCTATGTTGTCCTTTTCTCAGCAAAAAGTGATAAAAGTCAACCTTGTCATGTTTGATCTATTCAAAATGACACACAGCAACAGGTTATGTATAATTTATTTTTTCTGTCTAGAGTATTTTGTCATTAAAATCAAAATGTCAACATTTTAAAATCATATACACTCAAGAACGCATTTAAATGTTAGCACAGCTCCTTAAAAATTTATACATATGTACTTTTGTACTTGGACAGACAAAAGCAGGAAGTGGTCATTCAGACTGCAAAGAGGTAGGGCAGGAAAAAGACCCGGCCCACCAACTTCCCACAATAACAAACCAATCCCCACTCCCCTAAAGTTAAGACAGCAATGCAGGCCCCTCCCACATGGAGGAGGGATGATGGGGGTGGAAAAAGAAAATATAAACATAAAAAGTGCCCCATTGTCCACTCCATACAGAAATGAATCAAACTTTGCAGCACAAATACTCGTTTGCCCATCGTCTCAATTCATCACCTCTCCCCTTAGCCGACTGACCGGTTCAGTAGTGTACAGTGTGGTTAGAGGCGTGTCTTAGGTGTCTGTCCTTTACATACATTTATTAATAGAAACTATGTTACAGAATTTCCCAAGCATGAATTACAGGCAACTCACTAGAACATCAACTGTACAGAGTCGTGGCAGCGCCAGCAAATAAATCATGTCTAAATCCCATGTAGCGAGGTCATCACCGATAGTTAAGAAGCAGTATGTACAGCTATCCATTCAGGGAATCACTATGTTACAAAAAAGTACTTTGGGGAAAAAGAAAAGTGTAATTGGGTTTTGACATATTCATTGTTGGGGGGAGTTGGGCCATGCTGCTTAGTTTTATATAATACAAGGCAGAGGAACAACCTCCCAAATGAACAGATCAGCTTTATCTTTGCAGCACTTGAGATGAAGTGTCGACAGCTTTTTACTATTGAATAATCGAGGGCTTACGACCATGCTGCCGATACATGTTCCATCAATATGAACCACCACGTAGGCTTCTTTTGCTCTCCAATAAATGCAAAGATTATTCTAAAAATTGATTGGATTCAATGTGAAATCAACAGCAAGTGCAGCAACTTGATAAAGATTTTAAGAGTAGTTACATTAATTGTAAGGCAACAAACAAACAAAAAAAATGCTGGTAAAGACAATTTGCTGATATGACTTGGGAGAGAGTTTTGGGTTGAGATGGGTGAGGAGGAGGTGAGATGGTGCCGAGATGTGAATGAATCTTTCAAAATGGGGAAGAACACAAAATTAATCAAAACAAACTCCCATTCAACTTGTTTAGACACAGACACAAACACTTTACAACCGATATTCCATCTTGTGATATTTCAGAGGAGGTGGAATCACCGGAGAATTTGCAGAATGTTTTTTATGCCCTGAGGGCCTCACTGATTCCACATCAGGCAAAGGAAACCACTTTACGTTGAGCAGGAAACAGAAGTAAAACCAACAGACTAATCTGAATCCTGCTGAAAAAGCTCACTCAGCTGCGCATTCTTCGATGCAGGCTCTGCCCGTAACACATGAATGATAAAACCCTAGTTCAATATCCTCATAAAAATTAACTGAGTGACATTTCCCACCCATTTTTCCAGAAAATGTTTGATTGTTAAACCGAACAGGAGAGGCATAAAGAGTTTGAGACGAGATTAACACCCAATTCACACAGAACTCAACAATGGTGGATGAAACTTAAAGCAGTGTTTGCGCGTTGTTTGTAGCTATGGTACTAAACAAATAAAAACAAAGTTTATTATTAAACTATGAACATTACTTCTATATAAAGTGTCAGTAACCCGTGCAATGCGTTGTGACGTCTATGATGCTAAGACGGCAAAACTATGCTGAATGGTGCATCAAGAGTGGAGGGGAGGATAGAGTTGTGAGAGGACAACACGCTGAATTCAAACATGATGAGTGAGATGAAAAAACAGGCAGAAACGAAAAGGAAGAAGAGGAAAAGGAGGAAGAGGGGAGGAGGAGAGATCTAGTCCACACAACCAAGCTCAGTCTGGCCCAAGTCAATATCCGCCCCCCATTCCTTCTCTTTGTAGCCCTGCTCTCATGCAGCGCCTGGTGTAGAGAGGGAGGCTGCTTTGATGGACGTACAGACGTGGAGGAATGGATGGAGGAGGGATGGTTGAGAGAGGCGGGGAGCACAGACGGACACAGACACATGAAGTGAGGATGAAGAGGGTTTGCTTGGTCATTAGCAGCCACAGCCTTCCCTTTGAGGCTGTGGTTCGCTGGTTAGCCGACCGCCCTGAGGGGCCGAGGGTTTGTGCTGGACCCCCGACTCGGCAGCGTTCAGGTCCAGGCTGCCATCCTGGATGTTCTGATAGATCTTCTTAGCAGCTTCCAAGAAGGCGTCCTCAACGTTTTCCCCTCTGAACACAGGAGATAAACACAAACATTAGAATTGCTGCACAAGGGAGCGGTTGAAAGTAAATTACTTCAGAAATTACGGAGACATACGTTTTTGCACTGGCTTCCAGAAACAACAGACCTGTAGAATATAAACATAATGACACTGTTACAAACCAACCCAGCTCAAATGCCAAGTATCATTAGCAACAGTAATATTGTTTTCTTGTAAGTCTAGAAAATTTACACTACAGTGCCTACATTTCATTTTATTTCTAAATTTGGACACTGTTGAAACTGATGTTTAATTTTTAAAGTTTAAATGTTTTATGAAATATGTGTCCGTCTCACCATTCTCCTCAGCAAATTGCTTTGCTTCCTCATACGTTACATCTCTCTGGGCCTCCAGGTCTGCTTTGTTTCCTATGAGAATGATCACCTGAGAACAGAATGACACGGCAGCAATGAGACAACCCTCTAACCAATATGAGAAACATTCTTATTTAGCCCCAAGGAACTAAGAGAGACAGTTGTTACACTGGTATTGTTCTATTAGAAGATTGACCAAAAATGCGTCAGCCAATATTTAGTTTAATGTAAAATACTTTTTGAAGCTAAAATATTAATTTCTTACAAATTACACCTTTAGGAAAGGTACGAGACATATGGCATGATTCCAAGACACAAATGGAAGGATGTGTGGACTTACAGTATTGGGGTTGGTGAGGTTTCTGGCATCAGTCAGCCAGCTGCTGAGGTGGTTGTATGTGCTTCTTCTGCATGACATCAACAGAGAGACAGTTTACTGTGACAACAGGTAAAGACTAAATATGGTGGCAGAAAGAAACTGCAGCCGTTATATCAAAACAACTGGTGTAAGAGCAGGAATACGTTACAGAGAGGAATCTGGGGATTATAGACATACAAGACAGATATAGATCAACTCAAGAATGGTCAAAGATTTTCAGAGAGTGTAGCTAGATTTTAAGTATGTAAAACAACAAATGCTAACAAATGATTGTGTTTTGGATTAAAATGTGTAGCGATGAACCAACAAAGGAAAATTGACACTGATGCTTCTTCACAGTTTTGTGAAACTGAAATTGCATTGCAGAAAGTGAAGAAACGTGCCTAAAACAACCCGGCACCAAAGCAGGAGGGACACAGTCTTGGTTGTAAAGTTGAGACTAGAATAAATGTAACACTGATAGAATTCGACACATACAGTAAGAAGCATCTTTTACCTGGTGATGTCATAGACCATGAGGGCCCCTGCGGCTCCGCGGTAGTAGGAGCGGGTAACGGCCCTGAAGCGTTCCTGTCCCGCTGTGTCCCAAATCTGCAGCTTGATCTTCTGGCCACTAACCTCAATTATCCTCGTGCCAAACTCCACACCGATTGTATGAGGACAGTCTGCCATGACTGGGTAGAGGAAAGGAGGTTATTATGAATTCAATGTGATGCTTTGTGTGGATTAGTTTTACTGTTTCTCTGTCATGTCCTTACACGTTCCTGAATGTATTTCAGTGCTAATCATTTGCAAAATTTCAGCTTAATTTTTATGAGCAGTGTCTGTCAGACACACGCACTTACAAACATGCAGAGCAGCAGGTGCATTAATCACAGTCTTTACCCATTACGCTCAGTTGTTTTAAAGTACCAACAGCCAGAGAGCAGGAAATTTCCTCAGGAATAAAATGAGGGTAAAGAGTGTTTCTAAATCACCATTGTTTGTAGGATGGAGTAGCAAGTGATTGAGGAATGCAGCATCCGGCTTGTAAATAGGAGCACTAAACAAAATGGGGCTGAATGGTAATGGGAGGCTGCAGCTGACTCAAAGAGCAGTTGCTGAGCTCACACTCGACTCCTATGCCTCTGCCTTCCGCTGGTGTATAAAGAAATCTAAAGCAATTTAGGCACTCAAGTTGAACCTGGCAGCCTTACAAACATTGAAGCACAGGCAGTGATGAAAAGGAGACAAAATCAGGGCGGCACTTACATTTCTTTTCCGTGAACTGGTGAAGCAAACATGACTTCCCTACCCCCATGTCCCCTGTAGAGAGAAACAGAGACAAACTCAGGGCAACCAAAGTAAGAACAATAACAATGTGCAATCCATGTGTTGTGCAGTGTTGCTTCTGCGCAGAAATTAGCAGACCATCTATGACAATCTGACATAATAGAAAATATCGTTGAGCACCAGGAGAGAGAACCATGAAGACTAAAATGAAATATACACTATTATTCAAATGTTATTTTAGGAGGGATTGGCTGAGGTTTAACAGAAGAGGATAAATAACCAAGAGCTGTGGGTGTGTAAGTGTTAAGGAAAATGTTTGCCTGTGCAAACAAAAGCGGTAATACATGGTCCTGAGGCCTTGTGTTAAAAACTTGTCAGGAAAAGTGTGACATAAGGAAAAAAATGTCAAAACTATGCATTATGTTGAACAGTTAAACAGCACAAAAGCTGTATGACATCTAAGTATAAGTGTGAAACGTGTAGCTAAGGTCTTTGTATTAATTACTGAAAATCCAAATGAACCAACAGTTATGGGCTGTCTTTGACTAATACATTTGTCAATTTCACCGTTTGTGTCAAATTACTTGTCCAGCATTAGGGCCTCTCAGAAGATGAAGGCAGTCATGCAGACACAGCTCTTAAAATGCAGTATTTTATTTAAGACTACAGCAAAGCTGCGCTATATATAAAACCATTGTGGATCCACTCAATGCATGGTTAACAGACAAAAACAATTGATTCAGGTGGACCTTCCATTGGAAATGGAACATGTTTTTAAAAGCTAATGAGAGTGGCTCACTGCAAACACTCACGCTGGAATTGCTCACTTACCGATAATGATGTACTTGAAAATGTAGGAGTAGTTGTACGGTGCAGTGGCCATTGTGGCTTTGAAAGACAAAAAAAGACAGAAAGTGTTGACATGCAAACTGTCATTGTGGGCAATTAGCATTTTTCCTATATTTGTGTAATTTTAGGAAGACCAAACAGATGAATGTACAATTCTACACAAATCCATTATATTATATACAATGACTACATAAATAAGTCAAACTTAATGACTCTGCATTCTGGTTTACTGGAAACAACATCAAGACCCGAGTGAAAAACAAACATACTGGGAGTTTATATACGCCTTTTGCTTTGTCCAAGGTTAAAAGTAGTTATAATTCACTGAAATTACGATCATTAAAATTATCCTGTTAAGTTCCAATTTTTGCAGAGGCTGAAATGTTTTAGATTTAGAGTTTTGTCTCTGTCTTTTACTCTTTATTCTGCTCTTGCTGCAAGCTAACGATAAACTGGTGACTCAGTATAGTCATGGAATAAAGCTCTCTATGTTGGACATCTGCTCATCAAGATGTCAACAACAACAGACCACGTATGGGTGTAACAGATACTGTCACGTTGGCCTTAAGTTCTGTTCTCCTCATGGATTTTCACGCTGCTGTATGGCAGTGATTGCATGGCTGATGTGTTGATAAATTACTGAGGAAACTAGAACTTCAAAGTGGACTCTTGTAGTTCAGTAAAGCTTAAGACTGTTAGTTTTCATTTTGTCCACTTGGGACTTTCAATTCACACTCTTTCAGTTTCAAATAGGGACAAAGTAATAGTGAAATTATATTTGAAGTCAAGAACCTGTGTTCTATTAAATACAGAAAAACAGACAGTGACCTTTCAGCAAATCAACAATAAACTTCAGTCTGAGACATTGACAATATGACGATCAATATTAGCACTACATCTTTATGAATAAAGCTCTTGTATAAAGTTAATTTCCAATATTAAGTTAGCATAAATCATCTACTGTAAGATCACCATGACTACACATTTTAAACTTCCTTTCTAATCTGTGATTATCTTGCCTGCTAATTTATATGATCACATTGCATAATCAGAAATACAGTAAAAAAAATCACCAAGATATTAACAATGAAACTATAGCAGCTCAAAACATTAAGAAAGTACAGAAGCTAGCTGGGAATTATTGTCCTGCTATATGGCTATCAGCCCACACTTATGGAAAAACTGATGATCCCTACATTATTCAATGAGAAATCAACTGAAAATGTACCAGAGAATAAAACTGTTGACTAATCTTTTTCTTTGGCTGGTCAGCTAGGCAGTGGTATGACTTCACTTTCCATATGTGCTTACATAGAGAAGGAAAAGGCCACTGTGTACTTTCAACAGTTTGGTGACAAAAGACAAACAACTCGACTGTATCCTTTTGACTCAGGGCTCAAAAATAAACACTACCAACAATAAATACAATACCTTGCTTTAACTTTTACAAAAAGTCACCATTTTCAGTAAAATGCACCTATTTTGAAAATGGTGACAAAACAACTATTAGGGTCTCAGCCTAAAATGTGTTCAGGCTGAACTCCCTCAAAAGAATACCATTACGTACACAAGAACACTTACAGCATTACAGTCTCAAACCTAGGCTAAAAATAATGGTCTCAACACCTATGTGATACTCAGTGATGCATCACTGTTCAGATGTCCCTCACAAGTCTAATGTATAAGTGCTCAATAAATACTGCTTTATGATTCAGCAGTCTTGTAGACACAAACAGCTTTAACAAAGAAAAGCAAAGACAAGGTACTTTCCCAGCACAAACAAAACATAAGTAACATAAGTGTACGGTGATTGCTCCACATATTAAACATACTTTGATTTGGTTTTGTCCAAAAACATTAATGGTCTGCCCTAAAGCAGTGCTTTTCTGACCTACACCTGTCCACATGAGAGCCTACTGCTAGTAAGATGCTCAAACTTTTGTATCTGCAAATGACAATCCAAACTACCGTTTACACTTCCAGACGAAATGGGGAGGATTGGGTTATAAGAATGGAAGACACCTTTTACGCAGCTTTACACCGCTGTTCTGCATATAGACAGTGATCATCCAAACAGGTCTGTGTTGTTTTGTGTCTGTGACAGCAGTGAAGGAAGAAACAGATGCAATTTGGACATCTGTCTAATATTTGGGCTAAAAGTCAGGACAAGGGTGTGACAATTCAAAACCATATGTGTGCAGCCCACAAAATCAGGTAATGGTAATGAGCAGATAACACAAAGAAAAAGAAAACACTCACATGTAATGCACGGTATGACAACACTTCCTCTTCCACATAAGTTAAGGAAGTAAATGAAGAACTAAACCGGTTTCAAAAGAGAAACTACTACCACATCACATGATGATTCTATTACTATCCTTCTGAATCCTCAAATAAGATTTGAAGACATTTTCCAGGATACCTTCTGTACCGCCTGGGAGAAGACGAGTCAAAGCCATGTGATCAGACTGCAGCCTCAGCTATTCTTTTGCACACTGAATCTTTCTGCCAATAAACACTGTTTCCGTCTTTCCTCCTTTCAACATCCACTTCCCATTGAAAAGCCAATGCATAACTTTCAGGTCCCTCAAATGTCCGGGAAATCAGGAACTGATGACACATTTATAGCCACACATCCTCCTTGATGTTCAGGCTAACTGTTCAAATCACGTGACTTGGTTCAGGTCTTGTGACCAACATAATGACAACATCAATGCCACTTGATGCATACAAATATTCATAATCAACAAATTTACACTTTGTGGAAAAAATGGATTAATTTATCTAGAATTTTAGCTTTAATAACTAAACAAGACTGATGTTCGGAAACGAAAACCTTAAGTGGAAGCTAAACGAACTGTTGGTTGCAGAATTTTTAAACCGTATGTGTAACGCTGCACTATGAATAAACAGGGTGTGATTACTGTAAGTAAATCTGAGACTTCCTGTAAACAGAAATCAAGCATCTTTGTGTGTCTAATGTTAACTATTAAATATATCAATAACGTCATTACTGCTCCCAAACATCAGTATAAACTTAACAACCAGTAAATTGACAGCACTGGTTTTGTTAAATTATCCATTAGCAGAACAGAACAAACACACAATTTTTTTACTATTCAGTGGAAAAAATACACGAAACCAACATCCACTTGTTTTGTAGCTCCATGGCCAAGTCTAACAACAAACACGGCCCTGGATTCGCCTTTTTTGACAGCTAGCGTTAACTAGTTAGCTGCCCGTTGACAACAAATTGCAGAATTCACAACCTGTAAGTTTCAGGTCCTGTGACCTCATTACACAGACAATATAGAACACATCATCCCATTAGTATGACTAGGGTATAATAACAACTTGACTTTGGAATAGTTGCCCAAAGGCAAACATATATCAAACTAACGACAGATTGCGATAGCTTCAGAGAGCTAGCTTGCTAGCTAGCTGCAGTAGTCAGACTGTGGTATTGCTAGATAAATCATGTATCATATATCGTAAATCCTTATTCATCTATATCAGAGCAAATCTCTTCCCCCAAACGCAAATCTCAAACAATATTATATCATAATCATCCAAGCTTAAAAACTCAATCTAGCCTGATATTAGCCATCTGTCAGCTAGCGTCGTTAGCTTGGCAATTAGCTGACTCCAGGTTTACACAGGTTAGCTGGAGTCAGTGTATCAGTGTCCCTGCGTTTATCAGACATTACATAAACATGCAGCACGTTGCTCAAGCATTCCTTCTCTCTGTCCTTACCAGAAATGTTTGTTAGCCTTGAGCTCTTTTGGAGCTGTTTGAAAGAGGAATGCAGGTTATCCTGACTGAAGTATGTTCTGTCTATCCAAGATGGCCGCTCGCAGCACAGGGTTTCCTCCTCTGGACGCAATGGGCTTCTGGGACAAAGAGCGTCTTATGCGGCGATCTGCGGTGCGCGCACCGCTGTTTGGCGGAAGGTAACCTCACCTGCACAGGTGTATCTACGGTATATACACCGTACTATATAGATAAAAAGCCTTGTGATGAAGGGTACTGTCAGATTATGTAAGCAGCTGTTAGAGGACAACATGAGCATTAACACTGAGTTAAGGGATCAACCTGGACTCAGATTAATCATTTTTCACTGCCTGTCATATAAGTTTATGTTCAAGTCTATAGCTATTTTTTATTATGTATTTCTGACTGCAATGACGACTATCCTTCAGTTTATTTAAGAAAATGCATAAAATAGATATTATTTGCTCATGCAGTATATCAGGTGATTACACTATCAACATTGCATTAAAATTCAAATATTGATTTTAAACATGATGTATTGACTAGCAAAAATATTCTAAGTTCATTATAAACTCCATACTATAATAATCAAACCAAAAAAAATTTCTCAGGTTGGTCTTGCATGCCTAATGTGTATCAGTGGGACATGGCACAACACACAAAAAAGCTTAAGGACCTGAGCATTCCAAGGCACGTTTAAATTTGATAATCTTTTGTATCCAGAGAGATTTACACGTATGTCACATGGAAACAAGGAACCATAAATTTCATTGTGTAAACTGGTATTAGGAGCAGGGAGTAGACTGGGAGCTGAACCGTGGGGTGCACTAGGTCTGGTTGGAGACCCAAATTGTTCCAGTTCTCTCCTGATCTTTGCTGAGGCGCCCTTGAGTAAAATACCATCCCTTTTATGAGTTGCACATTAGGGCCTTCTGCTCTACCATCACCCGCTCCCCATTTGGATGCCTACAGGACCTTTCTTCTTCTTGAACCAATTGATAACGGTGTTTAGTCATCAGCCTGTTCCATGTTCACTGACCACCCCCTGACCATCCACTCCCACAGCTGGTTGTGCCCCAGCTGGATCTCCAGCTTCTTGCTGTAGCCCTCCTTTCTCCTCCTTCAGGCATATTCTTAGCTTCTGTTGTTCCTTTGCTCATCTCCTCCTCATTCCTGCTCCTGAACGCCTGCCTCTTCCTGTTCATGACAGCCGTGACCTCCTTGGTTATACACATACATACATACATATTTTGGGTAGCACTTGACTGCCTCGACAGGGCCCACTGTGTCCAGAGAGAAGTTCATATTTTTTAGTATAAAAAATTTTACGTCTGACATTACAGATAATTGTGCAATAGATTTTGACATGAATGATCATATGCACTGTGTGACCATCTCCTTAGATGGAAAGGGGAATGTTTTATGCATTATCAGTTCATTATGTATTCTATATCTGTTATAGTCATTGTATCATAAAAACTTTTCCACCTTTAGTTTAATCTTTTTTTTTTAACTCCATGTTAGTTTCATGCAATTTCTTATGTAAATAAAAGTAATCACACAATTCATCACATGCCAAATCATTTAGATTGCTCTCATGTGTAATGATGACATTCAAGGTGTGTCTGTGTGTGTATGACAAAAGTTCAACAAATCCTTCTTTTGAAAAATATGAAACATTTTAATATGATAATTCACAACATTACATGCTTTCACTGTACAATATTTTTTACAATCCTACATACAACCACATGCAGTGTGTTTTTCCAAGTATATACTGGAGAACAGGACAGAATGCTAAAAAATATCTTAAGTTTTGCACAATAGATAATTTGTGAATTTAAAAGAATTGACACATAAAGATATGACCTTAATAAAGATTATGAAGTCCTTAACAGACTAACTGTATTTATTTTTTAAACTACAAGTGGCAGCATGCCTTATAAAGTGGAAGTTATTTGTATTCAAATTGCTGATACAAGACCTCTAGTATGAAAGCTATATAGAGTATGATCTGACAAAGATAGAAATACTCTTCCTTAATATCCCATACACTGTGGTCCAGTGTAGAATAACTGAGTAAATGGATGTGCTCAGTAAATTCTTTGATGAGTATAGCTCCACCATTATTTCATCTAAACAAATTCACAGACTTATTTTGTCACTGACCAGACTATGTGACAAAAGCTACAATTTCAAGGTGCCTGTCAGTGAAACCATGCTGAGTCAAATGCTCAATCAGCCCTAAACACGAGCAGCTAAGAGAGGACATAGGACTTGTAATTTTTTAATGTTCCTCCTACAGTCCACAGGTGTGATCTCTCTTTCCAGAATGACTCCATATCATAACCACACCCTCAGCATCAGCAGGCTGATCAGTGCGCCAATGTAATGCATTGTGCTTGTGTGCCAGGAGGGGGCGCTGTTACATAGATCTGAGTCACAGCAGTGGATGCGCACCCCTGGCAGCTCTTGCTGCTGGCAGTGTCTGGATGTGGCACAACCACTGGTCAGGACGATACCCAGGGCCGCTGTAGAGAAAGAAGGGTAGGACAGTCAGTCAGAGAAGAGTGATGAGCTGGTGTTTGTCTCAGCGAGAAAAAAAAAGCACAACTAAGCACTAAATACTGCAAGTGTGTAATTAGGAAGACATATAGACATCTTAAAGGCACACTCCACAGGATCAGTCCTCACAAATGAGGAACCAAGACCTAAGAAATAAATTGTGAAAACTGAGGTAACACAAATTCTGATTATTGCCTCCACTTTGGCAGCTACAATTTTACAGGCATCTGTTTACCTCTTTTGTTTGTTTACGTCCCTGTTAGCAGGATTATAGAAGAGCTCTGACAGATTTCATGAACTTGGTGAGAGGGTTAGACATTTGTTAGCGAAGAACATTTTAAATTCTGAGGTGTATCGCGGAAAAAGGAGCATATCCAATTTTTTTCCATTACTTTATTTGACATTGGAAGAAGCAGAAGAACTACTCAACAGATTTTGATATAAATTGGTACGGACCAATAGAGACCCCATTTATTTTCAAATGTATGCAACATTACTGAAAGGACACCTTTCAACATATTTCCTAAGTATGCAGAGATTTACACAATACACATGGGGCAATTATATGGTCCCTTGTGCTCTACACAATTGAAAATACTGAAAAAAAATCTAAATCCTCCTTTATGTAAAGTTGAAATTTCTTGTTTCGTCAAACAATCCTGAAAAAATGGACTCATAACTACCCTCCAGTAATTAGTGCTGCATTCAGTAATTATAGTTCACACTGATGAAACTAAAAGCAATAATTATCATTTGAATACATGAAATTTGTATGAGTAAGCTGGTTTGATACAAAACTCTTACTGAACATCATTGGTTTACATAAAGATTTACACTCATCATTCAAGACTGACCTCTGATAGACTGTTAAGTTTCTCTGAGCCAATGCAAATGTGCTTCATCAGCGGTTTCATCATGAGCGAACTGAGCGAGACATCAAGCAATGGAACGGCTGGATTGTCCATGCTTTTACAGATATCAGCAGAAGTGCTCATCACACCTTTGTTATCCTGTCGTGGCTGTCCACGTCTCCTAGGAGACTTCTCATCAAACGATGAATGACTTATAATTCACTCAGCAAATCAAAGGAGAGTAGGCTTATGTTACTATCATCTGAGCAACAGACTATTCACTGTGATTAATAATGATTATGCAATGTCCAGGGTGAATAATGAAGAGAGAGGAGAAGAAAAAGAAAGAGAAATTGTGAATAGAATTAGGCCAGTAAGGGTTGCTTGTGGAGGTTTACTCACTGCTCTCTGTCTTGATGCAGAAACGGTGTTTGAAGCCTTTGTGTGAGTGGGTGCAGGTGATGACCTCCGGGTTAGAACAGCCCACGTCCATGGATCGCTGTCCCTGGATGATGTTGCAGCCATAGCACTGCAACCCCTTGACTACAGGCAAAACACACATGACATGACAAACTGTTAAGTTGCAAATGAAAGTAATGTGCCATCATGCTGTTGTCAACCACAGATCATGTGAAGCACACACAAGATGGCATAGACAGATTGTACCATAACCATTTATATCAACTCTGTGTTAAAATAACAATGACACATTTCGTTTTACTGATTTATTTGTCTCTGATCATCATCAGTTCATCGCAGAGGATGAGGCATAGGATCCAGCAGCTGTTCCCACTCCCAATCACATCTATAGTCAGCTCAGAACTCCTGTTTCACCTATACTGCATGTTCTTTGGATTGTGGGAGGAAGCAAGAGCACCGTGTAAACATGGGATGATGTGTCATCATATGAATCACAGAATTTGAATCCAGAGCCTCCTTGCTGTGAGGTGACAATGTTAACTATTATTTTGATTATGTCACCCTCCTTCAAATGAAACTGAACATCTCTTCTCTTCTCTTCTCCTCTCTTCTCTTCTCTTCTCTTCTCTTCTCTTCTCTTCTCTTCTCTTCTCTTATCTTCTCTTCTCTTCTCTTCTCTTCTCTTCTCTTCTCTTCTCTTCTCTTCTCTTTCTGTTTTCGGTGAGCTTGATTGTAATTGTAAGTGTGAGTGCATAGCAGATCGAGTGGCGCTGGGATTTGAATGTGTTCTATCCCTGTGGTTGGACTTTCTGTACTGGTTCTTTTTTCTGTAGTTTCTACATGAAAGTTGTTGCTCCACTGTGTACAAACTATAAGGTGAGTTTGAGTGTCCCCCTATTGTATCTGCTTATTTAGATGATGTTTGTGTTTTCGTGTCCTCACAGGGGACATTTATTTGAGGGATACTCTGTCCCTATTTGAAAGGGCTTCGTCTGCACAGGTGAATTGGGGACAGAGAGACATTGTTTGTGGGGCAGTGGAGGGACCAGTTGGTACCTGCATTGCCTGGAGGACTTGAGTGGGGGAACGAGAGGTTGAAAGTATTGGGAGTGTTTCTGGGAACTGAGAGCTTCCAGAGGAGGAACACAGAGGGACTGAAGGAGAAAGTGTGCGCTAAGTTGCCTTCTTTCGTTACCACCCAAGAAAGGAGATCTGGCCTTATTCAAGAACTGGAGGCCAGTTGCTCTCCTCTTTATGGATTATAGGGTGCTTTCTAGAACCTTATCAAACAGAGGGAAGGATATCCTGGAAATAATTGTACGTTCTGACCAAACATACTGTGTACCTGACACAACAATTATGGATAATATATTCCTCATCCGGGATGTTATTGACTTGTGTCGGTTATCTAATGTTAATTTTGGTATTGTTTCGTTGGACCAGGAGAAGGCCTATCACAGGGTGGATCATTCCTATTTGTTTTTTGCACTCAGAGCTTTTGGTATTGGTGTTTTTTTAGCTTGGGTCCGTCTACTCTGCAGTGGTACACAATGTATGATCAAGATGGGGGCAGGGTTGAGTCGGCCAATCACTGTGCAGAGAGGGATAAGGCAGGGTTGTCCTTTATCAGGTCAACTCTATACTTTGGCTATTGAGCCCTTGCTGTGCAGGTTGAGAGGTCAGCTCACTGGTCTGTCATTTCCTGCATCTCCAGAACTTGATTGCCCTTTTACTCTTTCTGCATACGCAGACGATGTAAACATTTTCATCTCCCGCCAGGGGGATGTTCAGTGTCTACAAAATTCCTTATTCTAAAATGAAAAGGCAGCATCTTCTGCAAGAGTGATTTATGGGAAGAGTAGAGTCTTATTAATGAGTCAGTGAAGAGATTGGGCCGTACCCACGATATCTGGTAGACTGAAGTGGGAGAAAGAGGGACTGAAAGTACTGGGTGTTTTGTTAGGCACTGAAGGCTTTCAAGCAAAAAACTGGGAGAAAGTGAAGGAAAAAGTGTGTGCGAGGTTGTATAATTGGAAATGGTTGCTATCACAGTTGTTGTATAGGGGAAGAGTTCTGGTAGCAAATAACTTGGTTGCCTCGACTCAGAGAGCCATCCTGGACTTTTTCTGGGATGGTAAGCACTGGGTCCAGGCTGCAGCCCTCTGCCTTCCTGTGGCAGAAGGGGGACAGGGTCTGATAGACATCAAATCTAAAATTGCCTTTTTTAGAGTCTATACCTTCAAAAGGAGGTATAGTCTTGCTGTGTTGATCAACACAAGCTGGATCAACACAGCAAGACTGTTGCTGAGGAGAGCTGGTAGATTGGGGTATGACAAAGAGTTTTTCCTTTTACAACCTGAAGACGTGGATATTAACGGATTAATCCCCTTCTACAACTCTGTTCTGCAGGCATGGCAGATTTTTAAAATTACACATGCCACAAGCAATGTTCCATGCATGTGATTGTTTGAGGAACCTTTGTTTTTTAATAAGGTTATAAAGACTCAGACACTACAGTCTGCCAGCCTGTGAACCAGCCTCAGGGAGGCTGATTGCACTAAACTCGGCCACCTGATGAAGATGACAACTTCTTTGGACGTCCTGAAGGAGAGGAGCTGAATCACCTCTATCAGGCTGATCAACAGGGTGGTGGAGGAAGTCTGTGCTGCCCTGCCAGAAACAATGAGAACTTTTGCTGAAAATTGGACTATGTGGGACCAATAGAGTGAGGAGTGGAACTGCAGCTTCCCGGTACCCCAGTTGTGGAAGAACGGCAGGAAGAAGGAGGTCAGCTGTTGTGTTTTGCAGCTCTCCACTTTGGTAAACTTAAGGATGCTGGGAAAAAAGAAATCTATAGCACATGTGTTAAGGTGTTGAACCTGCAACTTTTGGCGGGGGTAAAGAAGTCGAGGTGGTCTGAGTTTTTTGGTCCAGATATCTCCCCAAAGGCAGCTGGCGGAGCCTGTAAAAGCCGTCCGTTGAAAAGGGGACAGCAGACCTCCAGTGGAGGGTTCTGCATGGGGCTATAGCCCCAAACAGATACAGAGCACACCTTGATCTGGAGCTGAGGGAGGGGTGTACTTTCTGTTCTCAGGATAAGACATTAATACATTTGTTCGTTCAGTGTCCCCGATTGGTAGCACTTTTTGGACTTCTAAGAGATTGGTTTCAGAACCTCTGGGAGGTACTCTGCAAGAAAAAAGGCAGTGCATACAATCATGAACTTCTTGTCAGGAACTGCCAAGTTGGCCATCTGGCTGACAAGGAAGAACAGTTTTCTGAGTACTGGATGTGTGGATCCAGTGCTGGTTTTATAGGGGTTACTGAAGGCCCGATTGAGGGTGGAACATTCATATTATTGTTTGATGGATGATATACAAGCTATCAGTCGGGTGTAGGGTGTTGGGGGAGGGTGCTCTATGGGGGGAGAGTTAATTGTTAACTTGTGAGAGATGTATGTTCGGTGACTGTTTTGTTTTTGTTTTGTTTTAATATGGAATGAAGGGATTTTTGAAAACTCTCCTCTTCTCTCCTCTTCTCTCCTCTCCTCTCCTCTCCTCTCCTCTCCTCTCCTCTCCTCTGAGTGCTTTAAAGGTGACTCACCCTGAGAACTAGTCCCCCATCTCAAGCTGTCTGTCTTCCAGCTGCAGCTTGTGATCTCAAAGCCTTGACTCCTCCACTCTGGAAGTAGTGGAAGCCAAATCTCTCTGAGCAGTACTTGAGAGGGAATAAATCAACATGCATCTAGAATATGCTTTTTATTCTCTGAACTGAAGCCTGAAAATCATTGACATACTTAATATTATATGATCACTCACCATCTGATCACCAATGGATTTTTTTCAATATTCTAAACTCTTCTTTCATCTTTAGTTCCATCTTCGCTTCCCATCCCGTGTGTTTAACTCCCTCAAGAAAGTAAAACTAAGCCTAAACAGAACAAATCCACCAGAGCTTAAAAGGATTGTCGGTAACTTCAGACCACTCACACACCTGTGACCGACCTCATAAACTCCCCTCACACAAGATGGAAGATCAGCTTTTGCTGAGACCAATCCTTCCGCTTTATCTCTGCAAACCTGTGGATGCAGAGCGAGGGCAGAGAGCCTCTCCATGCCTCTGCTCTGTTAAATAGCCCACCAAAAGCTCTGATGGAGCTTTCAGGAGCAAACTAATCCCAGGCAAATGCTCTTACAAAAATCACTTTAGAAATCTGCTGGAATCATTGTAAAGCCTCGCAGGGGCAATGAGCACATGTCTTTAGGGGATGTGTCATATTCCCATGTCGGTGATACACCATGCAGTGGGAGCTCATGAATACGGAGCCTTTCATTAGAGCAGTAGAAATGAAAATAAAAAAGCACGGACTTGTTATTTACTCAGCATTTGGATAAAAAATGAATTTATTGGTACAGTGCACTGTGTTGCTGTTACACACAACACTCATGAAATATTGAAAAGCAACTCGCCATGAGCATTTATCAGCATAATGAGGACGTATTGGAAACACGTTCGGCTCTCATCGCACAATACAATTTATTATGTCCAGATCCTCAAACAGTGTGCAATGCAAATGCTCATTAACTCCATCTGCATTGAAATCCATCATAAAGTAAATGTTATGGAATCAGTGGTTGGTCTCAAACATGTTTGGCATGTATGCAAATTTGCTTGTAAAGTTGATCTGCATCTCTGCACGGTTGCAATCATCATGATATTTCATGCATGTTTACTAGAGTATCTTATGAGATATAGAGCTAGAATGTAAACAGAATAATTAAGTAACTTAAGTAAGGATTATCATGAGAAAGTTTGGATTTGCTTTCCTATCTCATTATATATTGTTGGATTTTGCTTTTTTCAGCAGGATTACAAAGTGTAATTATGAACAAAATGTCATTTCAGTCGGTGTTTACATATTAAAAACTATTATGACTGCATGATTATTTCCTTAATTAAGAATAATGAAACAACAGGTTAAAATATCAGATTAAGCTCAGCATTCTCTGGTGATGTTTGTTTCTTGGCTATGATTCACTATCACCATCACTTTTTGGAATTTCAATCATTAATCTGAAAATGTGACACTGTTTAAAATGAATTGAAATTTTTTGTCCAGATCCAGCTGTTGCTTCAGTTACTGTCTTTCATAGGATATTGCCGTATTTACAAATGCTCCACCATTAATCGGTCCCCCCTCTGGTCTGAAGCTGGGATCAGCGGTGATCTGACTGAAACCACAGCACTGAGCTATGAATCAAGCAAAACAACATCTACCGATTATTTTTGCTGTTTTGGTCCCCAGTGAAATAAAGGTTGCAGGCAAGACGAGTCAGGTCAATACTTATTGCTCTGTGGGGAAATTTAGCTTACCACATATGGACACTAGCTGTACTTGAGAAGCATAGCTTTGAACTCCCAGGTCAATTACATGTAGAACAAAGGCATATTCATTGGAAGTATCTTTCAACATTGTTGTCCATTGTATTGATATAACTTGTTTCTGGTGGTTTCACCAGGCTGCTATGTGTAATTCTATTGAGGGATTCTTCTAATATTTTACTTATATTAAATATTTAATCTTACAATATTTTTATTCATATCCTGGAGCATATGAAAGCTAATAATACCTGCATGGTTGTACATGTCATTGATTGTTTGACCTGCAAAAGCCTGTTGAAGCTGAAAATCATTAGAGCTCTAGGCGCTATTTTTTTTTTTCGCACTTTCACATTTGCACATACACATGCATATGCGCGCGCACACACACACACACACACACACACACAAACACACACACACACACACACACACACACACACACACACACACACACACACACACACACACACACACACACACACACACAGCCTCTACTTACGTATGTTTGCATGAATTTAAAAATTCTTTATACATTTTAGTAAATAAGATACATTTTACTCACCCTGTGTCAAGCAGAGTGTCCAAACCAAGATAAATCCAAACCCATACACCAGCCAGGTACGCAAAGTCATGGATGCAGCACAGGAGAGTTGGTCAGTTTTCAGTGCTGGAGGAGTATGAGTATCATCTAATAGTCCACCACAACAGAAAGAGGGAGAAATCTGTAGATCCCACTCCCCAATGCCTGACAGCACGACTGCTCCTTTCCACCCCAGCCTCAGCGAAGCTCACTCAGTGTGCAAGTGAAGTGCCGGAGAGAGCCCAGGGAGAGAGGGAGCCAACCATCCAGACAGTCAGTCAGCTCAGCAGCCAGTCAGGGAAAAGGAAGAGGAGGGGGAAGATAAATGATAATGAATAAATGTCTTTCTCAGCCCGTCTTCTCACATCCTAAGCAGTTCAAGCTGATAGAAGTAACGATTTAAGAGCAAAAAAAGAAAAATTCCTCTCCCCTTACATGTCACCCCCTGAACAAACCAACACTTTCCCTCAGCACAGTGAGAAAAACAGCGAAGCAGTGAAAGTGGTTCTTTTTGCAGGTGGAGTAATCAAGATTAATTCTTGATTGATAATTCATTGTTTCTAATAATAGTCCTATCAATATGTGTTAAAAGCCCAGACACTAAATGGGATGGCAGAGGGGTGGGGTGGGGGGGGTGCAGGTTGGCGTGTACCAATCTGTTTGTGCGTTTATTTGGAGCACTGCCAAAGGACACACACGTAGAAGTTCCCAGTGGGGTAGGTCATAGCTGCGCAGTGTATCACTACGTTGGTACGCTCGGGAGAAAATTCTATCCAATCAAGAATTAAAGAGTAATCCTTTCTTAGAGACTGTAATGCCGGAGGATAAGGCAGGCTTTGTGGTAAGCCCTCATCCCCTCCCAACCAAAAGCAACATATGGTCCAGTCTGATTGACGGCTGCCAATGATCTCTGTCATTCATAATAAAACATATTTACAGAAGCAGGTTCAAATTCTTCACATATGTATGAGGAATTATGGAATGCGAACTGATTTTTCCCACCTATTTCATTAAAAAATTAACAAGCTTCCTAATCATGACCTACGTGTTCATCTTTTTATGTTTAGGCAGACTGACACACGCACGCACGCACGCACGCACGCACGCACGCACGCACGCACACACACACACAATAAAGGTGTCTCTTTTTATTTGGAAGTGTCTGCAGCTGCATGTGAGTTGGCGCTACGCTTTCATTCATGACTCATTGTTTGAGTGTGAAGAAAAACAGGGTGAGAGGAGGGGAAATGCCAGCAGTGTGCACTATCTGTGTGAAGCATATGGTATGTAGAAAGGGTCAGTGGGGATGCTGTCAATAATTATCTTTGTGTGTGTGTGTGTGTGTGTGTGTGTGCTGAATCCTTATAATAATTTGTCTTGTGGACATGCTGTTTTGTTTTAGGGGTTTTTTTCTTGCAGGGGGTTAAATACAGCAGGCTATCATATCTGCCCATTCCATATGTAGCTTAGCTTAGTTTAGCAAAAAGACAAGAGGGAAAATAATTACCTTGATCTGTCCAATGGGGAAAAAAAATCTGACTCTCAGCACAACTAAAATGAATTTGTTTCGAAATAAAAACAAAGCCATTTCTCATGGACAAACTAACATCATGTGAACTTAACAACTGCTGAGTATGGCAGTTTATGTCTAGAAATGATCAAACATACATGTTGTTAAGGGAAATTTAGCTATAAGAGAATTTTGTTACCTTGTGACACAAAGAGACAATTTTGCTCCAGTTTTTGCACAAGTGAGAAGCCAGCTAGCTATGGCCTGTGGATTCAATAATCTCTCCATCAACTAGCAGGCAGTATGTCAAAAATTTTCTTTAAAATAAACTTTTCCCCATGTCATCAGTGATGTGCTAATTCTACTCCCATTTGTCCCAGAAGCAAATGATGGATGTATAACTTGTCATTTCCGCATAGCATCAACACATCTGACACGAGTGTTGTGTAGCATAAAAGAGGACTCAGGGTGAAAGTCCCAATGGTGATGAGCACATGCAATTTTTGATGTCAAACGTTTCCTTCTTGCCCCCATCTTACAGCCCTTATTCATTTATATTCTGCTGAGCTGCTTGAGCCTTTGAGCGATAAAGCTGTGAAAGGAGAGTGAACGAAGCATGGATTTGGAAAGGGAAGAGGAGGTCCGGCAACACCATAATGATGAAAGTGAGTTTCCCCCAAGCTGCTCCTGACTTATCTTATGACACACAATAGCAGCTTTAAATGCCCTTGAAGTCGTCTGCGGTGGCTAGTTTGGACTGACGGCGACAAGAATAGGAAACGCTTCATGGCTTTAAATTCTTGATGAAATAGCAATTAAGACACCAAAAGAAGAAGTGAGCCCTAGGTGGCATGAGCAACAACCAAAATAACGAATGAAACAACAAGCGTGTGAGGAGGAAATACATGAAAAGTTAATTCTGCTCTTTGGGGTTTAATTTCGGGCATCTGTGATCACATGTAAACCCTCCCCTGAACGTGTAACAGAGTTGAAACTGAAAATGGCCATTAAGTATTAGCCAGAGCCCAGCGGGTTCACTGCAGAGTTAATGAGCAGTAATCCAGTGGTATTTGACCACAATACTAATGGAAGGATATTCTGCAGGCCATGTGCAGCTAAATCAAAACAAAAGTGTAGAAACTGCACAGAGAGCAGGGAGGTCTGAGACTTCACTTTCAGGGACTCTCATGCACCACCAATTTGTGTGGCTGGAGAAATCCCCAGGGGTCTCTTTCACCTCTCTTTAGGGCAAGTATTTGTGCTTTTTGTCACATGCCCCATGATTATAGCCTTGATGCTGGCACAAGTAATAAGATTAACCACTAAAACCTTGAAGGGAAACAGCTTTTTAGCACCCACGATATCAAGTAACTGAGCGTTTGACCGGCTTTGCCTCCACACTTTTACGCTCCAGCAGTCCAAAGCCAGATTCTTGTCCCAGAGACAAATAAATAGAAAAGTAATACTTTTCACTGTAAAACAAATCAGTAGACAGCAGTTGTTGTTTTTTTTTTAAATATATACAGTATATATACTGATTATAGGGATATAGGGAAATTAGTGGCACACTCTAGTTAGTTTTGAATCATGCATATATATGTGTGTACAGGCGCTGAACACACAAACACACACACAAGGGGCCTGTACGCATGCAGAGGATGTAGAGTGGTGCGCCCCAAATGAGCAACTTGTAAGGGGGACGGTACCTTGCTCAAGGACGCCTCGGCAGTGCTCTGGAGGTGAGCTGACACTTCCCACTGTCAGGTCACCTCCGGGTGTTTGTTTTACTTTAACAGGAGACACATAGTATTTTAATTTAACATTTCCTTGATTGTCCTTTGAATTACAATATTTTTTAATTTATCTTTTCTTTGTGTTGTTCACAGTGTGACAGCTTTTACTTTTTTTTTTTTGGCATTAAATCCAACCAGTTGTCCCAGTGAAACTTTCCATTGCCTGACCTAATAAGTCACGATTCTGAGCAGGTGGAGGGTCAGAGGGTTACGACATCTCAAGTATGTAAGCACTTCTCCTCTCAGCATCTCAGCTCGTTGTATCTTATGAGGTGCAATCAGTTGCCTTGTGCATGGCTGCTCTACCTCCTTGCCCGGTGTCCTGAGGGTAAACCTGGGGGCTGGCTCGCCATCTGCTGCACTCACTGAGGGTGGCACTATAAAATCTGCAGTACCAGTTCACTGACTCCAAGACCAGGTGTTGACCATCTCTTTAAACGCCCTGAAACCTGATGTCTTCCACTGGTTATTCACAGTGACATGATTGCTGATCCAAAGGCACATTTTGCATTAGAATTGAATGTTGGCTTTGATTTGATGCAGAGCCAAGCTGCCTGACAAAACGTTGAGGATTTGTCCCTCACATTTCTGAGTAGACTTATTCTAAACCATCCCTCAGCACTTTTCAAAGATTCAACATTTTCACTGTATTTTACAGGATGCAAATCTAAAGCTGATATTTCCTGTCACATGGCCATGTCTGACTTTTTTGAAAAGCTGTTATCAGATTTCTGAGATTAATTTGCCCCTTGGTGTTACAGCGTCTGCCATGGAAAATCAAACTAACATTTGAAGGCGTGCTGCGGAGACCGGCCTGCCTGATATGCTGGAGCATATCACTGGCAAAACTAATTGGATGTTTGGACTATTTTTAAAGGGTCCACTTTGGATGGTTCTTTCAAGAGCCCACGATAAATAATTAAATTGGCACAGAGAGAGTGGAAGAATATTTAACTGCTACTCCCATTTAAAGGCTTAGCTTTACAAACTATCATCTTAATAATCTCTTATTTTAAACATTCTCCCTAAATCTCTAAGGCTTACAGGCAACATCTGTTGCAGACTCTGCTAGAAAATGTCTTTATTAAAACAACCTGAGACGTTCCTGACATCTGTTTTCCTAATGCTTTCCACTCAGTGCCCATTTAGTCACTTCATGAATTCAGTGTATTCATATGCCATCACTGACTCAAGTTATGCCACAGATTTTTGAAAGGTCATATATTCCTCTCTAAGTCCCCTGTGTCATAGGATGCAGCTTGGCTTAGCCTGCATTAAGTCCTCATAAATCCATGTATGTTTGTCATTTATAGATCCTATCGTTACACTTTGTGAAATCAATGATGGGACTCTCAGGGGATTAATGAGAGGCGGGACATTATCCGCCCATGTTCCCCCAGAGGAAAATCATAGCATGCTGCTTTATTCTTTTTCACAGGCTCATTGACAGAATAATGATGTACAATGCTGCTTTACAAATGAAACAATTTGAACGGCATCGTGTCCAACTCGGGGCTTATATATCAAAGATATTTGGAGGCTGATCTGATGTCAACACCACGCTGATCCATCCAGTAGAGTGAGTCACCACCAGCCAATGAGATCCACCACTCCGAGTACAGACCAAATAAATGCCTAAGTCATTGTTCTGAAACAAAATACAATTTATGATTACCCCTGCCAAAACCCAAACCATAGCTGAACCACTATGGTTCCCCCACTATAGGGGAACCAGACTCCACTATGGATGCAGATCCATCATGTAGCTTTTGATATGACCAGCCAAGGAAGTGGACAGAGGTCACCGATAGCCAATGATCCACCACACAAAGGCCTGAGAGAGAGAACAGGAGAGAGAGGGAGAGAGAGATAGAGAGAGCAAGGGCGAGAGTGGTGCTTGAGAGACCAAAATGGCAGCTTCATATCTTCTTAAGGTCTAATAAAAATTGAAATCACCTTGAAGAACAAAAATGGATGGTAAAGGTGGCTTCTTGCTCTGACTGCTCTCCCACTGTCCACACAACATCGCTCTCAGCTCCCTGAACTGATTTGGCTCCAAGCCACAGCATCCCAGGCTCCAGGAGAGAATATGAATGGCATTAGCTCCAGGCTGTTGCCATGGTGTTGACTTATTTACTGTACATCAGCCCACTGACTTCAAACAGCACACTGCACATTTTGGCTGCCATATTAGTGTCAGTGTTATCATCCAAAGGACACATTTCCACTGGGTGTTTTAAAATATTTAAGTGTGGCTGCCTGAACAACAGAAGTTATGGGCAGATGCAAAACGTCCTGCGAGCTGTAAATATAATGACCAATATGTATATGTATAGCTGTGCATTATTATTATTTTTATTATTACTATTTTTACCTCAATCAAGTCCACATTTTACTTCTTGCTATTTCCATTAATGGGACACATCATAAAAGACAGATACATTCCAACCAACAAAACAGAAATTATGTTTTTTTTAAAAGGAAAAACAGTTCATTTTTTTCTTGATATTGGCTTCTAATGAATACCATTCTGTGTACCCCAGACCCAATTTGGGTTTCCACTGTTCAATGTCTTGTGCAGCTGTTTTCTTGAGCAGCAGCTGGCCTCAGATTCTAATGAAGCCACATGTGGGACGCATCACTGACATTCAACTTGGCCAATAATCAATGTGCAGGGCGAGTGAATGCATGGATTATTGGAGAGTCTGGGGGATGGCGCTGTTAAATTATGTCAGTCATGATATTCTATTATTCTTTGTGGAATAACAAAAGTGTAGGTTTGAGATTAAAACATCTAACAGAAGCACAGCGCCCATTACTGTATTCGGCAGCATAAGTGTGAAATTTTTTTACTTTGTCTGCAAAACTTTCTGTGCTATAACTGTCTCATTAGGCCCCATAAGTTTGGAGTTGTGGTCACCACCATGACATATTTGTGCAATACTCTTGTAATTAAGTAAATGCATAAGGGATATTTTCTTGACTTCTGGGTTTTTTCCACCAACTATGATATATTCAGATCTGTGCAAACAGTTCTGTTCACTTTCCTCAGACTGAAAACTAAGAATTAGATTTCTTTTAAAGGCTTGACTTAATGAGTTTGTGTAATGCTTCTATTCCAAGACACTGGTTGTGTCTGCCTCCTCAGATCATGCACTAATGAGATGAAAACAGTACATTATGATTATATATTGTGACTAAATGAGATAATGAAGATAATTCATGAGAAGGATGAACCATTTACTGTGATAAAATCTCATAGTCCATTAGAGCTCATCTGCAGAGGGTGGGGCAGGAAAATATCCCTGACCGCAAGCTCCACTATCCTGAGGTGTTCTGGGATGAAAGGGGCAAAACATGAAAGAACGTAAATACTATCGTGAATAGTAGTAAATACAAACATGAATAATTAGAATACAGAAATCAGTCACAAAAACAATTGATATGATAAACAATACTTTTGATTAATTTATTTTTAGTGACTTGAATCTGCCTTTTTCTTTTTTTTGAGCAATATATAACCCATAAAACATAGGGCATTCCCCAACATTGGACTGTAGACCACTTTTTTTTCTTCCCCAGGAAAAGGTCAGTAATGTGACAGGTTGAATTACATCTTTCAACGTTCAAACATGCAGTCAGAGACTGCAACATCCGGCTACACCCCTGAATTCTAAATTTTACCCTGACCTACTTGCATAGGTCAAAGATCAAAGCTAGTGCTCTGCCCTACTTTCATAGATCAAAGCACTAGCTTTGATCTATGGTCTTATGCACACTGGCCTTCTCCCTCATCTTTCTATCTTATCCAGTTCCTTAGTGTACAAAAGTTGAAATTTGACCTTGACCTAGTTTTCTCAAGGTCAAGGTCATCATGTCATTTTCATCCCCTTTTCACCCCCATGTGTGTTGTGACACATTCTACCTCTGATTAAAAAAAATCTATCTTCAGTTGAAGTCTTGCAGCATGTTCCATCATCTGTCGATGTATAAAAAAATGTTACAAGATGCATTGAAGTGTCTAATTTTTAGTTTCCAATCAAATTCTTTCCATAACTATTTATTCCTTTATGACTACTGGAACATAAATCTTCACATTCCTTATCGTCAGTTATGGTATTCAATTCTAACTCCCATTTTTCTTTGATGCTCAAAGTATTTTGAGAGATATCAGTTTATGTGTATGCGAGACAAATTATTTCCTTTTCTTTGTGGCTCATAATATAGTGTTGTATTTGGAGGTATTTATCCAATTTATTTCATGGAAAACTAAATCATTGTCCTTAGATTCAGTTTTGTATTGAATCCACAGGTGGTACCGCTTTCTAGTGATAGATGGCAGTATTGAGCTTTCTGTATGAAACCGCTTGTCAAGCAAAACCAAAGAAGAAGAAAACAACGAAGAAGAAGCAGAAGCCCACACGTGTGCTAAAGCTAAATGTCTGCCAATCTTGTGCCTTTATATGTCATACGCTAGGTTTGATATCGCTTTAACTCACAACGTAAAATAGCAGTTTATAGTCTTTAAACTGTCTTTAAGAGCCTTTAAACCGTGATCATGGCTCAGAGGAAGAAGAAACTGATGAAGAAGAAGAGACACACAACCAGAGAGCCAGAGACCGACTCTGACCGGGGAGACTTTGAGTTAGCGGCTGAAGTTAAGGACGATGACTCAGTAAGAAGAAGAAACTTTTGAAATATATACGTAAACAGTGGATGATAGTATTACGTAATGGTGTCATTTATAGTTATGAATGTGTGTCGATACTAACTTACATGTTGTACAGTTGTCTGTCACTGGGGGTATAGCTCAGTGGTAGAGCATTTGACTGCAGATCAAGAGGTCTCCGGTTCAAATCCGGATGCCCCCTTGAGCGTTTTTTGTCAACACTTTACAGTAAAGACGTGTTTGAATAGTTACATGAGTTTTAGGAATGTTACACAGCGATCACGTCCACAATACACCTGTAATGGCTCAAGACTGAATAACATAAACTTTACAGGAACTAAGAGTGTTTTCCTTTAGTAGAATTGTCAATACCAAATATAGTAAATGTGTACATGAGGGAAAACGTCTTTCATGGTTAAAAATGTTGATACCATGTTCATGTTGCTAACAAAATGACTTTTTTTTCTGGTGTCACAGCCTGGGCGGAAAATGCTGCGGTTCCCGGCCTCATCAGACTGCCTTTCAGATGTGGAGCCTGACACCAGGCAGCTGGTCAGAGCCCAAAACAAGAAAAAAAAGAAGTCCGGAGGTTTCCAGTCCATGGGTAAGACCCAGTTGTACATAAAGGGCTACTTGCCACCTTTTCTGCAAAGGGAAAACGACAAAATAATTATTTACGATTTCAGGCCTTAGTTACCCTGTATATAAAGGTGTCATGAAGAAGGGTTACAAAGTCCCTACTCCTATCCAAAGAAAGGTAAGTTGGTCCTCATTTACCTTTCTGACATTAAACATTTGTGACTCTCAACAGCACAGTATTTCAGGTCTGATTCTCTTTGCCACTTCAGACTATACCTATGATTTTGGATGGCAAAGATGTGGTAGCCATGGCCAGGACCGGCAGCGGGAAAACGGCCGCCTTCCTCGTGCCGATGTTTGAGAAGCTGAAAGCTCCTCAAGTCCAAACTGGAGCCAGGGCCCTCATTCTGACCCCCACCAGAGAGCTGGCCCTGCAGACCATGAAGTTCACCAAAGAGGTCAGGCTGATGAAGTGTTTGCTGATGTAATGTCCATATAATTATTGAGTGATGCTCCTCTACTTTTCAGTGCTTTTCTTTTTTTTAATTCTGTTGTGGTGCTATAGTTGGGAAGATTCACTGGCCTCAAGACTGCATTAATCCTTGGAGGAGACAGGTGAGTCACTGCCTGGTATCGGAATCCTGTTGCATTTTTATTGCTGTGCCACAATTTTTGCATGCTCTGCGCTCCTTGAGCTCAGAAATGAATATAAATGTTCTGTTCTTCCTCAGTATGGATGATCAGTTTGCTGCTCTTCATGAAAACCCTGACATGTGAGTGCTTTGCAGTGCTAACTGATAATGTTCCTGCCCATCCTCGTGCTATAAGCTTTAGTCCTGATCTCTGTGCTGCTTCCCTCAGAATCATCGGCACCCCTGGCCGTCTGATGCACGTCGTCAAGGAGATGAACCTCAAACTGCAAAATGTGGAGTATGTGGTGTTTGATGAGGCTGACAGGTAGGAAATAGGCTCATTCCTTTGCAGGTGGCATGTTTTTACTTCACTATTACACGCATAACATGTTGGTGTGTTCCAACACTCAGGTTGTTTGAGATGGGCTTCGCGGAGCAGCTTCAGGAAATCATTCGCAGGCTTCCGGACACCAGACAGACTCTACTGTTCTCTGCCACACTTCCCAAACTGCTGGTGGAGTTTGCCAGAGCTGGTGAGTTTAGTGATCAGTCCTGAATGAAACACCTCAATCATTAGAGTGATGTACACGGCAACAAACTGCTGTTTGAGACCCAAGTTAAACCAGCTTTTTAATTTTTTCCAGGGCTGACTGAACCAGTATTGATTCGTCTGGATGTGGATACAAAGATCAGTGATCAGATTAAGGTAAAGGAAGACAGATTATTTTTTTTCTAGTGCATCATGCAGTTAATAGTCATGCATAACAGGGATGAAAGCAACCTCGATTCTCAAGTACGTGTCAAAATAAACTCTGACATATTATGCTGTCTATCTCCATGTTCTCTGAATTCTTTAAAAACAGCTCAGCTTACAGCAGTTCTTGTAAACTGAGTTAATGATTGGAACATTCAGAAATAAAACAATGAACAATAAAGCAATGAAATTGCATGCATGAAACCAAACAGCTGGGTTTTAGTTTGTCTAAATGTCTAAAAGTACAAAAAGTAGAAAAGTATATATAAGTAAATAAATAAATAAAAGAACTCAAGTGTGTGTACAAATTCAAAATTTCCCTGGTTTTCGCCCAGCTGTCGTTTTTCCACCTGCGTATGGACGACAAGACAGCTCTGCTGCTTCATCTGCTGAGGAATGTGGTGAAGCCTCAGGAGCAGACTGTCGTATTTGTAGCCACTAAACACCACGTAGAATACGTCAAAGAAGTAAGAAACATGCGCTCCACTTGTTTCTGTGACTGTGTGTGTGTTGCCTTGATGAATCCTCACATTCTCAGGTTTTTCAAATCCTTGGTTTTGATTGATAAATGTTTTTGCTTTGCTGTCCAGCTGCTGTTGTCAGAAGGTGTAGAGTGTGCCTATATCTACAGTTCACTCGATCAGACTGCCAGGAAAATCAACATTGGAAAATTTGTGCATCGGAAAGCTATGGTACTAATTGTGACCGATGTAGCTGCTAGAGGAATAGACATCCCCCTGCTGGACAATGTCATCAACTACAACTTCCCTTCTAAGGCCAAGCTCTTCTTGCACAGAGTTGGTGAGTTGCTTATACAACAACAACAAAAATATCCTACCAATTTTTTTTAGTGTGCCAAATTTTAAAACAGGGAAGAACTGATGATTTTCATTGACCTGTCTTTTCCCATCAGGGCGTGTGGGACGTGCTGGTCGCACTGGCTCAGCCTACAGTATGATTTGTCAAGATGAGATACCTTTTGTCTATGACCTTCACCTCTTCCTTGGAAGGCCTGTCCAGTTCGCCACCTCCGAGCACACACAAGGTAGGCTTCTCAGAAGGTCTGGATTGATCTGCTCGACTGATCTGAAGCGCTGACTTGACCTGTCACTCGTCACAATCTTCTCCTCTCTGCACAAATCTACATCCCCCTTTACAGATTGTGAGGGGGTGTTTGGTCGGGTCCCTCAGAGCATCCTCGATGACGAAAGTGCCCATCTGAACACAGCTCACGAAAACTCCCTTGATCTGCATAACCTGCATCGTGTATCAGAGAACGCCTACAAGCAGTATCTCAAGTCTCGACCAAACCCTTCCCCTGAGTCGATCAGAAGGGTCAAAAGCACAGATTTGTCCTGCATGGCTATCCACCCAGTACTTGGTCAGTTTAGAGGAGAAAGAAACGTGAAGAGTGGTGATGCTATGCAGACTGAAGTTGGTGGTAACCTTTCAATCTTCTTTCAGGCTTGGGTTTGGAGAAAATGGAGCTGGAGCGCCTTCATATAGTCGATGCAATCAAAGGCTACAAATCCAAATCAGTGAGATTTATTAGATTATAATGCAAAGGCCTCTGTGTTGCATCTTCATGTTAACCTGTGATAAAAGAAAAAACTTTCTTTCTCTTCACGCAGACAATCTTTGAAATCAACTCTAGCAGTAAGACACAAGCCAGTGAGGTGATGCGGACCAAACGCTCCAAAGACAGTCGACTAGTGGATAAATTTAACAAACAGAGAGACAGCCTGGCTGCAGAGAGTCAGCGACAGAGGCCCAACAAGCCCTCAACCTCTAACAATGATTTTCCACAAGCACCAAGCAATGAAGACGATGAGCTAAAAGCAAGAAACTTTCTACTTCTACTTGAACATTTTGTCTCTAAATGTAGAGTACAAGAATTAGGACAACCATGAAAAATATGCTGTTCCACAATTAATGCAGAAAGTTAGATGGTCTAATTATGATCCATCGTATAGCAAAAGACATGCGCTGTGAAAGGTCGTTTTCATTAATTATTGATGATTAGTTTTGGTTTAAAAATTTTAACCAGCAAAGTACAATCTTCTCAAAGTAAATTTCATAAAGAGTATGATGATTACTTTAGGATTTTGCTTAAAATATTATTTAAAACATTTGTTGACAGATTTGTTCAGATGATGCATAAACGTCAGCGTAATCTTTAATAAATGTTAACCTTTGTTTTGCTAATCTGAATTTTGCTCACAGCACTATTTCTACTAGCCTCTACTAGTCTCATTTTCACAAGCAAATATTTAATTATTCCACCAGGGGGTGTTTTCTGCTGTGGTTGGTGACAAAAGGAGACATCCACAGGAAGATGGGGAAAAACTGCCAAAGAATAAGAAAAGCAGAAAGTCTGGCAAAGATGAGGATTATTACATCCCCTACAGACCCAAAGACTTCAACTCTGAAAGAGGGTAAAGCCTAAATATAGGTCTGATGAGGAAAATGGCATCAGAAGTGATTCAAATTTGTCATCCGAGTTAAACCCCATGGCTCCTGTTCTCCCTCATGTCAGGCTAAGTCTCAGTGGAGAAGCCTCAGCTTTTGAACAACAGGCATCCTCCGCTGTCCTGGATCTGATGGGAGACGAGGGAGATCGACTCAACCAACACAAACACATGATGAAATGGTGAAAGTTTGATTATGTTGTAAAACATGTCTCTCTCTCCTCCTCTTTGAGTCTATATGTTTCTGATTTAACTATTAAATTCTATATCTCTTGTGTGTCTTCATCACGGGTAGGGACCGCAAAAGGAAGCGCTTTGTGAAAGAATCGGGAAAGGAGGACCAGAAGAAGAAGATCAGAACAGACGGCGGACAGGTCATCAATAACAAGAAGAACAGGAAGAACTTGTATCCCTTCAAAACATTCTCCTATTGCTGTTATGTATGATGCTCGCTCCTACAATATTTAGCTTCATTGCATAGAGATGTGGAACTTAACGCCCTTTTAGTTACGAGGACTGGAAGAAAAAATACAGGATAGACGACGCAGGATCAGACGGAGAAACGGCAGGAGGAGCAGGAAGGAGGCCAGCTGGAGGTAGAGCGTTTGTTGTCTCAACACTTTCCATATAGGCGATCACATGCGATGGGATGCTCATTCATTCATTTTCCATACCGTTTTCCCGGGTCACGGGGGTTGCTGGAGCCTCTCCCAGCAACCCCCACCTGTATTCTGAGAGCGGAGAGCCGTCATCGGAGTGTGTGGTTTAAGCAGATCAGACATGTAGGCGGGAGCAAGCCCATTAACGCTTTTATACATCATTAAAAGTACTTCAAAGTCAGATCTAACAGGAATTGGGAGCCAATGTAATGAAGCTAATACTGGGGTGATGTGGTCAAATTGCCTGGTTTTAGTTAATATTCTTGCTGCTGTATTCTGAATCATCTGAAGGCTTCTGATACTAGACCGAGGCAACCCCGGTAGCAGAACATTGCTATAGTCAAGTCTAGAGGACAAAAAGTCATGAATCAGAATCTCTGCATCAGCCATAGATAGAGAGGACCTAATTTTGGAGACGTCACGTCTTTAATATGCTGATCAAAAAAGAGAGTTGACTCTAACTTAACTCCAAAATTCTTGACTGTTGAACTTTGGAATATCATACAGTTATTTTCAGACATAGTTGTTCAAATTGGTGTTTATGTCAGGCAGGGCCAATGATTAGCATCTCAGTTTTGTCTGGATTGAGCATGAAATTACTGGACATCCAACAATTCACGGCAGAAAGACATAACAATGGAAACGTATTCCAAAGCTGCATATAATTCGACCAAGAGGTGCAACATATAGGGAGAATAGCAAAGGACCAAGTACATACCCCTGAGGTACGCCATATTTAACATCGGAGAAGGTGGATCCTTGTGCTAAGATAAATAGTGGTGGTATCAATATTTTTGTTATTTTGCTTTCCTAGCATGAAGAAAGTATTCAAAACAAGCTTGTATTATAAAAAGTCATTTTTTTCTCATTATTTTGAAAAAGTAGTATTTTATCTTGATCCTCGTTTGTTTCCTCTGGCTTTCAGGTCGTGGTCGTGGTCGCGGTCGTGGCCGGCGAGGTCCTCAACCCCAGGGTCCTAATCTCCAGAGGCCTGCTGGATCTCAACAAACCCCCGGTGGCAGCAAAGTCCGTTCAGAGCTGAAGACAAAGGATCAGATCATAAAGCAGCGCAAGAAACGTCAAAAGCAGCAGTTCCTGCAGAGCGGAGGCCTGAAGAAACTCCGTACCAAGAACAAAAAGTGGCTTGGAGAAGTTAAGAAGTCCGGTTTTGGACGAGGCGGCCAGAAGAAAGGCAAGATGAGGAAGAAACTCTGAGGAGGACTCTCATCAGCAGACGATGGTCACCATAAGGCTGATGATGGATAATGACGGATCTCTTCTCAAACCTCCTTAAATTATTTCATATCTTTCATATTTGTGGATGAAAGGAGTGTTTCTAGACTGTAAAGATGAACTTCACTTGTTTCCATCGCTGAACTCACTGTTCAGGGTGGACGATACCAGGTTCTCCTGTTTTAGGATGAAATGTTTTTGAATGCAGAGTTATGTCTGTATACTGTACATTATTAACTATTTCCAAAATACAGGTAACAAAAATGAAAATATTTTGACGTCTTCATTCTCAGATACAGGTACGTGTATAGATTGGTACATCTATTTTGGCAAAGGGAGTCCTTAGACTCAATTAAAGAGGTACTATGATGGGTTTAATGTCCCACAGAGTGAGCGACATTTCTGCAACAGACATGGACATGCCTTCTTCATTCTGTCCGTATCCTGTTTGATCCTCCCTCCCAACAATCTGCTTTACTTGTAATTAAACAGGTAATGTTGCGTCTCACAGCCTCCTGCTGCGAGGTGATGCCTTCGTTTATTTCAGAGATGTTATGGTTGGAAAGATACTTTTTTGAAGCTCTGGATCCACCAGATTTAAATATATCTGTCTCCTGTAAACGATAGGAACAGTTGGAATTGGATTTTGCATCAGGTTGATTACAAGGTACGATGCTGCTCTCTGTAGGTAAAATACTAGTACTGCAAGTCTGAGCATCCCAGAGCTGCTCAGGATTACTGGATTCATTCGCAGTTTATTCATTAGCAATAATGAAAGATCACCCCTGTCTATGAAATAAGAGGAAAGTCAGGAAAAAGAAGAAGGGGAAAGCTGAGAATTATATGATACAAGATGTAATGAAGTAACTTAAAAATTGCCTGATGTAATATTAAGAGAAACATGCAAGTCTTGTCATATGGTTAAAATAAGTTCAAAAGTTTCCCTCAGATTAATAACTGACTGGCTTTGACCTCTGTCATCTTTTTTTTTAACTGCATTTCAATATCTTAATAATTTGTGTATCTTTTGCATTGTTTTAAATTTCACCACGCCAAACTAAACTCAATGAAAATGTAATGAAATGTTAAGTTTTCTTTTTAAAATGCTACCTGTGGGAGTAAATTCACCAGTAATATATTGAACAGCAGTGTATCTGTCACACAACAGCTCAGCCATCATATATTTAAGAAGCACAACATCTGGCCTTTTTCCCGGCCGCATGTCAAATGATTGTGTAATTTATTTTCTGCTGTATTGTATATTCGTCGATCATCCTGTAAAAGCAGAGTTACCTCTCTTATCTTGGGCTTCTGGGAAGGTGCAAAGCATGACCACATGCACGGCGGCTTCAGAGGGAAGAGCAGCTCTACACCGGTGAAAGTGAGGGAGATAATGGGTGCAGTCCATCTGGATGTAGTTACAAGGGTTAGCTGTTTTTTGATGATAATGTGCACATGCTATCATAGGTCATTCATGACTTTCTTCGAATCTCCTCCGTGAAGATTTGTGCCTCCCGGTTGTGTGTGTGTGTGTGTGTGTTTGTGTGTGAGAATCTTGCTAAAGATGGAAGATGGGCGGTGTGTCGTAGGTAATGTATTTTGTCCACAGCAGAGTCACCATGGAGATTGTCACTGGACACACACCAGAGCACTGTCATATTTCATAGCAGGGGATCTTCCTAACAGAATGCATTCATAAAACACACGGGCTCATCTTTCCAGGGGTTAAAAACTGCACAGTTTGGGTTTGCAGTGCAGTTTATGGCAAGTCAATGCTTTTTAAATCATTAAGTAGAACAAAAGAAGAAGAAGAAGAACAAAAGCATTTCTGCTGCTTGGAACTTACATTGTTGTTTTTTTCTGATATTTCAAAATGTAGTCTTCACATTTAGTAGATTTTAAGTGACATAGTGGATGGATTCGTACAAAGAATTCAACTACTGTATATGTTTTTTTTGTGTCTGAAGAACTGATGGTCCTGCAATTCTAAAATTCTTTTTTTTTCCATTGAAGAAATACAATCCCACTGAAAGTCAGTGATGCAGCTGAATATTACATAACTGTTGTTTTTGTCAGGGGAGGGGGCAAATACGATTTCTGCTGGACTTCTTCACTAATTCAGCTACAACTGAGACATGATGATTTCAGAGACGAGACACAAATTACACATAAGAGAGAGTGTGAGAATGTGTGAGAAAGGAGGTAATGAGGGGCAAACCGTGGTCAGGCTATAAAAAGTAATATGTGGAAGCCATCATCTAGACAGGGCATTGGTGCTGGCTGTCCTCTAATTACCCAGGACAGGAACAAACTGGAGTCAAGGAGGTTACGTTGCCTGGAATATCAGTTAATCCTCATGCAGAGATAATGAGCCACGCCATGCCTTCACCTCACATCCCTTCCGCTGTAGAACTGTCCCTCACCCTCCTTGTCTAAGCAATGGCCCCTGGCCCCCATCCCAGAACCCTTCAGAGCTGCAAGCAGCTTTACATGCAGGAGGAACAGCAGCTTTATCTCTGTTTGGGCTTCCCAGGATGGACACAGCATCCACTCGAGATACGCGAAAGAGCCTGAGCATAAGAGAACTGCTGCCCTCTGAAGAGTGGGATTGAAATGCCAGGCAGACGTTACAGTGGGAGTGTTGCTGCCTGTGTTTATATCTGCTGATGACACACTGTAATTACTGGTTAAGTAGTTTTAGTTGCACAACTTTTTAAACCTTGAGCATCTGATGATCAACACGTACCACATCCCGTTTTGTTGAACGCATCTGGTGGTGCGTTCAATCCCTTTTTTTTTTAATCCTGGAAACATCCAGATGTTTTATTACCCATCTCACATTTCTTCTATAGGTTTGATTTTCTGATTTACGAGCTGAGTCTTAAAAAACCTGGCTGCCTGTCCTGGAGCACACTAACAAGGAGGGACTCCGCTTCCAGGTACATCAGCAACATTTCAGATTTCTCCTCTTGTGTATTTTGAAAATATTGTGTAATTATGCATAGTGACTGTACAGAGGAGAAGACATCAGTTTACAAAGTTATGATCAGAAGAGTTTTGGACAAGTGAACAACATCCAAGTCATTCATAAAATGAAAAAAAAAATCAGATAACAAGACTTTATTGACAGCCTCTTGTAAATTTAATGTAACAGCAACGGCTCTGATCTGCATGACTAGTCTAACTGGAAATTTAAAAAAATATACAATCAAAATATGAATAAAAATTATATTCCACATTAATTTGACTCTTATTGCAGTATTTACCCATCCAGAACAGAAATAACTGCCCTCTGGATTCATACGAACGCCACATAAAACGCCCACATATCTCATTAATCTTAATCTACAATCGAAGCAATTATCTGTTTGTAGATATGTGAGTGTGTTGTGTCTTTCCCGAGCGGCCGTCCCTGCCGTCTGGTCTCCTGTGTGCACTCCCTCTGATGATAAGGCTGCTGCCCTTTCTCAGGCTATCAGTCACAAGGCAAAAGGCCACTTGAGGAATGACAGGGGCCAACATGACTGACATTAGCCGCTCTCAACTCAGCTATTCCTCCTTTCTCCTATGCAGGAAACTGAAAGTGGCTCCTTCAGGGATGAATGTCTTCATATTATTTTGCTTTTTTGCTTTTTTTTTTTTTTTGCATAAAGGTCACAGAGTGCTGCTTGCTAAGACTGGGTGGAGCTGAGATGTTAGGTCAGCTGCTGGTTAGCTTGGTTTATTGTCATATTGTAATTACAGTGCTGTGGCTTTGTTTTGAAAACAGGCAGCTCATGAAGATGTTTGGACCCAATCTGCCATGCAGACGCTTGAAGGGAACCTTAAATTAGCCCAATCATAAGGGAATAACTGTAGTCAGCACGACCGTCTTTGAGCCAAAATGTCCTAATTAGGCATAGAAATGTCTGTTGGGCTGTTTGGACTGTGGGCAATTATAACAGTAAGTTGAATAGGAACCAGATTGGGAAAATGATCACACAAATCTGAAAACCATTGAAAAATGTGAAATCATGATGAAGTGCGAGCAGCTGAAGTTCAAAAATGGCGCTAACAGTTTATAGCAGATCCAAATAAAAATTTAAAAAAAAAAAAAACCTGATCCGCGACTTATCTTTCCTATAAAATATATCTTCGCCACTGTTTGTCTGTTTGTTTGTTTTTTGATATAAACCACTAAATGGATTTTAACCAAATGTGGTGTGAGGGTTTTAAGGCATGTGGTGGGGAAGAAACCCTTACATTTTGGAGTGAATCTGGATAAAGGGGTGGATATGGGGATTTTTTTTTCTTTTCTTTTTTCAACTTTTTGCACAATTTCCATCCATTATGGTTTTCATGCTTTTGTGACATGGGATAATGGGGAAAATGAGCTGCGCTGGCAGAGCTTTGTGCTCTAGTGAGTTCTGTCTAGTTCACATTCTACACAAAACTATACTCTTCGCGTGAAAAACCTTTCTTAAAAGACCTCTGCTGGTGTGTTTCAACGATTTCTGATAATAGTAACCTGTGCATCACATGACACGCCATCGACGCCATTTAACTAAGGTGACCTTATCAATTTGGGATGTTAGGTGTAAGGTCAAAACACCAAAAAAAGCAAAGTCCCAGTCGAAATATGTTTGTGATTTACTGAAGCTTTAGGGTGTCAAGGACAAATTCAGATTTTTCAGGGGTTAAAGACGTTTGACATAAATGCTCTGCTGTTTCATTACCATCCCTCTTCTCAAAACGTTCAAGCATCCAACCATATGAGTCCTGATGAAACAATGCAGTCTGAAGCGGCCACCTGCCAATTGTAACGTAAAGAACACCTTTCATTGCCAGAGAAGTGTGTTTCTACTATGATCTGTTGCGTCTGTCAAGCTATAAATCTGAATGCACCCTCTGAGAAAGGAAAGAGACTTCTCAGCTGAGACTATTACGTCTATAGCGAGCTCCAAAACAGTGTTTCCGCTTTTTGCTTTCGTGCCATTAAATTGAAATACAGTCACCACGAAGAAGGCCTCTTTTTTATTTCTTTGCACCTCCTTTTTTCTTTTTACTACCCTTAACATCTTCTACTCTTTCCATATTTTGTGTCGCAGTGACCACAAAAACCTGAAAATAGAAGTTGGGACTGATGTGTGGACCCAACACTAGGGCTATGTGGAGAATCTGCTTAGAGAATTAATTTCGCTCTTATATTAAATATATAAACATTATGAGTCTTTATTTGTCTAATTCATATTATTGGTCCAAAGTTCAGAGAGCTGGAAATATAAGAGACAACTCTGTGTTGTGCTGCTGAGGGGAAACATGTTGGCATGGAGCCCCAGCCCATTGGATCAGGAATCAAAGAGGGTTATTTTTGGGGATGTTCGGGAGCCTGGGACCCTGTCCGAAAGCCCTTATAAAGAGCTCTTCTTGGGTGTGTGGAAAGTGGGTTATCAACTCCACTGTCTGCAACTATTCAACACCTTCCACCCCTCTCCTGTTCAGATACGGCCATGGCTCCCTGAAGCGACCCGGGGAGCTTACGGAGCACTTTGGGTACATCTCTTTGTACAGCATTTCCCCTCACACCCTGCCATTCCTTATACCAGCCCATTCAATTTCACACATACGGATTTAGCTGATAAATGTTTTATTTCACTTTCTGCAATCCACTCACCCCAGCCTCTCCAGAGCCCATATCCATCTCTGCTTTCTCATCTGTTTTGCATTATTGATTAACAGCAAAACAGAGGTGTGCTGTGCTTTGACAGTATCACCAGGAAGCCGAGGGGTTAATGGGGTTTCAGTGTAAAGCTGTGTTGTACTTATTTAAGTGTGCAAAGTGTGATTATGTACAATGCCAAATTTGCGATTAAACACAATATCAACCATTATTTATTCATAGTTTATTACTGAAGAGAAATGTTATCCTGTCACATATGCAATTCTATTTATTTATCTTAGTTTTAATTATAACTCAAGCAAGGTAAGCTCATTCTAAACCAAGTTGTAAAATTTAATTTGGTATTATACAAATGGGAAAATGCTATAATGGCATCTTTAAATTCTCCTCCTTTGTTTGTGTTTTTCCCTTTTCTCCTGTCCTGATTTCAGGAATGTTTTCCCAGTCTCTCTTTTCACCCTCTGTGAGCGCCCTTGTCTCGATGTTGTTGCGCACTTCATTTGTCTTCCCCGGGATCAGAGAGAGAGAGAAAAAAAAATCAAAATAATCACTGGACATTAAAGCGGGAGAAAGCTGAAGACAAAGGGTGGATAGCAAGATGACAGAGTTCATTAAGACTGAACACAGAGAAAACAGTTATTTTACTCATCATGTTCAACAAGTCTCTGGATACAAATGAAAAATTTCTAACAAACAAGCAATACATACATTCGATTATTGTCGCATGATTAATATTTCATGCTTGACATTGTAAGTGTTTGGCTTATATGCTTTACTTTCATCCCAGTAATGAAAAAGTATTTTTTTTAAACATCAATCATGTATCAAACATTTCCATTGCTCTTATATTGCACATTATAACAACATTTTTATTTCTTTAGAAAATATAATATGGAAGGAGTCTCTTATATTTTACAAGCAAAGCCCATGTAAATTAAAAAGTAGAACATTTATCTTATTTTTCCTGTTTATAATTTAAATATCAAATCTGTTGGTGGATTGCTCTATCCACACAGTCCATTGTATTGTTTTATTTTTGAAAATAAAACATTACAATGTGTTATACTTCATCAAAAAAAAAAAAAAAAAAATTCACTAAAAAAAGAAAACATTGAAAAATGCCAATATCCTCATTCACCGATGCACTAAACTTTGAACCAAAAGATGGCGCTATAACCATTGTCCAAGGGCAGACGCAGCGTGCTGGAAGCCTGAGAGCTTCTCTGAGGCCTCCCATCATGCTTAGAGCTCTGGATATTTGTGAATAGGTTTGAAGTGATCCTAGTCTCTGAGTCGCCAAACTGGAGAGCATGGAAAACTGACGAAAGAATTCATCAGAGTTCAATGACATTTAACAATAAGCACGATGTTTGGAAAGCGGGTATCATTTCTTCATAATATATGTAACCCTCCGTCTGTTGAGTTACTGTAGGATACATCGAAGAATATAAGAACTTACATCAAACCAGGTGCAGAGCAGGTAAAACACTTCACATCTGTGTGTTGAATAACATGGATGTGAGTGACCTAAAGTTACAGCCACAGCGACTGGAGAAGGGGAATTGAAGCGCTGTAACCTTTTCCATAAGGAGACGAAGGTTTGTGATTGGTTGAAGACTATTTTCAGAGTCTCCCCCCCCCCCCATGCTCCTCCCCTCCCCCTCACACCAGACCCTGGATGGCACGCAAGGCCCTGACCACTGCTGCAGCCTGGCGCCAAGGGGGTACAGAATATGTGTGTGTGTGTGTGTGTGTGTGTGCGTGTGTGTGTGTGCGTGTGCGTGTGTGTGTGTGTGTGTGTGTGTGTGTCTGTGTGTGTGTGTACCATTCCAAAGGGCCGAGACCCCGGATATGTTGTGGAAGTGTGCAGTGGACAGGGGCCAGACAGGAGGTGACCTCTGGAGGAAGCTCAGCCAGCCCTATAGGCCGAGCAGCTATCAATCAACATCCTTTGTCCCGCCCCCAAACCGACAACTTCAAACACAGAAGGATTAAAACCCACAGTTGGCTTTTCTTTTTTATAAAAAAAAAAATTATCTGTAATATAATTACCATATTATATTCATGATGCTCATGGTTAAGAATCTGGATATAGTTTCAAATAAAACATAAAAATGTTTTCATCCACCTTTCATTGATAGAACAAATGGAAAATAACTGTTTACATGCTCCTTTGGATCCTGTAACTTGCAAAACATGATTGTTGTTGTGATAAATCCAAGAATGCTGATTAATCCTCAAGTGATCTCTCATGCTATTTCATTATAGAACGTGAAACCACATCTGTACCTGTAGCTGGTGAACATGGTTATTTATTAGTCCTGTGAACCCCACTGTAATTTAGCAGGGGCACTTTCATTACTCCCAATCCCTGGCAATCGCAGATCAAAGCTGAGGGTCGATGTCCCTCCTCTGCAGGCTGTCCAGAGTCGAACCTGCACTTCGGACAAATGACCAACAGGTCAGGATCTCAGTTCCGCTGAGGGTAGAGGCCAAGGGCCCTGGACTGACCCTGGACTGATGCCACTGTGCTGTGGACTGTATGGGTTTAAGATTCAGACAGAAATGTTTTGTCAACTAGTGTTGCAGAAATGGTGGTAGTACTGTTGATGATGAGATAATGGTTTTATAGCAACTCAAGTTTTTACTGTCTGCATTATGCCAAATTCTGTGGTAATCTCCTCTTTGTCAGTGTTCAAAAGTGACCTGCGCTGCAAAATGTTGCAGCGGGATTGACAGTTTCTCTATGGTGACAGATCCAACACACATCTGGAGAAAATCAATGATAATATTGATAACAATAACTTATAATAACTAATAGTAACTAAGTGCCTGTCAAGGCTGTACAGAATTAAGAAAGCAAGAGCTCAAAAAAATTGTGATGTTGGCTGAAGAGGAGATCTAGCCGTCAAGCTGCTTTTGTGAGTGTAAATAAAACACTGTCATGTTTTAAGACACGGACAAACAAGAAATTTATCTGTTTAATGTCATCATTGTTATTTACGGAATTTACCAAGTAATGATATTCCTGCTTTAAAACTCTATAAATGTTTACAAACCTAACGTTATATATATATGTATGCATGTGTGTGTGTGTGTGTGTGTGTGTGTGTGTGTGTGTGTGTGTGTGTGTGTGTGTGTGTGTGTGTGTGTAAATATATATATATACTTTATACTATATACTGTATACACACACACACACACACACATACACACAAGGATATATATTTTTTAAATGCCGTATTTTAATGACATCATGCTGAATCCTGCTTTCCTTCCGTTAACCATATTGTTTCATGTAAAAACCCCCTGTCTGTCCATTCCTCTCACATTAACAAAAAAAATACAGAAATAAAGAGGTAAATAAATAAACTTAAAAGCTGAAGGGTTGGTGTAAAGGAGGAAATCTCAGAAGTGGGATGGTCTGCGGTGTTCTTGACAACACAAACACAAACAAGTGAGACACGTCTTAAATTGCTATGACATAATTATTCCTGTTATTCCAGACACGTAATTGGATACTCATGGGAATGTAATGTGGTCAATGATAGTTGGAAGGAGGGAGATTCTTGACTTGTTTAGTCATATTGTTTTTGTGCATCTTGATCTTTTTTTCCTGGATTTTTTCTTACATCACTTAAAAGTGTGTGTGTTCACTAATGAACAAAGGAATCAGAGCTTTTGAGTATTTCTACTTGCAAACTGAATTCTGTCTCCACAAACATGACTATTTTTCTTTCTGAGAATAAGATAGAAACTGGCATCACAGGCTAACTGTGCTTAGAAACAGGATTTAATACACATGTGAGAGTATTTGTGTTGTCTGCGTCTGGAAAAAGGGGCAATGGTGCTAATTAACAGTGCTGTCAGTGGTTCCTTGAAGTAAAGTGAACTTGCCGATAAGCAGAGTAGCTGGTAGAAAGAACTGATTGGGGCCTCCAAGCCATCTGGACCTTGTTCTCCCACAGATCGAGTATCGACAGTAAAGTTGACAAAATATATGTATAAAAAAACGTATTTTTGTTTTTATTCTGAGAAAACCAGCATCAGGCAACAGGTGCTGAAGGTAAACAGGTAATGAAATACAGTAAATAATTAACTGTCATGTTTGGCTACATGATTAATGACTAAAAATGTTTAATTTAGATGTTTTTGTTGTGTTTGATTTTTGGTCGAACGTCATACATTTATATGACAACATCTGTTTCCTGCGACACATTTGTGTCCAAAAAACAAAGAAACACTCTTAACTGCAGAAATAATAATGTGATCATATATTTGATCAATAAATGTAAAATATGGGAAATAGTTACATGCGCACACACACACACACACACACACACACACACACACACACACACACACACACACACACACACACACACACACACACACACACACACACATATATATATTTCTAATATACATTTTATATTAGAAATTTTTTTACAGCAAAGACAATGATGGATTTCCCTCCTCATCAGTCATCTCCAAAGGCGTAGCTCTGCAGCGCTAAAGTGGTATTCAACGTAGCTCATCTCCTGCAGGTAATCAACCATCATTCTTTTATGAGGCTGTGAGTGTTCAGGAGAGACTCTGGATCTCCCCTGCTGCTTCTGCCAGCAATACATCCTGCTACACGTTAGGGAACATGACAACTGCACTCCCTCCCAGCTCATTGCACCTGAACACACTCCTCTATCTCATGACATGATAGGTCACATTGGACCTCTCACTGCTACACTTTGGTAAGCCAGCAGAGGTAGGACTTTACAGTTTGAAGAACATCTTGTGCATAATTAGCTTGTGAAAATAGATTTTTAAATCCACATGACACCTTCAGTATGTTTGTGGGTCAGGTTTCCACATTGGGCAAATTTAATTTTAGAAGACATTCTATTGAATTTTACACCTGCTGTTGGTGTTCTGTTATAAAAGTCTTTAATAGTGGTCAAATGAAAAATTGTGGCATTCAAAATAAGCTGAAAATTATCAAACCATCCTAAAGCACTTACATTGGGCCAGCCTCAGATAGCCAGTCCTCAACGCACAAGTCAAATACCTGAGATAAGAATATGAATAGGTCCAAAGTAACGGCTCAACTATACAAAACTGTAGTGGATGACAAATGATTGAAATAAACATCGTAAAAGTTTTATAACTATTCCGTTCTCCTACTCTGATAAAAAATAATTTCATGGACAATTGAGTCAACACTTAACAATTTAACAATGAGCTTGGATGTTTCAAATTTACCATTTGTTATAAACAAATGCCAGATGCACTTGATGGTTCTCTGCATGACATTTCCTGAATGATAAACTAAACTCAATGTTTCTGTCAGTCACTCAAGATTTCTTTTCTTTTCTGTTGTTAATTTAAAGAATTGTGATCAATATTAAGTGTGCAATTTGGTTGGACAGATGTTTAACACTGATTTGTCTCTCCTTATCATAACAACTATTAAACTGTTCAAACTTCTACTACACAGAATTTTAAAAAGAGGTGATTTAACACAGGTTTCATTGTTTCTTTGTAAGTTAGGTTTATTGGACTCTTCATTTGTGGCAATTTTGCTAAAAATAAGACACTTATTTTACATATTTTTCATGTGAAGCAATAACAGTCTTTTTGTTTAGGCTACTTAAAAATTCAAGGTGATCAGATTTGAAGAAGACTCACAAGTTTGTGTGTAAATTCTAAAGTGAAGTGAATTAGCAGCTTGAACGTCATTGCTCGGTTTGGAGATGCTCATTGTGTGCAGCTACACAAGAGTTAGAAAGACGTTGCTGCAAATAATCTGCATAATCTGATGGCGAGCCTGATAAAGTTTATCTTTCAAGAACATTTTATATATGACAAGCTAACACCCTTAGCTTCCACCCAACCATAGTTCCTATGCCGCTTAATACATTTATCTTACTTTTTATACATGTAGTTAATATTTGAGATCCTGATCAAACCTGAAAACATCAACGTGATTAAGTAGGAGTTACAATAAATACTTGGCTTTATCGCTTTCCCAGGTGTGGTTTGTGGAAGGAAAGGTGGGAAACAAAAAACTGAGCCACAATTTGGTTTAACTTTCAAGTTACTAACATTCTTTGTCTCAAACAGGAAGCCGTATATAATTTTCGTGACATTTTGTGACAAATCACCCATTGTTTTTAGGTTTTGTATAAAGACTTACCAAAGTCTTTTTCCTTTTGCCTCACAGTATCCCAAAGTCTCAAGATTGTTTCTATTAGTGTACATATATAGTGCGTGTGTGTGTGCATGTGTGTCAGTGCATGTGTGTGCACACACACATCATTTGCTTGTGTTCGTGAGACACGGTTTTATCAGCGTGGTTCACTGGTTCATTGAAAATGGTTAAAATGATATCCAGAACTCCAGACATCAAACACCAGAGGACAGCTGAGTTATGGTGCATCGATCGACTGCAAGAACAAAGGGAGCAATGGTTAAAGGGATGGAAATCATGGAAGAAAGAGATAGATGAAGCAGACAGAAGACAAGCAGCCAGAGTCTGCTGCAGATTCTGTTTGGGGTCTGAGGCACTGGGGTTTATGTCAGTCAGGATCTGGAGGAAAAGTTGCTCCCTTGAGAAAAAATGTGGAGCGCAAAAAAGGGAGAGAGAGATCCAAGGGGATGTGTGGGGCACTAAAGGTCTGGATGATAGGTGAAGTTAACCAGGTGCCCCCCTTGGCCCAGCTGTCAAACCATTCCTTTCCCCTCTGCTTCTTTACAGTATAACTACGTGAGTGATTATTTTGTAAAAAAAAAAAAGCTCAAAGTCAGGTGCTGCTTTCCATTTTGCATTTCTGGTGAGTTTCCGTCTGTTCGCGTCTGTTTTTCTAAGCTGTTACAGTTGTGTACAGGCTCTTGTCTGGATGGTGATGAATAACCAGAGCCTCCTCGGTTATCTCAACTTCCTTTAGAGTTTCAAGTGAGAGCCAGATGTAGCTATTCATCTTAATCTTTCCCCTCATTTAGTCTAGATCTCACTTCTCATAACATTTTCAGACATTGGAAAGATATTTTGTGCAAGAACATAATCCGGAGGTGCTGACTGTATTGTCAGCATTGCATATAACATAAAAAAAAAGGAAAGGGAGATCTGTGCATTAATACCTCTAAAGGGGAAAAGAAATCTCGACTGTGTAAAATAAGATGTTTGACCTAAGGGGGTCTCTTAGTGGACATGTAAAAAATTAATTTACTCTTGTCACATGAATGCAAATGCATTTGAGGTGTACCAGATTAAAAGCATTTGAAACGGAGAGTGTTAAATCAAAGGAGATGGAACGTCTCACACCCGTGTCAGTGTCGTACTGGATGACGACTACAATGCATCCTAAAATATTTAACACAGTGCAGCTCCTGATGATCTGAATCTAAACCTCAGAAATGTCTGGCAAATCTTATCAAGAATTCATAAAAGAAAAATTGATGGAAAAAAAAAATTATACACAGGAAATAAAATTTGCAAATAGCAATTTTAGAAAATTGTCCTGCAAGACTTTAAATTTGCCTCTCATGCCGGAGATTGTCAGCATGCACGCTTGTGTTTACAATTAACAGATTTTAAACAATGCAATCCTCAGCGATGACAGACCACAAGCTGAGAAACATCTGTCACACTTTGGCACATTTCAGATATGGAAATGCTCACTCGTGCCCCAGACTAGTAGATTCTGCGATAAAAAATGATGTATGAGCGTATCGTGCTCTGATTAAAGAGTGGTGAAGGAGCAGTGTCATCTCCCACTATGTGGTTTCCACCCAAATGCAATCAGCTGTTTGTAAGTAAAATGCTCACAAGTGGAATTACCCACCACAGAATGGAGTGTATGCTGTTGTGTTTTTATTGCTGGTTTGCAACAACCATTTTAAAATAAAAAAAAACATAAATCTATGTCAGTTCTGCAGTTGTTCAGCCGAGAACTTTCACTTCTTATTTACACCAAATTTACAACAGCATATCATTTGTCACATGTGTTTGAGCACCTTTAACTGTCTTTGCTTTTGAATTCGTCTTTCTGCAGTGATCTACAGCTGAATTTATCATTTCTTAAAACATCTTAGATGAAAGTGTGTACATCTAAATCTGGAAACATGCAAACAAAACCCTTACGGAAAGCAAACGGTGTGCGGTTAGACAGCAGTAACAAACCAGGCAAGTGAAGAAGAGAGGACTCTGTGTGCGGCTGGCATGTGCAGAGAGGCACATGGGTGCAGCACATGCATGCGTGTTCACAGTGTGGCTGAATTGTTCCATGGTAATTGATAATAAACAGGGCTCATAGTGGGGACTTTATAGCTTTTCCAGTCTTGTTAATTTAGAAAAGAAATGCAAAGACTCCTTCCTCCCCGATCTAACTGACCCATTCGTGGACTGGTTCCATGAACATAGCTTTGTTATAGGTAGTCGTATCCAGGTTGCTTTAAATGGCTGTGTCAATACCAGAGACGGAAATCAGGTGGCGGCTGCGTCAGGCCCAACACTGGATGGAGTGTTAGATAGGGGAGGGTTGTGTGCCTGGCCATGGTGCTGTGCAGTAGTTTCCTTTCCCTCCACCCAGGTGGGGTTGTATATTTTATGATATGATACAGTAATTAGTGGATCTTGCTGCAGGGAGGTCACTAGAACAACATAAAATACCTTATTTTTGATTCCTATGGCTTGCAGATCAGAGAATATGTGCCGTATTTGAGTTTCTAGGAAGCGACCAACATTTCTATTTGCAGGATTTTGTGAGCTACCCTCTCACAAGTAGTTTTGTTTTCTTTCATTTAAGCATGCAGTGGTCATTATCGTATGCTTTGCAGCTTGAATGATCTTACGTGCATGCATGAATACATTGAAACAATTCAATGAGATCAAAACACATTTTCGGGCGTTTCATTTGAAGCTCAGTGTGGCTCACGGGGAAGTAAAAACAGACAAGAAAGTACTTAATAAAATGTATGTAGTTAAGGCCGACCAGAAGGGGGCATTAGGCTTTGGAGTAGACGACTATCGAGTGAAATCAACCGTCCAGATTGCAGCCTACCCCAGCCCTTTGTGTGGGGGATAGAGGCTGAATGGTGGTGAGTGGGGCGGCAGAAGGAGGGAAGGCTCAGAGCGAATTCTTGTCCAAACATTCTGCACGCGGATTTGTATTCATTGCACCCCTGCTGCTATTGATATCATTACGCAGGGTGCACATGCTGCGAGGAGGGGGCTGTGACTGGCAATGGGGAGGTCATGGAGCTGCAGGCCCTAACGAGAAGTGACACTGGCTCCAGGTCGGCCAAGCATCCACCGGATTTCAATGGGAGCCGCACTTTCCCAGTCAGCGCATTAGATCAAAGATCATTACCTGCTAATCAAAACACATGAATGTAAGGGGATTCTTCTCTCCCTCTCCTCTCTTTCGCTGCTCTTTGCAGAGATGGAAGGAAGACAAAGGAAGAGGCTGTACCAACTAATGGACTGCATGGACCTCAGGAGGGAAACCACCCCATTTTTGTCACTTTCCTTGCTCATGTGGTTCCTTTGGTCAAATCTGTTCCTGCAGTCACAGATTTCATTTTTTTGGTCCCAAGCATGCCATCTTCATTTGCTACATCATCATGATTGTGGCAGGAAATCATTTCTAATGGATTTGGATCTCTGTCCTTGTTTCTTCATTTGGTTTCATCCCACCTTGATTGAAGTTGTCTTTAGCGATAACTATGAGGATGTCAAGCAGAGGTGTCTGAATCACTTGTCTGATGAGGTCCTTGAGAGAAGTTTGTGATACTGATGTCCTGATACTTAAAGATTTCAGTAGAATTAAGGTTAGCAGGTGGCAGAAATGTGTCACCGCAGGGTTGGGGCCTGGGTCTTGAAATGCCAACATGGGACAGAGCAAGAGCTAGGAACCACAGAGCTGAGGGAACAGTGGTGGGTATTTTGCTGCTGCACTGAAGGCTCCATGGCCCATTAATCGTTTGTTTGAGTTTCCGCCCCAGCGAGCATGTCATGTCTCCATTAGAGGGTTTGTTTCTTCTTCCTGTCCGCCTTTTGGCAGCAGGGGGCTCTCACACATCTCATTTGGCTGTGCACTGCTGTCTGGTGCCAGTCAGACTATCCTGTGTGTGTGTGTGTGTGTGTGTGTGTGTGTGTGTGTGTGTGTGTGTGTGTGTGTGTGTGTGTGTGTGTGTGTCTGTGTGTGTGTGTGTGTGTGTGTGTGTGTGTGTGTGTGTGTGTAAAAATGCGTGGTGCATTTCATGTTTTCGGCCTGCTCAATTCCTTGAGCTGCACATTAAAACCGATTGAGACAGGAGGGTAGTGATTCCAGTGGGATCTACTATACAAACCAAATCCCTCCTTCAGTCTGTTGTCATTAAACCTCTCACCCTTGCAATTTATGGATTACTCATTACTAGATTACTCAAGTTACTTAGCAGCCTGCAGAATAATTTCAATTTTCACAGGTGCTTCGCGATAACTGCACACATAACAGCCATGAATGTGACGTTTGTAATTGTGTTAATCAGACGGCAGAGTGAACAACTCATTGGCCCCCTGCTGTCTGCAGTTACACCTGAACTTTTAGATTGACTGAAGACTCATTCATTCAAGTTCATTATTTCAGCAAATCAAATGAATATAATGCACTGGGTGTGACTTTTTGAAAAGTGATTCCACAAACCTCAAAACAACAATTTTTAAAACCTATTATGAGCTGACATTATGGCTTATTATGCATATTATCTTAAATTAATACGCTGTTCTGTTTTTACAGGGATGTTTTATAGAACGCTAAGATACAACATTCCAGTCAGTCTGCCGACTTACTTATTGGGCCCTCCAGTGTAGGAGCTGACCCACACTGCCACGGCCTATCTTAATGTTGGTTTGACCTTCGACCTAAGGCTATGCTGTAGCCTGCTGACCTGTCAAATGGGCCCCTTTATTCCTGTGACCCATGGAGTTTTCCCCTTTAAAGTAAAATATGGCTGCAAAGCTTACAGAAGCCAGCCAATTAGGAAGTAGAAAGAAATCAGAGTGGCACAATGAGCCGAGACTAATAGAGCCCTCTTTATCTGCCGCCCGCCCGTCTGCCTGCCTCCCTAATGCTCTCACCGCTGCTGCCACGCTGCTGCTGGAATCAGAGCAGTGCCAGAACGCTGATGAGCAGATCCACTGCATGTGATTGATTATCCCTCCTACATTTGAGCTATTCTTGACAAATTAATGAACAGAGATGAAGTGAAGTAGTCAGAACTCTTCGGCAGTGAAGGTGTAGTTTAGCTTTGAAGACATAAAATTGTGTTTTAAGAAAGGTTTTTGCATCTTTTGTTACTAAGATGCTGTCTGTGAAGGCATCGACAAACTTCACACGATGACTGGGGTGCAGTAGATGTACATGAAACTCACCAGCTGTGTGTGTATAAAACTTTGCAGTGTTTTAAAGGCAGCTGAAGACAGTTCTGTGGTTGTTGTGTAGTGACACTGTTGTTACTCCAAAGCTTCAGTGATCTTTACTCCCTCCGTCTTCCATCCCTGCTCTTGTCTGCCATGCCACTATCTCTCCCTAAAGTATTTGTAGATATACAAGGTGCACTTATTGCAGTTTTCATTTTGCTCATGTCTATCTGTTCACATGTTTCTGTCTTTTTCCTCTTGGACTTTGACCCATTAAAACCAAGTTTTTGCATCTCTAAGCGCCTTTGGGATACGGGAACAAAGAGAACTCTAGTCTCTGTTTAAATAAAGGCAGCTGACTCTGACATTTGAGTTAGTTGTTTGGTGGCATCCTGCATCCCAGAGGGAAGGAAGGAGTGTGACCGCAGGCTACAAGACATCCAGAGCCCCAAAAAACTGGGGACAAAATCAATAACTCACTAGAGTGGAACTACTGTAAAGTGTGAGCCACATTTTCTCACCTTGTCTGTCTGAAACACAGCTAATGTTTCCCCTCATCTCCCCCTATGCTGGATTGATATCTGTTGCGCTTCAGAGATGGAGATGGTTGCTCCTAGTCATCCTTTTTCTTTGTCTCATGAAAATAACCCTTTGAAATTAGTGAGTGACTTCTGCAGATGCTTTGCTTAAGTAAATTAACATGTTTGCTTCTTAAAGTTTTTTATACTTTGGAACCATTTGAGTCCAATGAGGGACAAATCAGCTCTTCACGGCCTCAGAGGAACACCCACATTCACGTTTTTTGACGCATTTCCAGTTAATCCACCACTTTGCACTGGTGGGGGGTCCTGCTTCATGATTCTGCCCCAACACATTCGCAACCACTGAGATCCAATCAGATCTGCTGCTCAGTGGTTCGTGCGTCAATCTTTGTAGTCAGCATCACTACTCCATGATGGGTTCTTGGGACTCTGTAGGCTCTGGGGTCCAGGGTTTAGCCTGTCTCCTGCCCAGTGTCAGCTGGGTTAGGCTCCAGGCCCCTAAACTAGAAAAGAAGTGTTCAAATGAATGGATGAAAAAAGACAATCTGATTGAATAACCACGTGTGAAGGCTAACATTTAGACCGAGAGCTCAACACCTTTCTTTTCTGTAATCTGTTAGCTTTAAATGTAAAGAAATGTCACTGTTGTCATTTGGTTAAAATCAGGTGGAATTCAGGAATCCGTAAGTTCGGAGTGATTGTAACTTATCTTTCATGAGACTGAGAAAAATTACAGTAGACAATATTTTTTAAGTGTTTACATAAATCAAATGTAAAGGCAGAAGACACTTCTTAGGCTCCATACATTTAGCACTAACTCATCCTGTCAAATGTATTTCAAATGTCAGATAAGAGCATCGCATTGATGAGAAGCAGGCTGCAGTATTTTTACTTCAGTATCCACTTCTGTCCATTGACCAAGATAATAAAGATGGACTCCAGCAAAGATTACCAACAATTCCCACCAGCCCCTTGCATTTTTCACAGCACTCTGTGAGAGAAGGTACTTTGTTAAGTACTTTGTTAAGTGTGTCATTCTGTGTGCACAAACATTATCCTAGTCATAGCACGCCAGCACACACTTGAAATAGTGTTATTGTGTTTATTTGCACATGGCTTCCTTGAACTTTTTATACTCAGACACTGTACTAAATGTGACCATACTAGATTATTCCAAAGGACAGTGGTTTACTTTTTTGATAATATTCCTATTCCTGTATCATGTCTTTAATTAAACCACTATTGAACATGCACATGTTCTCTTATCACTTCTGTCATTAAATGAAAAGTTCATATCTTGTTATATTTTGCTATTTCTAAAAATATACAATGTATAGTATTTGACACGGAAACACGAGTCTTTGCTCAGTTTGTCTCCAAAACAGACAAAAAAGACAAAATACTAAAAAGATTAAGAGAAATATTTAATAACAACATATATATATATATAAAATATTTGTTATCAAATATTTCTCTTAATCTTTTACCACAAAGACAAATGTGTGAGCAGCATTAAACTTAAGAAGAAAGGATCGGTTCCGGTTAAACTTGTTTAGCTTCACTCTCAGTCATGTTGCCTCTAAAGCCTACATCAAGACAGTCTGTAAAATAACATGGTTCACATTCAAAAACACCTTCATAGCAGCCTCATTGTAGAAAACTTCATTTGACTTAATTTATATTCTTGAAATCAGTCATTGAGAAACATGATCATTCCCTTCTACATGACAGACCTGCTCCAGCAGCTTCATCTGTCCTTTCTTTTTTCTACATTTCTCGACACTAAAAAATTGTTTTATTTGCTTTAAAGCTCCAAATACCTGCTGCTCTGTTTCCTTCATGTTTCTACATGATAAATTTTTGCGTCCAGCTGTACCACCATTCTCCAGCGCTGACCCTCTGCATATTTTCAGTGTTTCTCTTATGTCTAGGCGGCCCATGTCTCAGCACCCAAACTCCGCTGCAGATCCGATGGTGAGGGTCAAGAGGGAAAGTGAGCCTTGAAAGAGTGTACCGCTTAACCTTGACCTTGCGCTTTCATTTCTCTAAATGTGTGTGTGTGCAACTACAGCTGCCCTGCTCGCCACTTCAGAGAGTGTTTACGTTTTAGGAGAGGTCTTTATCTCCCACAGGCCTGGGGTCCCTCTGGGTGAGTTTATACAGCCATACAGCACACACAGGCACACACAGGCACACACACACACACACACACACACACACACACACACACACACACACACACACACACACACACACACACACACACACACACACACACACACACACACACACACACACACACACAGGAGAGTGCTGTCATATATTCATCCATCTCGTCTACATTCTGGACCGATGCCGTACGTAGCATTTCTCCCCCTTAAAGCCCAAACACTGCAGAAGTAGGTTACCTACAGTCTGGAGAGAAAAAAAGATTGTATATACAACACCAGTGAGGGTATACACAGACATAACAATGACTATGATGGAAATTTCTGTAACATCATACCATTTCACAGACTTAAATAGCAAAACCTGACATAAAAAAATCAGTAGGTTTGGTATCTGCTGCAGGACATTTGTCACATTACTTTCAAAATATTTCACAAAACACTTCCTTGGTGGCTTGATGCGTGAAAGCAGCTTTGACTCATGTGAACCGAACAACACGTAAAGGTTACAGTTATGTTTGTGTGCAGCATTTAAGATCTGGCTATCATGACTTTGTGTCTGGCTGCTGTCCTATCAATCAGTTTGCCCAGTTAGCATCCTTTCAGACCCATCCATCTTGATAGGCTGCCCTGTTAAGATATGGGACCACGGGGTGTCTTCCATACTGTTACTGTCAGCTGTCGAATCTTAACTTCACATTGTTAACAATGCATTCAACAAGTAGAACTGTTCTACTTCTTCTCAGTTTGATTCGTATGGACATCGAATGTCAGCAAGACACACCAAAAAAAAAGCCGCACAAGTGAGATGAATCTTTTTTCAGACTTGTTTAAGAAATGATCAACCCTCACACACAGATCCACTGGTTATGAAATCAGCTTATAGCATCAAACAAGTGGTTTTGTAACAGTCTTTCTCAGGTCGAGGATCTACCTCACCAAAGTTACCACTTTGCTTTTCAAGTGTGAGAAAGAAAGACTTCCAGGATGAAATCGCAAGCTGTTTCCGTTCTCCCCTTCCCCTTCTCTCTCTCTCTCTCTCGCAGACACATAAACTACACACACATTTACAAAAGTGTGACCTGTTTCACATGCGTAGATAATAAGCTGCTACACAAACCAAACAACCTGTCAGGGATACGATAAAAGTAGAGCAGCTGATACACAGACACAAAAAACTGGGTAATCCCCAGTCCTCCGTTATCCTGCAGTAAACCTTCAACCCCGGGTTTACAACAACTCAACTTCAAATCCCCCACAACGTAAAAAATTAACAGCATGTATCATGGGTTTATGTTTTTAAAATCACCTCTGTCTCCTACAGATTAATTCAAAGTACAATTAATTTGCAGCAGGACTCATGTTTCAGGAAATTTAATGCTGTGAAATGATGTTTTCTCTCCGAGTAATGAGGAAATTAATTTAACTCAAGGCAAGACCTGGCTTTAGAAAATGCTTTATAAAGGTAAATCAGAGTCATTGCATCCATGGTGGATACTGGATCTACCACTTTATGCCCACGCCCCACTTTTAATCATGATTTTATGTCGCTGATTTTCCAGTCAACTTCAGGCAGACGTGCTCTCAAACAGGACATCCTTCAAATTAGTATTGCGCATGCAATAGCCTGCATGCCTCCAACTGACACATTTGCAAAATACTCTGAAATAATTGCTGAGTCAACATTTTTGTGTACAGTTTCCACACTTTTGACACTATCAGATCGTATTGGTCCAGTCACATAAATAGTGATTGTCACAGTACTAAAGTTGACCCATCAGCTGACCAAAATGGTGTGGGACATAGAGATGGGGCTTCATTACGAAAAACAAATGTCTCAGCATGGACGTTTATGTTATCAACATTCTTGACATTGCTAAATTATTGTCAAGAAAATTAGAGACACAGTGGACATTTCTCCATCATAAACCCAGCACTTCCTTCAGTGTAACAGTTTTCCATTCCATGATGCTGTGAGTGCGTACTGTAGATGACTGACCCAGAACCCTAAAGACCTAGAACATAGAGTAGAAAAAATAAAAGAGAGGAGAAACATGAGCTGGTATGGATCTGAAAAAACCTACTAGTGAGTTATTGAGTGTTTGCCTCCTTGAGGGCCTACCTTGATGAAGATGGCTAACTGTGCAAGGTGCACCGAAAGTCCATCTCAAGTGATGGATTTATCGATGGCATCAAGTCACACATCGGCCTCAGAGGGGGTGCTATGCCAGCGGCTTAGCTCTGGTAACCGGAGAGAGAAAGATGTGTGAAAGTGGAGTGCAGAGGAGGGGGGGGGGGTTGGTGGTATATGGGCACACAGACAGGCCACAGGGTCTCTCCAAGGGCACCCGCATTTAGAAAGATCAATACCTTGGCACAAACAGCTCTGAGAGCCTCTGGAGAGAAGTATTTATGGATTTAGAACTGCAGTTAATAGAAGGAGCCAATATTTCTGATATTGCTCTCAGGGGTTAACGCTTTTTGGATAAGAAGAAAACCAAAACATTCTAGGAATCTGATTAAAGGCTCTTCCACTCACCTTTCAGACAATATAATTAACTTAGATTATGATTGCTTGACTAAATCACTAAAAGATTAAAGTTACAGCACTTTCAAATCTAGGATAAAACAATCTCTGGAAATTTGAAATATAATGTGAATAAACCATGAAGCCTGGCTGTGGCACAGTTGATCAGTCGACTTCCTGTCCCCAAACATGACGGCCCCCCATACAGCTGCTTCTAGACATATTGACCCGCTTTGTTGGGGCACCATCTCTGCAGACAGAGAGGGGCTGGGTGGGATTGCTGCCTCACTAACCTTGAGCTAGTGAGGCAGCAGTTAGTCTGTAGGCATGTTATCGACCCCCCAGCGGTTACATTGCTCCCTGCTGAGTATTCCTCTGAAACTATGGCTGTGGTATCTCATGGATAGTTCGTAATACAGCATTGTCTTTGTGTGAGGGCGGGGTACACGCTTGTTACAGCGCTGCTCAATCGAAGGCTTTGTACGACCAAATTATTTATGACCTCCATGTCACGCTGGTATCAGATTAGGCATGATCGGTGTTGTAAAACTGCCAGTCAGTTTGAAAATCTCCAATGTGACCAATTGCATTTGATGTCAAAATGTCATTGCAATTTTTCAGCATTAGAAAGTCTGAGCTAACCTTTGTTTAGGCCTTTGGTCCATTTTAAAACATTTTAATTACCATGTGATGAAGTTGATGCTTTTGTCTGATTCGAATAACATTGAAAAAAATATATATTCTTTTCAGTTCGGTTGCAGTTTGATATTTTATCCATAAATATCACAAACACAGTTTAATAGAAAGTTCTTTATTTCATAGACAACAGAGTGCTTGTGTCCTGAAAGGGCGTGGTTGCTGATCCTGCTCATTTCTAGCAGACATTTTCCAACACATTACTAAGGGACAGTGTCCATATTCAAAGACAACACTAGATTTCCATGACAGCAAACTGTGTAAGTGACATATCTGACAGTGTCAATAACATAATATTTCATCAATGCCTGTCAGGAGGTTGCTCTCTGCTTTTATGGCTCTTCCTTTTCTCCATTTATTCATTTTCATGTGAAGTGAAACCAACATTGTACATTAATAAGGTCTTTGTACTCAAGCTAGCAACAGACAAACATGAGTCCAAATGTATTCCATATGGGGGAACTGTAGATGAGGATGAGAAAAAGGGGTGTTTTCTGCTCGCCCCCACAGCCTGTACCTGTAATTCCAGCAGACTGAGCGAGGGAGAGGAGGGAGCCTGGCCACAGCGCCTTATCAGCCCTAATGATGAGACAGCTGGAGACCATTTTCCAGCTGACATTGAAACACTTATGCTCTAATCTGCCCAGTCTCCTCATGACAAGGATGGATGAGACTTCTGCAATGCTAACCATTCATTCAAATCTGATGTGATGGCTTTACTGAGCAAATGCTATAATTTCACTCAATGTTGGTTATCTTCCATGGAGAGCTGAAGCTGATAGCAGCTCTTTGGTTAAAAATGGTATGTCGCCGGGAGACAGGGAATCCCCTTTGTTCGATGAAAACATTAAAAGTAAAATCCTGATTAATGCAGGCTGTAATTAAAAGAGTCTCCACCGAGATGTCATTGTGTAATTGATGAATAGATGTGTGCTCTTTGCACTAAACTGGATTGTTGGTACAGCTCTATAATTCACCCAGCTGAACTGGCTTTTGGCAGAAGAAATGTTGCAGTCATAAGTTAGCTGTCATAAAGACCTCTCATCAGTTACTGAAAATAGGTTTGGGCCATGATTGTGCAGGGTCTTCTAAATATTCTTTTACATGATAAAAAAAAATCTGTTTCTTGTCAGATGAAAGTGCATTAAACTCTCCCCATGTCTGCCCTTTTCTGTTTTTATATTAGTCTATTAATCTGTGTTGGTCTTGAAACTCAACACAGTACTGTTCTTTGTCAATTCTAATTTATTTCTTTAGCAATCTTCATTATTCAGGCCAAGATCACCTAATAAAACAAAGGTAAATATTATTATGAACATTGACAACAGCTGTCTAGTTGAAGCTGCATGGAATAAACCAGTCCACCTCCAGTCTGAGCTGGTGTGAGGAGCTTTTATACGAACTTTTGCTGTGGTCTGGTTTCATAAATATTCACTTCCAATTCCTGGAGAATGTAAAATACTTACATTATTAAGGGCAGCAGAAACACTGGAATGCTGATGGCCTCTCCTTGTCAGTGGTGACCATCCAACTGTCATATAACTCACAGTGGGGAGTTATCTTGATTAATAGATCTAATGGCATATAAATAAATGGCTTCTACTAGTTGAAGAGTAATGGCTGCAGCATGCATGAACACACAGGATATCTCCATGATCCTCAGTATGTGTAGTTAAAGTTGTGCACTGAGAAACCGTAATCCACTATAAAATTCCTATTGGAATTATTAGTGCTGTGAGCATCATACCTTATGCATGAATGGGGTTTTGGATTTCAGCAGAACCCAAAAGCAGACACAGGAGATGACTTTTAGTTAGTTTTAGATTTATGGTGACTTACTGTATGTAGGGAGCAGGCAGCAGGCAAAATGTGGAGAGTTCCCACGAAAGGCAGTGGCTTTAAAACTGTCAATGATGATCTAGGTGCAGAAAACACATGTTGAAAGAGCACAAAATAACACGAGAGGATAAACTCTAGTTCCAAGATACTGAGTTGCTGAGACTCCATGCGACGGTAGCAGGTGGAACAACCTGGTGATGAGTGGATGAAAACTAGTAGAACAGGTAGGAGGAGGATTATCTCAGTGTTGATCATCAGAGCCAACTATTGGATGGATGGATGGATGGATGGATGGATGGATGGATGGATGGATGGATGGATGGATGGATGGATGGATGGATGGATGGATGGATGAATGGATGGATGGATGGATGGATGGATGGATGGATGGACGGGTGGGTGGATGGAGCATCATTTGTATATATTGTAAATAGATGTGGACCAAATAGTGATGCCTGGGGGGCACCTTTGCCATCCATCTGAAGACATTTAACCCACTGGCACCAACTGAACCAGACATGACCAGCTTACATGTAAACCACTGTTGGTTTAAGTGTGCTTAAAATCACACAGTCAGCATTACCAGTTGAAAGTTTTGCTCTCGGGGATTGGCGTGATTTAACAGCTTTTATATTGCTGTGTAAATCTGAGATGATGATCCTCGCCTTGTCAACACAGCACCATCCCTGTACGCCTCCCTCCAAGGATGCTCCCTGCCCCCCACTCCACCCCTCTTACTCCTACTCCCCCACCAGGACTCTGGCCAGGAGTGGTGCTGAAAGACTGAACCGTGGGAGATGGAAAGGTCTGCGCTCCCATTTCAGCGCGAACGTCCAGGGACTTGCCTCAGCCAGCTGTGAAGGCAAAGCTGGCCCACCGTGCACCGATCTGAGTTGCACATCACACAGTGATGCATGTCTCTGTTGATGTACTGGACATCTTTACAAGAACCAGAAAATGTGCTATCCGATGGAAAACTCTCCTAATTCTATTTCTACCCCCACTGCCATCTCAATACAAATTTAAGGCCTGGCATCAAACGTCCGCTTTGGGAGCATGCCAAGAAAAGAGTGCTAGACTTTAATGATCTGCCAGTAAGAGCAATATTAGCATTTGCCTCCCTGTGTTGATAGATCAGACATAATGAGGTATGAGGCCTGGGTTTGGAGCCTCTTTATTAGAATCGCATGGAGAAGAGCAAAATGCCATTATCAGGAGGAGTAACCTCTTTGTCCTTTTCTCTTGATGTCTTTTTAAGCTTTGACAGAGATCTCTGACTGTGATGTCTCAGGGTGGAGTCCAAAACTTTCCAAAACATCCCGTCTTTAATGAAAGACCTGAAGTTGCAAAAACTCAAGTTTTCAAACAGATGTTTGTGACTCTTGCACAAGATGGATCTGATTCTCGACAAACCTTCTTTGAGCAAGAGACCCATCCATCTGTGGTGATCTGTGTTTCAGTACATCTTAATAAAGTAATCCCCTCCCTCGTTTTTCTACCCCTTGGAATGCTCTTGTTCTTGCACCCTTCTCTTTTGTCATGCGGGGCACCGAGACTATGATTTGTTTAGGTTTTAGATTTAAGGTTGACTGAGGCCATGACTCATCATTACTCTAAGATGACTTGTTTTCATTTCTCTCAGATAAAGCAAGAGAAAAAAGTAGGGTTTAGTGAAAGACACTCTGGTGTTATTTGGAATTCAGTGCTGTTATGTATGTATATTTCAAAAGATACACATTTTGCATATTTCTCATTATATGCAACCAGTTACTTGACAAAAGAAATTGATTTCTTCATACCTATCTGTTCCCATAGGCCCAGCTGTAGCCAAAATATACACCCATAATCCAAATAAACCAGCAATTTACCAGTGTGAAGCTTCATTCATCACACAGGTTTTCCATTCATTAGACAGTCATTTGTTTTCCTGCTGACATATCACCAGACTTTCAACCACTGATCATGATAGCTGAAGCAGTGGCCAAAGGTTCCAGGTCCTCCCTTTGAAAAGCTGACCTGTTCTTTAAATGTTTAAAGAGCCTATTGCATCATCAGTCCTCGCCCACACATGTATGTTTGGGTAAATCGAGGGGGATGCATGGGGGTGGTTGTTGTGATACATCATGTGTTTAAGCAGTGGAGGGGAGGCCCGAGTTGTATGGGGTTAATGACTAGCCCTCTCTGAAAGGATTCAACTGGCGGTGTAGGGGCATCTGGAGCGCAGGGGTCACATCGCTCACATCAAAGGATGCTGGGAGTCTAGGTCACTGTGTTTGGCCATGGGGTAGTAGAGTGTGTGGAGGGGTGGTTGGAGGGATTGAAAAGAGGATCATAGGGAGTAAAAGAGACAATACAGAAGGATGGGTGGAGGCAATGAAAGAGGAAAACTAATGAAAAAAGTGACTGAGAAACTCAGGTAAAGGGAAAAGCAAAGCGGTCAGGATTTGTCATTTTCATTTTCCCTATAAACATGTCCACTTCATTCTAGGTCTGATTTCACTAGTCTCGTTATCTTGTGCTTTACTGGTTTATGAAAATCTCAACAGCAAATATAAGTGGAAATCAAGTAGATTAAAAAATCTTGAAATACATAGAATGATGCATTTTTGTCCGATATTTTTACTCTTTTTTTTTTAAAGCAGCTACTGCTGTGTATTAAGGACATTATGTCAGTAGCTTTGTCTATTTTGGAAGGACTAGTAATGTAAAAAAAACCAATAAAAAAACCCCCAACAAATTACAATGCTTTTGCCTACAGATGCAAAGTCAGGCCCTACAAAACATTTTCAACTGTATCGTTCCATTTCTTTGGACCAGTGTCTTTTTGCAGAAGATGTGTGAGTCAAAGAATAGAATGCCAGCAGAGGTACTAGTAAGTGACAAATTACAGCAAAAAACCCCAAACAAACTGCAGGAGGTAGTGTGACAGAGCCAGAATGTTCCATGCTAGCTAGCAATCTAATGGTAGATGAGCAACAAGCTCATATTAACAAGCTCATTGATAATATATTTTAATATGTATCTCATATGTGAATATGATATACACAAATCTCCCCACTGTGGGACAAATAAAGGTTATCTTATTATTCTCATCCTATAGGCCCAAAGAGTCATGGATGACTTTCCCTGTGTTGCTTTCTTCTTCAATGGTGCTGTGATGCAGGGCAATAAAAACATGTCTGTTATGCCTAATGAGTATTTGTTTGCTACCCTGTTTGCCGCCTGTTTTACTGCCTGTTTACTGCCTGTTTACCGTGGGTCTGAGAGGACCGCAATTTCATCTGCGCTGTGTGTCGTGCATATATGGTACATTTGACAATAAAGCTGACTTTGACTTAACTTTAATACTGGGGGCAGCAGTAGCTGCAGGAATGTGTCACGTGACGCCCCATGTTCCTGCTCTACATGTCGCTGCAGTCATTTTTTTTGACTTGCAGCCACTGGAGCTGTTCAGTAAAAGTGTGAAACAATATTTGAACGTGTTCTTAAATCTCACTGTTCTGATTATTCAATCAGGTGATGTCAGCAGACGAGCTCTACTCACAGCACATGACATCCTTGTTAGTATGTTAATTCAAATGCCACAAAGGTTAAAGAAAGTAAGACATAAATTATACCTGATAAATACACTTACAATACACTTAACTCAATATTCAAGGAGCAAACTTTATGAACTATTGAATTACAGACAATCTCTAGATGTTTGTTGCTCTCTAGGATTACAAGGTGGAGAGGTTATTCAAATACTCAACATTTAATCCCTTGGATTATCTAGCGGCCAAAAGGGTACTGGCAACAAAGAAGTATAATGATGTTATCCTTTTCCCTGCTGTTTCCAAGTCACAAGTAAATAAATGACAGGGATGAAATTTCCATTAACACACTGCACAATCTCACAAAGTGTTTCATTCTGATTCTGTTCAGATTGAAGATGGTCGAACCTATGATTACACAAAGTTATGAGTAATCATGAAGGTCAGCTAAAACCAGTTAAAATCAATAACATGAGTTTACCTTTATTAACATACGTAAAAAAGAAAAAAAAAACAACAGACCTTAGCATGAACTGACAAAAAACCCCATCTTTAAACTTTTTAATTTATTGCAGGTATTCTGTTATGTACATGTTTATTTACAAAGTTACCCATGTGTTTCAATATTAATGTAATCATTTTCACCGGCTGTAAAGTCATCTGTTTTCTATATTTGTATGATAAGAAAACCCTACAAACACATACAAAACGGGCTATACAAGGGAAATGGGACCTTCTACTTTTAATACAGAAAAGCAAGCTGATTTACATAGTTGAAAAATAAATACTATTGACAAATAGCATTCTATCAACTACAAGCATTTGAATTTAGCCTTTGTCCACATGTAACCCTGACATGTTCTGGAGGGCAAAACTGACAACTTTCTTCATGATATATGTCAAGTAATGATTTAATATTGTCAAATTTACATTCTGTTTGCTGTTTGCCTTCTACTTTACATATTGATTGATTTCATTGTCAAAGAAGTGCCATATTGGGGATCAATAAAAAAAAAAAATTTAGAGTACACACATTCACTGAGAGCAGCACAAAGCTGCATGAATTATATAAAAGATAAAAACTTTCCATGGCTGTTTTGTCAGCGAGATGGAAATATGATTGCGCACACAATGCAAACCATCTGCAATTAAAACCTAATACTGCAACGCTGTTTGCAAATGTAATTAATTAGATGAACCCGAGTTGCTATAGATTTCCTCATGGAGAGCGTGTAATGTTATATAATCCAAATAAATGCCTGTAATCACAACGCAGCACAACAGTACCAAACATCATATCTGAATATCAGGTAGACTCAAAGAAACAACTTATTAACCAGGCAGTGACATTTCTCATCACAAGGTGAAAAGCAACGAAAATGGATGAATTGATTGTTTTAAACTGCAGACTATTTGGTATTTTTTTCTAATATATTGATAAATTTGAAATAACTGCATGGATGTTTTATAATATGGAGTCATTTTAAGCAAAAATCACTTCTGTTGCTCATACTTATGACGCTGAATGTGTGATTTTGACTTGTCTTTATTGTTGCTGATTCATTAAAGGGTAATAAAAACCATCAGTTTTGCTGTTTGGTGACAACAGGAATATTTCCACTTTTGTTATTGCTCTTTGATTAAAGATATAATTAAGAAAAACATGGGCCAAAACAGACTTATTACCCAAATTCTGATGCGTTTGTATTGTATTCTTTTCCACTTGTTGGCATCCAAAAATAACCATCAAACCAAATTGACTGAAATTAAAAGCGATTTTTAAAAAATGAATTTCATGGTGGTCTCTGTATGTGTATGAAAATAGCTTCAATTTAATAGCTGAGCTGGATGAGTTCTGTTGTCACAGCTTGACTGGGCAACACTTGAGTGCAGTGGACCCTGAAACCTGAGATGTATGAAGTAGGTGAAAAATTGGGGATGGTTAAAAATCTGGTGTATTCTTTGCTGTCATGTTAACCGATCGACTACATTTATCTCAGCTCTGCCCTGCTGATGCAGAACGCTTCAATTCTTGACCTTCATGTAGATATAAAAAGAAATCTTGACAGATTTAAAAGCAAGCAAAGCATTCACCAATGAGCCACAACAAAAGCTCCGACCCGCTTATTCATTTTTAACTTACAGCAATGTAACTACAAATAAATCGTTAACTACAAAAAATTTAAAGAAAATGAGAACGGACGACAAATGACAAAGTTTGGACGTGAATACAAAACTATGATGACAACATATTAACTTCTCTGAAACTTTGACAGCCAAAAAAACAACAACAAAAAAAACACCAGATCATGAGGACTTAATCAATTTGGGTGACTTCTGGTAAAACATCAGAAGCACATTTGTTCTTTTCTTTGTCTGAATTTAGCCTGTATTCATTTTCTCTGCACTGGAGCAGTCTCTTCATGTGTTCTGGTCCAGCTCCTCTTTCTTGTTTATGATATTTGCTTATAAGTGCAGATGCTGTCTAGACAAATTAAGTAATAAGATGCTTTTCTACCTGACATCATCTTACAAATATCCACCGACGTTAATCTCATCAAGATTATAAGCTACACATACTCTAAAATATAAATATGTTCCTCTAAACTCCACCTTGTTTGGTCCTTTTGATAACATTTTTATCCGTCAACCATGAAGAGAGATTCCTTTAGCTGTTCTCGTTCCACTCTGGCATGATGCTGACACTATGTACAGTGTGGTACTGGTGTGGCGACAGTGTACGTGGGATGCCATGGGTATACAGGTACTCATTCCCCTGTAGGCCAGCTGTGGGCGACTGGATCCCAGCCCCAGGACTGCACTGGCGGCCCAGAGTCTGGTGAGTCATGGAGCTCTGGTACATCGCTGCGTGGTGGCCGTCGCCTAGCTGCGGAGAGGCATGGCTTCCCACCCCGCCAAGTCTGGACACTAGAGACCCAGAAGTGAAGTGAGCAGAGAAGTGCTGGTAGGGCAGCCGCTCCATTGGCTGCATAGTGGTGACGGAGCAACTCCCGTAGGGCGAGACACTAGCCCAAGTGTTGCAGCTGATGTCCTCCAAACTAGGTACGGGTTCAGCGCCCTGTGAGGTGCTGGCATACATACAGGCCTGCCGCTGACTGGATTCGCTGCGGTAGGGTCCCCCAGCCAGGCCAAGGCTCTGGGCATAACCAACAGGACGATAGTAATGGTCCTCCTCACTGGAGGAGCTCTCCAGATAGGCCTTCTTGTAGCTGTGCTCCCCTGAGTGACAGTCATCTTCACCGGCAGCTATGACACCTGTGTTGAAGTTAAAAAAAGAGTTAAATTACTGGTAGTTTTGCCAAATTTATCTCCGTTTAGATACACTACAAATCCACAATCACAAATCTATGAAAATTTATTCTGCATCTATGTGAAATTGGCCATAATGTCCAGTTGAAAATGCAGGTACAGTACATACAGAGTGTTTGCATATTTAAAGAACTGTATTATAAAATTTACGATCTGTGACTCTTGGTATGGTAATCACTGTTTTATGGGGTGTTAGCAGCCAAATTGCAGAACCCACATTTTCTTTGCATATCATTGGGAGCGTATTTGAGAGCGTGCTCCTGCGCTACTTTCAGAAGACATCAATGAATCCATCCTTTTCCTGATGCCCTCTCCATTATTAGAGAACACACTCTTCATTCTTTTAGAGGTTACTTTAAAGCCACGTCTCCTACCTTTCCTCTTGATGCAGTGATAGTCCTGACTGTGCTCGTGTGGCAGGGGGTAAGATCCTGACTGAGGCAGCACATCCTGCGAGGTGCTGGTGACCCCGTTCTCACACTGGGAGTACTGGGAGCTCAGGGTGCTTGGGGTGGCCATGCCCTGGACTTCCCCGCTGAATGGGCTCTGACTGGAACCCACTCGCTGTCGCACTGTACTGCGAGGCACTACTGGATACTCCTTAGTGCTACACACACACACACACACACACACACACACACACACACACACACACACACACACACACACACACACACACACACACACACACACACACACACACACACACACACCCAAATACAGCTGTTATTCATTTCATCATATAGGTAGTTGGACCCTTAAATATCAGTGCATAAACAGAACATGTAGAATCACTATGAACTCTACTATTAATAGTTTAATTCTGTGCAGTACATCATGAGATCGGTTTGTAAAAGACATTCACCATCAGTGAATCACACCCACTTAGGACACCCCTCTGGGGAAAAGCCTTTCCAGCCTGAATGCCAACATCTATTTCACTCCTATTAATCCACGGGATCCATCCATAGATCATTTTGCTACTTTTGGATCTTTGATTTCAGGGATCGCCTCAGTTGAAACAGTGACCTGCTTTTGCAATAAGCTCTCCCTTCAAAAAAAAAAAAAAACGTAACCAAGAGCAGACACGCATAGCTTACTGTAGTCGGCAGGATTGGACAACGGCACAAAAGATTAATAGTGTGGTTTGGACTCTCACTGGGCTTCATGCATTTGCAAGGTTTGATAGGTGAAACACAATTCACTCAAAACCTTGTATTAAACTGTGGTACACACCTACTTAAAGTAACTTAGCATGTGTCTGATACAATCAAATGCACTATTTTTAAAAAATACATGAAAGTATAGAAATCTCTCGCTGATTTCCAGAGATTTTCCACCACAGCAGAAGCCATGACATGGATTTAAAATGCCTAATTACAAAAAACTTTACTGTGTGGCTCAGAATTAAAGTTATGGAATGGAAGTAGGATTTTATCACCTTATGGAAAAATAGCTATTCCATTTTTTTTCGCCCTGATTTTCTGCATTGAAATGCGCACAATGCCTGTATAAGCTTCCCAATAATGGGGTGGGTGGGCTGAAAGTTTCAAAACCAGATTTTTCCCTTTGAAAACGTGTTTTGTCCAAGAACTATGGATGCATGCTCGATCCCTCATCTGGACTGAATAACGAAGAGAGCGATGCGGTCGTGGTCTGCCATAAAGCGTCGGGCCAAGCGATACCAATAGTTCAGAACAGAAATAAATGGACACATATATATTCACATTCGACAGACATAGAGCAACATCACAAAAAGCAGTGGAGATGTCTCAGTTGTATTTCAGAAGTTCTGCCAGATCAGCCATGAAAGTCTTCAGCATGAAAGCTGGCCAGGGGTCAAGAATTACACTTACATCACTGAAAGTAATACGCATAAGTGGCTTGCATATGGATAATTGAAGGATTAAAGAGAGGTTGGTCAGAGATAGTGCAACCAGAATGTCACTAAGTCATGCAACATTAATTTATTCTTTTGACATCATTTATGCACAAGTGCTTTCATTAAACAAAGTCGAAATAGATTCTGACAGTGCGTCAACGCATTGAACAAAGGCCCAATTTGAGTAAGTTGTTCTATCACTACCTTTGCATTCTAGACATCCGGTGCAGCTCCATGTCATCGCTTCCGCGAAAGCCTTTTGCAAATGGGTTGTTCTCAATCTTCAGCTGGGTTATCTAAAACAACACAATCAAACCATTCAAAAAAGCAGATTGTACCACTTAGGTTTGAATTAAAATCAGCATCCACTGATATCTTTTTTAAGACTTTATGGAAAAGGAAACATTTCTTTTTATGCAGTATTTCCATAATACGCCTGTATTTCAGCTTGAGACTCATGTGTACATTTGTTGAAACAAGAATTTAAGAAAAATTAAAATTTAAAGGAAAGATCAAATTCACACCAACTTGGCAGAAATATTAAAAATAGATTTTTATTGCAAATAATGTTGTAATTGATGTCTCTGTCCCAAATGCCCTTGGTGTATTATTTGATTGACAATTTATTATGTTTGGGTAAAAATGTGTGTTTGTAATTATGAAACTATATTGGTGCAGAGAACAACTCAGAAATAGTGAATTAATTCCGAAGTGCTTAAACACAATCCAGGGATATCCTTCTCGTGGGCAGCGGTTTCTGGCAGGTAATTAGTTGGGAACTCTCGTGTGCTTCCAGCTTTCTGACAAGAATGGAAGTTTGTCTGCACGCTGGCTGACACTCTCACAAAACCTTGTAAAATGTCTTGTGTGACACTTTGTTAGCTTCTTGTTAAAGTGTGCAAGTTAGCACAGCAATTGCATCCTCCATCATCACAAAATGTGGCAGTGTAACTTTCAGGGTCCAGTTGAACTGTCATTAACCTGTGTGGACATTCCAAGAAGAAATAAATATCCATTCCAAAGTGATAACTAGTGTAAATGAAAATGATATATTTAGAGAAAACACTTGTGAGTTCCTCTAATGACAGCTCATTGCATGGAAATTGGGGGGATATAAATACCATTAAAACAGCACTGATTTAGACCAAACTATACTGGTTAAAATAGCTGAAACCTAAGTAAATATATGTCCAGACACTTTAGGTTATTTCAGTCTAAAAAGGTTCAGTTCTTAAAACAGGGCTGATAAAATGTTAGCAATGCTGTTGGTGACACTCATTTTTCACCAATTTTCCACGTTGTTCCAGATAAATACAGTTTAGAGACATGTTTTAATTGCAGCTGTGACAGGAATAACTGGAGTCTGACCACTTTCATTAGCTCCAGTCTAACAGGTGAGTTGGACACATGCCTGCAGCACATATTATTACTCTGGCAGATGTTAGGAGTGTTTGATTGGACAGTTGTGGTAAAGCGCCTGGAAATCAGACAGTTTTTTTTTTTTTTTTTTTTGTCCTGCAGGTCTGGAAAGCCCCAATAATTAGCCCGGGGTTACGATCTCAGTCCCCAATAAGATGTTTGAAAGTAATGAATGGTTTCTGAAAAGCCTGTCGGTCATTTGCGCTTCCTGTTCCCAGAAGCGCGCGAGACTCCGGATTGGCTGCAGGGATATTATGAGCTTTCGCCCCTTTCCTTACATATTCCCTAAACTAGAAACATATAAGTCTGCACGGTTAAATGACGTTAAACAGACGCTGTTTGCACTTATATGAATGTCAAGGAAATTGTGCAGTTTTGCGCTGTTTCCTTCTTTCTTCAGTTCTTGAAGCCTCAACAACTGTGAAGCTGCCCGGCCTTAAATTTAATTTGAACGAATATTGTTGACCTGTTTTATTAATTATTTTTTTTGAAAACCAAACATATTTATGATTTTTAGGTTTTACACTCAATGTAACAACGAAATTAAATTCAATAAATATATTCAACTCTAAAGTTATCGCACCGTCATCTGACGAGATGTGAAATGGATTAAATTGATTATGAATAGATTATAAAGACTATTATAAGCGTTATTTATTTTGAATAAATGTAATATTTAAATATTCTGTGAAAATAAGAATTATAAATCCCCCCCCCCAAAAAAAAAAAAAACTAAATAACTGACACAAGCTGAAGTGCATTTATAACAGCTGACATTTTATTTTCTATTTATATAGATAATAGGACTATTATTACTAGTATTTTGATTGAGTAGGTCTTATTTCGTCTGAGGTTTATCCGGTTAATCGGCAGCTCTTTCCTCCTTCTCAGACTGCAGGCCTGAATTCTGGATGAAGTCTCCTGAGGTCAGACGTCGTCTCGTCGGGTTAGCTATCTGAAATTTGCTTTCGTCTGTCAGTGGCTCGACGTGATACAAGATTTTCTGCTGACAGCGAAGAGGCTTTAATTTATCCTCACAGAGAACAGCTACTTCCATTTTCAACCACGCAATCAAGAGTTCCGCAGAACATGTACAAAAGAAGATGTACAAGACCACCGAAGTTCGTGTGCGCAATTCTGCATTTTTTGGAAAACTTTACGCACAAGCGACCGTCTTTGAATTCCTGCAGCGTCGTCTTTACGTTCAAAACGTAGTTAAAATAAGTAACGTCGAATTTAAAGTTCTCCATTTATGTCACAGAAAATGAAACAGAAAACTAACGCAGAACTTACCTTGTGGTTCTGATAGGAAGTAACAGCGATGAAGGCCGTCTCTGTAAAGACGTGGGTGCAGAACGCAGTGTTTTTGGAGCCGAAGCCGTTATTTTCATCAGCTTTCACAATGTGGATCCTCGGCTGGTACTTGTGCATTGAATTTAAAATGATCTGCGGGTAAGAAATAAACGAGCTACGTCTTAGACTAAAGTGAAAAAAACAAAACAAATAAAAGAATTAAAATCAAATTAAAGCATTAAATAAAAGTCCTTAAAAATAGAGGACCAAAAAATAAATAACTAAATAAATAAGTAAGTAAATAAATAAATAGACCAGTTTATACAAAACAAAGTTTGAGAGCATCAGGAAAAAAACAAATAATCCACGTTGATATTTTTTGTTTTGACGGCGTGAATTGTTAGTTTGTTTCTCATTCTCATTTGTGAAAAAAAATCTGTTAAGAAACGCTCACATTCCAAAGGACAGTCGTTCGTATGTGCATGAATTTAGTTGTTAACTTTCAGCAAAAGCTGCATAACTAAACTTTTTTCAATTGATTGACTGAAGGTGACACTTTCATTGCGCTGCATCTAATCAGCTTTTATATGTAACGTTTCATACATGTTCCACCTGACTCATGTGGTCTCTAATTTTATTTATTTCCATCGTTTAATGAATAAATCTGCATAAAATTGAAACCAAACTTTGCAGCTGCCTAATTATCTATATTCTCCTTATTACACGGTGTCCCTGTAAAGTGTATGAGCCTGACAGGAGCCTGCTTCTTTCTAATCTAGGCCCTACTGAGCAATGACTGCTACCAGAGGTGAGCCTGGCGACATTAAGACGCGGTCCACGCAGCTGAACTTGAGCCTTGAACTTCTCTTTTGAGGCCCTCGGATCTCCGGCCCTTAAGTCTAATTATTTTGACAGACTAGGGAGTTGCAGTCATCAGCCTGGAGGAAATATAATGGTTTTTATTTTCATCTGATCTACTTACATTCAGAATTTCAAAAAAAAAAAAGGGCTTCCACCCCACCCCCACCCCGCCCCTCTTCTCCATCTCTCCTTATGTCCCATGGGTGATCCCACTATCAGTTATCTTAGAGGTTGGTTTTGTACCTGCCTTTCACAGCCAGAATGTAAACAGACAAGAGACCGACAAGACCTCTATGCACCTGGAATAGCATTTTGTACCAGTAAATGTAAAAATCCCAGCTTTGAGCCAAAACATAGAGGCTTAAACAATGCAATAATCAATAACATCACATGATGGTTTTGCACTTTGTAGATGCAAAATGTTTTGATGGACGTTTCTGACTCTGTGCAGAAAATATCAGATGAACATCTCTCTGGCTAGATCAGGAAGCTGTAAAACAGTGGATGCCTTGCAGATGGAAACTCTGCTTTGGAATATTTTACAATCTACCGTGAATAAAACTATTGGCAGAAAAGAGTTTTGAGACTGCAATCTTGGATCTGAATTTAAATGGTTACAAAAATTAAATCCTGCTGCTGTTTTCTATGGTGACTCTGTTTCAATTCCCATTTTCTACTGTTGGATTGGTTCCTTCCCTTAACACACAACCTAATTACCAAACATCTTCTGGGATTCATAAATGAAGCCTTGAGACATAAAATGAAACATTTCCATATTAAAATATTTTGTTAGCTTGGATATTTTGCTGACTATTGTATATTGTGTTTGAAGACTGTTCTAACATAGACAAATCCGTAGCTATATTTATTTATTTATTTATTTATTTATTTATTTATTTATTTATTTATTTATTTATTTATTTATTTATACTTTTTAATATATCCAAGGAGACAGTGCATGAAATTTGTTTGCCTGTCTCTGTAAAACTAAGATGACACGCCAAACAGTGAGGAAGCGAGGAAAAAACAATAACTTTAAAACATTTCCTCAATAGCGAACATTTCTGTCTGAGTCACGCAGATACATTTTCACTGCCAGCAGTGGTTGTTTCATAATGAAAACAGCAGCTATGGGAGTTGCTGTCTTCATTGTGAAGCATCCACCCACTTGACTAGAGTTGGATTTTTGTTGTTGTTGTTGTGTTCTGTCTGAGAAACCCACAGCAGCATAAATTACATAATGAGTCTTCGATAGAAGATCTTTTGAAAAACAATATGAAGACAGACAAGAAGTGGGTGACACAAAACATTTTCCCATGCATGCATTAATTAAGGGCTTAGTTGAGGTCTGCAGAGATACAACCGAAGACAAGCCACGACAACATGCCCATCAGTGAGACGACATCCCTCACCACGCCACGCGGGCTAAGATGCTGTTCACCAAGAAGTTAGCGTGGGCTGCTGACTGTGGGTTCCCAAAGTCCACTATGTGTTTGTGTGTTGAGGAAAGGGGGAAGACGGAGACCACCCACTGGGGCCCCCAGCACAGGCCTTGTCTTCTTGGCTCAGCCGCTGCCCTGTATCTCCACCCCTTCCCTCCCAAGCCTCTGAATGATAGTATTTAATGATAGTGAGGGATCACTTTGGGTCTCAAGCCGCTGCCCTTCGCTTTTCAAGTCCCCCCCACATCAGAGAGTTTGCCCGAGCCTCAGGATTAGCAGGCTTTGTACACCATCATCTATTGCTCATCGCACACTGCCATTCAAATATAAACAGTGCGATCCTCACACTCCACCCTCCCAGCCAAAACATGTGTGGGAAGACGAGGAGAGGAGAGCAGGAGCGAACTGAGAGTGGTGGTGGTGGAGGTGGTGGTGGTGGGGGATGAATAACACTGAAATATTCTGGGAGTTGAGGGGGAGATCAAAGTGAAAGCTGCAGCTTGGCATGAAAATGGAGACAGAAACAAATGATTTGGAGGAATTTAAACACAACATTAGTTTGATTACGTCAGTCCATTACAATGAGAACGAAGCAGGGCCATTTAGTGTGGTACTTTAAGTACGGAATAAATACGGATTAAATAGTACATTTCTTTATGAAGCGTGATGGAGTACACACAAGTACAAATAACACAAATTCTATTATATTTAACTAAATGTATTCAGCTTCCTTATGTGCATTTGGATATAAAAGTCCACACACTATAGCTTCCCTTGTCTCTGTTCAGACTCCTCCACTGAGCCGGTGAGCTCAGCCCTGCAGTCCGCCGACATGCATCTAATTACCAGACATAATTACTGCTCTGAGCCCATCTCAAACCAGCCCAGTCTGCATCAGAGACGTTGGTCTCATGTCTCACTGCTAGTAAATATAAATTATCCACAAGTTATTTCAACCAGCTGGATCAACAAGCTAATGGAATATGTTTCTGGCCAGGCACCATGAGTTTCATTTATGAATCCCTGGGTGCTGTCTCCCAGCACGAAAGAGGTGAGTCAAGGAGCCCTGCAACCAATCAAAAATCTACTTTCACCTAGAATTTACAACAGCGCTCACATTCCGTCTGCTTTTCACTGCACCAGCTGGACTCTGGGAAGGCAGCCGTCACCATAGGCGCAACGCACAAAGATAGTTGAGGACATGTGCGTGAATACTTATGATGTTTTTTTGCTTTAGTAAAAAGGTTTGAGTAATGATTAAAAATCTGAATTTTGAAGTGGAGACCTAGATGTTAATAACTGCCACTGTGTTTGCTGGTGATGATAAAGATTTTCATGAAGGATTACTGTTATAACAAGAACAAATGTTCCACTGCTGCATCTTCATGGCATATATTCAAATAAAAACAACTAAGATATCTGTTTCTGATCACTAACACAAATCTAATCCAGTGGAATACTTTATCATTTTATATTAAATCAATCTTTTATATTTTTCTTCAGCATTTAATGGAGGTATTATAAAAAAAAATTGACAGTTTTTGTCACCATGAACCATTAGTATGACAAAGCTTATTAACGTAATTACACCATCTACACAACTAGACTTCTAATTTGGCCTCATTGTGCTCTTCCACTTCAATTTTTATAAAAGCCTGCAGCCATTTGTTGATGTTTGTGTTTGTTATTTAGAGTTAGACAGGAATCACGAAAGCCTGTGGTCCAAAAAAGTGAGCACAAAATAATGAGTTCAAGTTAGGAAATGGGTACCAGGCCCTCATTGGTGGGGATGGTGAGGGAAGAAGTGGGTGGGATAGAACTGGCTCTTTCCATTTTGCAAAAAAGGTTCCTGTTGCCCTGTACTTAAGAACCTCCAGGAGGTCCCAAACTTTGATGCAACAGAGTGCAAAAATAAACATGGGCAACAAAGAGGGACAGAGCAAAGAAGTAATTTTGATAACATAACAAAAAGAGTTGAGATACAAAGGATTGTCCTCACTGAGAATCAGAAACTGATGTAGCTATAGGGATTAAATAATTATTTAAAAGGCGAAGTTACATAATTAAAACTTTAATTCATACATTTCTAAAAGATTTAACTACATGTGGGGCAAAGTGATCATGTATTATTTGAAGTAGAAATTAGTAACTTTTCTGCAGAAAATCTATCTGGACATTTAAAAGCATCTATTTTAGGGTTTTCAGTAAAGAATTAAGCATAAAGGTGCAATAAAGTCATCAATATGTCTTGACTTAAAACAAGATTTTCTTTTTGGTTTATTAATTTGAATACAAAATGTAGTTTTCCTTGGTTTACACACTTAGAACAATAGACTACTTCGCAGCAGCAAACAACAAGCTCAAGTAAAAATAATGTGTAGCCTTGCGTGAATGCCACGAGCAGCCAACAACCATATTGTTCCACTAACCACGATCACAAGAACAGAATTTTCCGTATTTTTTTAAAAAAAGAACTTATAAACATGGATAAAACAACTATTTTTAAAGGCAGTAATAACTACAATGTTCCCTAAATTAATTTTTTATAGTACTAATATATAGTCTCTCGCGCATAAATGCAACATAACAACCCAGAACAAAACTACCCAACTACAAATTTTTTCGTGAATCTTGAGTGAGTTTAGAGGATTCAGTGACATTTTATATTATTGTGTTTTTTTAAAAGTAAATCCAGAAGACATTATTCAAGCTGATCGGGAAATATACCATAAAAAACACACATATGTATATCTAAATAAAAAATACAAAAAGGTCTTATTAATTTCGAATACATGGACAAAGATGAAAAACTTTGAAAATAATAATAATAATAATAATAATAATAATAATAATAATAATAATAATAATAATAATAATAATAATAATTATTATTATTATTATTATTATTATTATTATTATTATTATTATTACTATTATTATTATTATTATTATTATTTTAGGCCTGGATTTAATTGTCTTTGAAAAATAATCACAAGCTTGTATATTTCTCAGATTCACTCTGCGTGTGTCTAAATTTAGCACAATATACTTGAACACTTTTCATGCATCAATGCATTACATTAAATATTTATAAAATTTGTGCGACGGATCAGCAAGATGAGGAAAGCAGCGCATGAGTTATAAAAGGCGTAAAGATTGGCCAATAGATGATTTGGACCGCCTTTCAGTTACAACCCTCCCAGCTGCGGAAGTGTCAATGAGCAACACAACAATAAATACATGACTTTGAACCAGCGCCAGGGTATAAGTAGTACACAGACGCACACAGACACCAAAAGATGGGTATAAATAATGGGCCTATAGGCACCTACGTGTCCGAAAGGGTCCAGGTGATTGTTGGTGAGTTTCAGCTTCTGGAAGGAGACCAGCTGCCTCATCCAGTGCGCGCCAGTGGCGGGAGAGTCCGGGTGAACGTAGAGCCTGCCGGGCATGGCGGGCTCAGCCTTCCCGGTCACAGACCTGAGTTACAGCAACACAGCCACACTTTAACACCTTGGACAGACAATTATCCACGAAGGAGCAAACAATAGACATTGCCCCGTTTTTTCTAGGCTATTGTTTTATCTCTAAAATTTGGAAATTGCGCACACTGACGTGTGACGACGCAACTTTTTTTTTAGATGAAATTAAAAAAAAAAAACCCCAACAACAAAAATTTCAGAAACAAGAACGACCAGTTACTTGATGAACAAATCTCTAATAAAATTTCTTCAGGATTCTTTTAGAGTCCTCAAACATTTAGAAGTTTTTACCAAAGAGGATGCGTAAATATCTGAAAAAAAAAGTTGTTTTAGGATTACAAAAGGTCAGATAAGAGCTGGTCGACACTGTTTTCCAATATTGTTAGATAAAGAGAAGAAATTAGTTCCAGCATGCTTTGAACAGGTCATTATCAGAAGTATTGGTATGTGACTATCCTCTTTGAGCGTCTCGGCATTGAAAGGCGCTGACCCAAAAAAAACACTCCTGACCGGAGACGAAAAGATGGACATGACACTAAACAAATGGTGCTGTTAGTGCGCCCATCGGCTACCATAGCTGTAGGCAAAGCAATCAGCGTTCATCCGACGCTGACAGGTCAGCTCGGGAATAAACATTTCTCCCCGCTGACTGTATTTCTTGGCAAACACTAGGATTTGAGCAGATCATAATTCTTAGCGAATTAATAAATTCACATCCGATTCTCGTCCATGGGGACAACAATGCAAAATTTCCTGTCGAAGTAAACAGCCGAGGGAATAGCTGTGATCCCCAAACAAGGATTAAAGTGAGGGATGTGCGCGCATTTCAAGAAAAGAAGTTATGTTTTGTTATACCTACCATTTATTATCAGCGAATTTGTAACGATGGTCATCCGCGGGAACGACGTCCATGAGGAGGATATATTTGGTTTTAGGGTTTAATCCCGTGACCTTCACTTTGAAACTGGGAAACATTCGCCTGCAGAAGGACAAAATAGTGTGTAAGGTGGAAACTGTGGACAAAGAAGGCTGTGAGCATGCAAGGGGAAAGAGGAAAAGAGAAAAGTGATGTGTTTTCACAAGTTTAGAAGAAATCACTAAAACGCGGGTCCAAGTGTACCTGACTCATTTTTAAATGTTTAACATCTTTTAAAAAACGGATATGATTTTCTCGTTTTATTACTCCAAAATTGCAAACTATGACGCAAATGATCAGATCACGTGGGTTGGTTTAAAATGCCCAAAACTGTATATACTCCTGTTTGGTTTGGAGTGGTACAGTCTAATTTCAGGATACTCTGAGAGGGGCCCGCGAATTACAGAACATTTTCACTGTGGGTAAGATGTTTTCAAGTAAATCATATGGATATTTAGTAGTTGTCATAGGAAACACCTAATAAGGTTACACAGCCTCAGACGGGCCAGAGGAAGCCTGAGGACAAGTTGGATGCTGTGTAAGATCATTCCACGCTAAAAACACGAGCAAAAATGACTGACGGGAAAGTAATGAAGACTCTATGCAGCTGTGATAAAACAACTGCCTTCTACCCGCACAGGAGAACACAATGAAGTGTTAAACTACACATATCGACCATGTACAGTCTGCATCACCGTCAGCAGACACCAGTGGTCATTTTACGCAATCGCGCGTTCAGCCGAAGGGCGCTGCTCTGATTGGATGCGTTCGGAAGGTGGCGTGGATGGACCCTGCACGACGTGTTATGCTTAAAGAAATGTTTAAACACACACACACACACACACACACACACACACACACACACACACACACACACACACACACACACACACACACACACACACACACACACACACACACACACACACACACACACACACGAGATGAGGCAGATCCAACACGTGCTCCTAAAATGAGTTTATTTAGGTAAGATTAAATAAATGTTGAGTCAAACGGATCCATATTGTTTGCAGACAGTTCAGTGCATTTGCTCTCTCAGACTGAAACGTCTGTGGTATTTCATTTCCCCACAGGGTCACCCCCAAAAAATGTAGTCTCTCGTGGTGTTACTGAGCGCTAAAGCGTCCACCAGATGCTCTGTGTTTTCTTTACGCTGTGTATTTCCATGAAGTAAACGCAGCTAGGACTGATCTACACAATTCTGGGCCTATAGGTGAAATTTAGATCCAAAAATGCAGTTGTGTTGAACTGTAAGCGGTCGATAACCTCTCTCGTTCAAAAAATGGGGGATTTATTTATGTATTCGTTTATTCATTTGGACTTTGACTTCTTACCTTCCAGCTTTTGTGATGATCATCTCCGTCCCCACTTCGTGAAACTTTGTCCAGAGTTCCCTCTCATGCAGGTAGACTTTTATTCCCTCCATTCCCTTTAAAATAAAGCATCTTAATCCTGTGGCATGCAGAAGTATCAAGCACTTATCATGGTCTGACAAGTTTCTTAGGCCTTCAAGACAAATGGTGGCCGTTTTTTTTTTTAGTTGCAGAGGATAATTCTGTCGGTTTCAATGAAATATTAAATTTTATTATCAAAATGAAATGATAAATAATACATAAAACGAGATAAAAATACTGTAGTCTGTTGAGTTGTCGTTCAGTCAAAACATCCAGGAAGGTCGAACATGTAGACACGATGATATTTGTAACTACTAAATAATGCAGTGTAGTCTTCACACTGCCACGCACAATTAAAGCATAAACTGCATAAAGCCAGAGGTCATGTCTTCCATTTGATACGTTCATGTATTAAAATTTATCAAACATAAATTACTTTTAAACTGTTCTGGTATTGTTTTAATTTGTAGAGTTATTGAAAACAAATAAGATGGTTTATTTAAGCAACGCAGTGCGACAATGATCAGACGAAATAACGGGAAAAAAAACATGTCTCCGTTTAAAAAGATGCGTGTGTAAAAAGTTAAATTAGTAGAATTAAACTGCTGCATCTAATTTGGAAAATAAATAAATTAAATTGTGCATCCTAAAGTTTACCACCCAGAAAGACAAAGTGTGGCTTGTTCGGACGATTAGACGTGACCCCATAAGTCAGAGCCTGGAACAGTGAGAGGAAGGCCGATAGACTGACCGACACTAACCTGCTGAATGTAAGTCGTTTGTGATGATGGGGATTTGCTTGAAGTCCCGTTCGGTTTTTCAGATTTATTATCGTTCTGTAAATCCCTTGAATCCGAGCCACTGGGAGAGTTTTGAAGGGCAAAAGTCTCCTCCTGGTCCGCCATAACCGGAGTTCCAAAAACTACCGTCTCGGCTGTAAGACCCAAACAGAGATGTCAGAGTTTGGGGCTTATACTTTTTGCTAACACTGTGAAAAAAATCTGATATATAATTATGTACATTTAGACACCGAATCAACATTATTTTTTGTCACTTTGTTGCCAATAAACTGATAATTTTTGGAAAAGTCGTGCGTTATTCAGGCTGTAAATTAGGCTGGAACTCATAAGTACCAGTCCTGAATGTCAGAATATAAAAAGGGAAAGCACAATTGACATTAAACATTATTATTGAAGGAAAAAGTTTACGAGCAACGACTGAATAAGTTGAACATCTAGTATTAATCTTTAAATGAGCTGGATGATTGGGAGTTTCTCAAGGTGTTTGTCACAAATATTTCTAAGATTTTAACAAATTTATTCTTGAAAAAGAAGGACAGTTCATCCAGTAGAAGCGTGATGGGACAACCAGCCTGCAGATTGGAGAAGCCGTGATGTCGAGGTTTTTCGGAAACTTCTAACCGCGTTCTCCAGACAAAAAAGGCAAAATACACAACATTGTGAAATGTTGGTGTCCAGAAAACAAAGACGTATCTTTAAAATAGTCCTATTGCCAAAAAGGTGTCCCCATGCAGAACTCGGTTCTTGCATCAAACAGCTCATACCGAGATATAAACACACACGAAGTTTCACAATAACCAACAGACGAGGATTAGTTTACCTAAAGAACGAAGATCACGTCGTTACGTGGATCTGGATTCGGCGGTGGAAACAACAGAGAATCACCACCGCGTCTTTAACGCGTTCAACACTCCGTTTCAGTTCAGATAATCCAGACGATTTTCTCGGTGAAGCTGCGGAGAGTCTCCATGAATTCTTCTTCCCCACCTCTCAGTTATTCCAGATTCCTCTATGCGAGCGAAACCACGACCGCGGAGACCCTAGCGGAGCTCCGTGATGGTTACCAGGAGCTACTCGGTACCTTATTGCGCATTTTACAGCCGAAGCCCGTTTTGTGAGTGGACTCTGCTAATAGCACCTAGCAGTAAGCCGTAGCCGTGTCCCAGAGGAGCAGGTCCGTCATCTCCTTCTTCCCTCCTCTCTCTTGCCTTGTCAGTTCTGCGTCTCCCTCTCTCCCTCTCTCTCCCACACGCACTCACTTTCCAGCCCTCCGCTGCGCATCAATGACCAACCGTGCGAAGCGGAAGCTCAAGTCCGAGACGTCTATCGGGGGGCGGAGGGCGACGGGGGAACAGTCTGTGCAGGGATAGCATTGGTTTATGCCCCAAATAATTCCAAGCAGCCCCCCCCCCCTCACTGTCTATCCTAAACATTTCCATAATCCTAGAGTAGAAAAGAGAAACCATTTGATATTTGCTTGTTTATGCGCCTTTACGCGCTGACTCTCCTCCACAGCCTCCAGACACAAACCAAGTTTATCGAGCCCTATTTAAAACCGATCCACTGATAATGTGACTCTACATGTTTGTTTCCGCTAAAATTACCGAGCTATTATCACAATTGATTATTCGACTGTCACTTTTGTCCTTATTTGTATCTGCTCCGAGCCTTTTACTACCAGATAAGATACAATTTGCGCAGACAATTTTCAAGTGTTTTCTTTCTTTTTTTTTTTTTTTTTTTAACTCTTACACCGTTGTGTCCTTTATCCACACAGAACAAGGTACGACAGAGTCTCCACGAATGTGAGTAGGAGAGGAAAAACACGTGAGTATCGGTTTGGGATATATCTGTCTATGGAAAAAAACAAAACAATCCATGGGCACTTGGGCCTGTGACTTCACACAGGCTTGTTCTTCTCAGTAAAGACTGTTTCTGACATGTGAAGATCACAAAACAACGTCAAGATATATTTCCACAGATTTGATGTAACTGTTCGTGGGCGTGTTTGTATTGATGGGTTTTGATGCGCCAGAGAGTGGGTATTTATAGTTGACCTCATGCCAGAGATATGAAGCCAATTTTAAGTTTGCGAACATGTTGAAAACTCAGCTCGTCGTCTGATACCCCAAATATATATTCCATAGGTTTCTGATCTTGCCCCCGCCCCCCCCCACACACACACACCCAATGCAACACACTGAAAACATTTTACTTTAACACACTTGGAGAGAAAAGGCGCACATGAACAAAACGTGGCCTTCTGGACTGGATAGAAACAGGAAACAGGACTGGCCTGAGGTGTCATTTCTGCCATGTGCGCCTTTTAGATTTACCCGCAGGGTAAATTTCCTCGTTGTGATTTGAAGAGACAAAAAGAGCATGTTGTTTGACTGATGAACTGCAGTATTATGAAACGAAACTTCACTCTATTGAAGGTTTTTCGTTCAGGTTTTAATGGTGAGTATACAGTATATGTTTTTAGAATGAAATATTTTCAAAAATATTGAATCCATTACACTTACTGTGCATACAGTCATTAATGACGTCACCATAAATGCAGCTTTTGTCCAGCAGCCTTCTCTTCCGATGTCTGGAGAATTCTTTCTGATGCCAAACTTAAGTCTATGGAAAATGTTGTCACTTTTGATGGTTTAGTGAAATGAGGTTATGGGAAACGACGCTTAACAAGTAAATGAAACCAGTCTCTCATACAGTTTTCCAAAGTTTTGTGTGTTTTGCTGAGTTTGAGGTATCGGGACCCCCACCCCTTTGGGACACACACAGCCGCACACAGAAGGGCTCCTCCATCATTGGAGTTTACGCAAACCCGGCTTTGCGGGAACATGAGCGAGACTATAGCGCAAATAGTGCTCTGGATGTGGGCCTAAGAAAATGATCCGGCACACTTGAACACGTCGGAGCTGCAGCTGTACCTAGAATTTGTTTCACATCAACGTGCTATTGTATATTAAAGTGCGTTAATTTATCATATGAAGTAAATGAACAGACATCCTGTAAATCACAGGAAATAGAGAAGAAAGAAAATAGGAGCTGGCACACATGAAGAATTTACTCTGCGCAACAATTAGAAGATGCCATATAGTCAATAGAAGTGTTCAAATGAGATATTACATAGCTGGTAATTTCAGGAAGACGCTTTAAAGTTCAAATGATATAAATATATATAAAACAACGTTTCTGTTCATGAAACTGGCATCAATTTGATGGTAAAGGAATTCATTTCTACACGACACTTTTAACACAATCTGAAATGTGCTCTGCATCCTCATACGCCCCCCAGACGTTTCATCGTTCCGTTTCTACATTTTACTAACTGGTATTAACACATTTAGAGTTTAGAAGAATTCCAATTAAAAAAAAAACCCGATGGTTTCCGTTAAAGATACGAGAGAAACGAGGAACTGTGTGGAAATAAGCTGAAGGCCTAATGAGTGAGTAAAAGGATGAAAAGGAAAAAAAACGGTTACAGCGTTTCAGAGGCCAAAATGTGATGTTTTGATCATTTAAATAGTTAAAGGCAGCCCAAATAAACGTGTGACGTGGATGGAGAGGTGTAGCAAGAAAACCTCACGGTATAATTAACTCCAACGTGACGCGTTAACGGTGTTTCACACAAATAAAACCTGGAGGGAAAAACATCTTGACGGACATTTAGGCAAATTTTTAAAAAAAATTATGCATGTTTTGACCATTACAAAAAAGGTCAAATTCAGCGAGTTCGTTTTTTTGTTTTTTTTTTTTACTATTATCTTTGTTAAGGAATTCAACTAGACTTTCCTTTGGTAAATTTTATTTGAAACTACAGCAAAGATCAAATATGAAATGCTTCCTTCATGACAAATAGGTTTAACACTTAAAAAAAAACTATCCTTTTGACAAATTAAACAAGTTACACTCAATTTGAGATAAATTTAAGACTATTGAAATAACTAAATATTTAATTTGCAAAATCTAAAGACAATAGCTCGAATTCTGCCACATAAAACAATAAAACTGCGAATTTAATGAAATTTGCAAATAGAAGGAAATAATTTCTCCCTAAAGTCCAGGTATCATATAAAATACAATTAAATCCACACAGTCAACTTGAACATACTGCCTATTATAAATTGGGTACCAACAATATTATCACCTCTCATGCACAAAATATAGTTTATTGCAGGCCTTTCACAAACCCTGAGATTTTAAAAAGTTGAATTAAATAAATCAAAAAAATGTGAAACTGTGAAAGAAGACTAAAATTCCACACCTCAATAACAAGAGTAAAAATAGAAACTGCAAACATATTCATAAATTACACACATCATTGAGTTAGCATGATGTGTCTCAGTAGAAGTTCTGCAAACCCAATTGGAATTGTCCAGTGAGCAAAAGCAAAATGGTGCAAAACAAGATTCTTCTTTGCATTTAAAACCAATACAAAAGAATTAATCCTGTGTCAGAATATTATGAGACTCTCAAAGAACAAGTTACAGTACATGCATACTGTAAAATACATGAAATCTGTCGTCACTTCTAAAAAAAAAAAAAATCTGGACATGTTGCGTGACCATACTGGTTAATTAGCGTGTGCTGTGAAAATAAAATCTAAATGCAGCCTGGATGGGATACAATGCATCAACCACAGACGTCAGTAAGCAAGACTGGCCAGTGGCATCTAGACGGCCTCACCGCTGTTATGTACTGCAGGCCAAAATCTGCAGAATTAAAATCTAACCGCAGGATTCAAACAGTGTCTTACGCCTATTAATGTCATATTTCTTCAAAAATAACCACTCTGGGACCAAAGACGCTGTGTAGCATGAAAAGTTCATGTTTAGGAAACTACAAATCCCACTTATCCAGGTGCAAATGACAGGATTTCAAAAATGAAGTGGTATAGGTTGGACGATGAGGCTGAAGAATAAAAACAGAATGGAACATCGCCTGAAAACAACTGGAGCAGTTTTCTTGTGAAATGAATCCTGGAGGAATTGTGTGCAACACACACGTACATGCACACACAGGATAAATACACAACTGCTCCCTCCTGTCCAGCATTGAGTGTGTGGTCTGAAGTTACCGCTTGTTTGGAGCTGCTTAAAGGCTTGTGAAACTTCAGCTCACAGGCAGGTGAAAGCGCTGGTGTGGCTAACCACCAGTCCAGCCAGGACTCCTGGGTCAGGGAGGGGAGCCTACCCAGATGCTTTGCACCAAAGACCAGCTTTGAGGTTTGTGGCTGAAAACCCATCCACAGATCGACTCTCAGGAGCCGAGCCAAAGAAGAGAAAAGAGGGTGGACAGAAGAGTGAGAAAAGGAAAACAAAAGCTGCAGAATTATATTTGGAGGCACTGAGGAGTGAGCTAATTTGACAATAAGGACACATTCAAAGTCTTGCTATTTCAAAAACGCAGAAATAGTTTCTGTTCACATGTTTTCAGTTGCGCTCTGCAGTAATCATGAGTCTAACATAATATAATATCTATTTCTAAAACACAAACAAAGGAGTATTGAGACTAACCCGTATGCAGATGCAGTTCTGTTGATTATGAGAACGAAGAACTTTAATGGTTGTTTACACAGCAGACATTCCACTGTCAAATGAGGAGATAAATGTTTGTAGATGATAGCAGAAAATCCAGCCATCTAATCTGAACTGTATCAAAAGTGCCTGCATAATTATGGAAAAAAAAGTTTGATATTTGGTCTATTAAGAAGTGGCAGCCAAGCACTGTGACAAAAACTGTAAAATAATTTATTAAAACCAAGAATATCAGCAACAACTCTTGTCGGTTTATTATAATAATACATGTGTTATGTGCTGGTGGGAAACATGAACACACCAGTTCAGCCGCCACCATCCTCCTTCATCTTTTGTGTTTTCTATATAAAAAGATGGAGAGTTGTAAACTCCCTCCTAATCCCGTATGGTTTCACCCTGCTAGGCCACACATGGGCCTGCCATCTCCCTACCGCCAGGCAGTCTTCAGCTGCCGACCTCATGAGTTTACCCTTGTTACACTAGAAACGGCAGTGATAAGGTATCTGGGCCTCCATGGTAGAGCGTGCCTAAAAGGTATCTCATGTGTGTATCCATGCACACACACACACACACACACACACACACACACACACACACACACACACACACACACACACACACACACACACACACACACACACACACACACACACACACACACACACACACACACACACTTCTTCCCAAACAGAGCTCCACTTTCACAACCTGAGCTGTGCTGTGGGATGAGGGTTGGTGGTGGTGGGTTGGTGGCGGTGAGCTTGGGGCTGACACGTTTCTGCTAACAATCACATCACACACAGGGACCCACATTCCAACTTCCTGATCACCCCCCACCCCACCACCAACCACCACCATATCCACCCCGATCCCTGAGCCAGCTCACATTCATCCTCCTCCCCCAACAGGTTTTGGTGGTGCTGTGCAGGCATGGGGCAGACATATGTGGTCAAGTGTACTGGGTTTTAAGAAACACTGAAATATTCATGAGAAAGTAATAGTGATGTTCACACTCTGTTAAAATACTTTATTAATCAGGTTAGTCGATCAATCAAGTTTGTTACACTTGCCCATATTTTTAATAGTATTGCATAGCAAATATATTAGAATTAGAAAAGATTCCAGCACATCTGGATCTCGTTCATGTCGACATACTTGCTGGTTTGTTAAATAAGACGCATGGACGGTATCACACATCATAAGATGTCCTCTGATGCCCTCTAGTGACGCATTTGGCTATTTGTTGAGCATTTTAATGCTCAACATACAAACGGAGCAGTGACTCATATAATCCACCAGTAAAAAAGCGGTATGTAAAATTAAATCAAAATAATAATAAATGAACGATAAGAGAATAATTAATCTGAATAAAGTCCAAACAGAAGTAGTTCAGTGTTAATCTGGTCTTTTAGCTAAATTCTGTTGGGAAAAAGTTGTTTAATTGCTTATGTAAGAAAGAGATTATCATGAACAGTTCACATTTATTTTCAGTTTTCACTTTACTCTGTATTTGATGCATGCATTTAATTTTTCATTACAATCTAGTGACACACACACACACACACACACACACACACACACACACACACACACACACACACACACACACACACACACACACACACACACACACTTTGAAGTACTGCTGACTATTCTTTGGTCATTTAATTAACTTATTATGCATGTTTTTCTGTATGCGTGGCCATATTCACATATGATTTTCTTTATTTAATCTCTTGCATGTTCGCAAAGAACATTAGCTGTTGGACTGCCAACATCAAATGAAGACCTCAATAAAGACTGAAGAAATCAGACACACTTATGTCACAGTAAAGGCAGATTTAGTGATGTGACTGTGGGTTTAGTTTTACTTGAAGCCTGTTAATTAATATCACTATGCATCATAAAAGCCAAAAGGACTGCATCATGTAGAATTCTACTTGCATTCCAGAGCAGGGAATAAATACGGATCACAACCAGAACACAAACATATGTCCAGAGCTGTAGTAATGAGCATGGGAATCATGTGGTGTGGTCTGCTGCAGCCATGGCCACATTCACAAACTCTGCAGGCCTGCAAGCCATCACATCTCACTTCTGTGAAGTCAAAGTACCTTCAACTCTGACATGTCCAAATGCACAAATTATAACTCTGTCAAATCTAGAAATTATGAATTAGGTATTTCCGTTACCTCATTTCAGTCTTTGGTATGTCCAGGAACAGCCTTGAATCCCAAGCAGTTGCTTCAGTCTCATAAATGTGATGAAATACTAGATAGATGAGAAATTATGCTAAATCCTGAAATAGATAAAGTTTGGAAATAGTAACTGCACCACAGCTGTAGGAGCCATCAATTAGAGTTTGGATCAATATTCATGTGCTCGATCTGGGTATGCATTGGTGTTGTCTTGTGAGTGCAAGGAGTGGCACTAAGGGCGTGTAATAATTAATGCCACTCACCTGTATTCACCTGTTGCTTACAGTTATGGGGTAGGATGAGCACTGGGGTGAAATTTTCTGTTTCTGTTATCAAAACTTCTTTTTTCTAAGTTATTGTCTTTGTGTAACGGGCGCTCGAATACGATGGTAAGTGCTGATTGGTGTGCAGCGTACGAACAAACAAGAGGTTATTAATCAGAAACAGACGTGAATTGGAGTTGTTTGGTCGTCGATCCGCTGCTTCTACAGTCTTTATGACAGTACATTATGGGACAAAAATTGGATAAGAATTGGACAAATATTTTTAAGATTAAAAATACACTGAAAAATATTGTTTTCACAGCAGTGTACCTTGCCCTCATACAACAATGTCCTGTTGACCAATATTGCTCTTCTGCTCTAAAACAATTCCACAATAAACCCCCAAGAGAATCAGCTAATCCTTGAGACAAAACAGCAAAGTTGAGGAAACTGAAATTTAGAAGTGACAATTAATCATCCTTACCAATGCAGATATTGATGTGAAGAGAGGCAGTACAACCAACTGCTGCAATCATCCTCACTGGGTTCATCTCAATATGCATTTGCCTGGCCCCTCTCCCTGCAACAAGAAAATGCACCTGTTCTGACTATGGTGCAAGGTAAAGGACAAAAAGAGGAGTACTGAGAAATCACTGGAGAAATACTGGCTTTGGAAATCAAAAGTACTATTCATTCAACGAATTTGGTAACTCATGAAGGTAACCTAGCAACAAAATGGTTCAGGTTTTTGCCTGGCTGGTCATTAGCTTTCTGACACTGACCACTAGCCAACAGAGCTTCCTGGCTATAAGACCGCATACATGACCAGGGGGTAAAACTTTCGTCCTCTCAATTGTTTTATTTCAATTCATTCTATTTTTTTTCAACGTTTCATTGGCTCCACTCTGTCAAGAGAATACAAAATGAAAATCTTAAACTTCTATTTCCACCAATGATATCCTTAGTCGTGAGGCAAGTGAGCTTATGACACTAAGCAAAGCAATGTGGGTAAAGCAGGGAAATAAGAGTTAAAATGACTGCACATGATCATATGAAAAAAAAATTCAATACCAGTGGAGGTTTTTACTGAGTTTAAAGAATCACATAAAATAGATGACACTGACCTTGAGACAATAGTCAGCAATATGATTGATATTATTCAAATGTTTCAGAAACACATTAATCCTAATCATGTAGTCTTCTTCTTCTTCTTTTCCTTTCGGCTTTTTCCTTCAGGGGTCGCCACAGCGAATCAATTGCCTCCATCTAACCCTGTCCTTTGCATCCTCTTCTCTCACACCAACTACCTTCATGTCCTCTTTCACTACATCCATAAACCTCCTCTTTGGTCTTCCTCTAGGCCTCCTGCCTGGCAGTTCAAAACTCAGCATCCTTCTACCAATATATTCACTATCTCTCCTCTGGACATGTCCAAACCATCTCAGTCTGGCCTCTCTGACTTTATCTCCAAAACCTCTAACATGTGCTGTCCCTCTGATGTACTCATTCCTGATCCTATCCTTCCTGGTCACTCCCAAAGAGAACCTCAGCATCTTCATCTCTGCTACCTCCAGCTCTGCCTCCTGTCTTTTCCTCAGTGACACTGTCTCTAGACCAAACAACATCGCTGGTCTCACCACAGTTTTGTACACCTTTCCTTTCATTTTAGCTGAAACTCTTCTATCACACATCACACCTGACACTTTTCTCCACCCATTCCATCCTGCCTGTACACGTTTCTTCACCTCTTTTCCCCACTCTCCATTGCTCTGGACTGTTGACCCTAAGTACTTAAAATCCTCCACCTTCATGATCTCTTCTCCCTGTAACCTCACTCTTCCACTTTGGTCCCTCTCATTCACACACATGTACTCTGTCTTACTGCGGCTAACCTTCATCCCTCTCCTTTCCAGGGCAAACCTCCACCTCTCTAGCTTCTCCTCCACCTCTTCCCTACTCTCACTGCAGATCACAATGTCATCTGCAAACATCATAGTCCATGGAGATTCCTGTCTAACCTCGTCTGTCAGCCTGTCCATCACCATAGCGAACAAGAACGGGCTCAGAGCTGATCCTAATCATGTAGTAACTGATATAAATTGTATGTAATGACAAGCATGATTATACATTCCAAATATTTTATAGCCTAAAAACCGTTGTAAAATAAAATGTGTAAAATTATGTGTGATATTTAAAAAAAAAAAGCATAAGTACATTTTAATTACAAATTACAAATTTATTCTCGATAATGAATTCCACTTTAGCTGTGCAGGTGGCAGGTAGAGCGGGAGGAGAAAGGGAGCTCAGTCCACTAAGTCTTGGGCTGGAGACCAGAGGGTGGCCGATTCAAGACTCATGTGTAACAAAAAGTTTGGAGTGTAAACTGGCAGTGGAGGGTTGACAGTTCACCTCCAGAGCAAGTTACTCATTGGTCGCACCATGAAGGAGCTGCCCGCCGCTCTACCTCTCATTATCTACATGCTTACCATCTACATGCTTACCAATGTGTGTCTAACAGGTCTGTACACACCCAAACACACACACACACACACACACACACACACACACACACACACACACACACACACACACACACACACACACTCACACACACACACACACACACACACACACACACACACACACACACACACACACACACACACACACACACACACGCACGCACATATATGTATATGATAACAAACATGTGATGACTAACAACTGGAACAAGTGTAGAACGGAAAAATCGTTTCTCCTAATGGTATTAATAAAGTTGATTCTTCTTCTAGTCCTATAGCACTGAGACCGAAAGAAAAGAGAACTCCCATTCATCCCCCACTCCTCCCCAGACACATTCTGGTTTCATGTCTGTCTGATCATTATTATTCCTAAAAGGCTGTTAAGCTACTGGATGGGGAATCCTTCCCGTTGGCCGGTAATCAACATGGGAAAATTACATCCTGCTGGAAAGTTCAATAAAAAATGGAAATGCCAGAACAGATGGGGGAAATCTTCAACTTACCTTTCCACTAGAAAAAAACAACTGTGTGTGTGTGTGTGTGTGTGTGTGTGTGTGTGTGTGTGTGTGTGTGTGTGTGTGTGTGTTTGTGTGAGTAATCTGTCAGAAATATCATCATCGTGTTCTTTGCAGGCCAACAGTAGAATGATAATACTATTACTCACACACACACACACACACACACACACACACACACACACACACACACACACACACACACACACACACACACACACACACACACACACACACATACTGTAGTCATACTGTGCAAGAATACAAGAACAAACTTTTATCTCATACAAAATAGACAATGATTGAATATCAAAAAAATTGAATTTGAATTGAAAACAGCAGACAGGGGCTAGAAGGACTTCATTTTCGGCAGTTGCTGAAGAAAAGTCCTTGGTGTGGGGGGAGTTTGGGGAGGCTTTGGAAAATGGCATTTTCTGAAAAAAAACAACAACAAAACATTCTATGACACAGGAAGAGTAAACGGGGCTTGGGCCTTGCTGTAAACAGCCTAACGTGCATCTGGTTTTTGAAGCTCAGAACTGCATTTCTAAACTTTGCAGATGAAGTTGTTCTATCGGATTTAGCAGACGAGAATCTTCAGCGTGTGAAAATAGATTCCAGTTTTGATGAATATTCAACAATCAATAAAGTTATGGGCACTGCATCATACCACCACAGTGAAGAGAGAGATTAGCTAGATAAATCAATGTTTCAACCCTCACCTAAGGCCATCAGCTCTGAGTAGAGACTGATAGACAAAGTGACAGATAATTCTTTCATGGTTGAGCCCCTGCACCTTCACAGTTAACATGTTTTGGGTCTCTGATCAGGGCGTCTCCCTCTGGATATTTCCAGGCATCAAGTTGGGAAGTGTATCTCATCTGGCCTAGGAACATCTTGAGATCCTCTGGTTGGAATGTGAATACCGTCATTTTTCTTTTGGGGGTTGAGGGGTAGTATTCTTCTAGGCCTTCAGATTACCCTCAAAACCAAAGCAGTTTCAGATGCAGACTCCAAACAAAGGGGTAAAGGAAAAGCCGAGAATGCTTTGCAAACCATCCATCCGTAATTGTCTCATCTGCAGCCGCTTCCAGATGTGTTGCACGGCGGGGCCACATGAAAGTCAAACAACCACTCGCGCTTACTCCTACGGGCCGATTAAGCTGCATGTTTTTTGAGGTGGGAGGAAGCCGGAGAACGCGGAGAGAACCCACACAGGGAGAATGTATAAACTCCACACAGAAAGGATTCAAACCCAGGACCCTTTTGCTGTGAGGCAACAGCGTTAACCACTGTGCCACCATGCTGCACCTCTGCCAACCAAAGCAGCGCAAATGAAGAATGGCTACCCTTCTTCATGAATATAATATAGCTTTGTGAATAACTATGAAAAATATTTAAATTCATAGTAATATCTGGTGGCACCAGATGATGATGGAGTAAGTAAGGACTCAGTGATGAAGATGTAAAAGTGCACCTTCATTGGTACATAAAGGACAATAGAGTGACTCATACCTCATCTGTTGCTTTTCCATATAGCCAAGGCTGGTACCAGTTAATGCTTTAATGGTGATTAATGCAGAATTATTTGTAGCATAATGTTTGTCAAGAGCAAATTAACAAATTCAACCCCATTTTCATTCTGTAAATCCCAGCGCATATTATCACCAGTGCATATTAAACGCAGACAATAAAAAGACTAAGGAGTATTGAAGGCTCAGATTTGCTTTACAAAGTTTCCAGATGGATTTTAGATAAAATCAACATTGTGTGCACATATTGCACACATCAGCTGTCTTTACACTGATGCAGAACAAATGTGAAGTATCAGCTTCAATAGTGTAATTTCTTTGTGACAACAAGGACTTGTCAATTGGAGCAGATGCTCCTTCACAAATCATACAGATAGTAATCCCAGTCTCTGTGATGGCAGGTTCTATTTTTTTTTTTTTGCTTTAGCCAAGTGCCATAAAATAGTCTGACACTGCAAACACAAACCTGCCAGCATGGCAGAGGCCAAAAGTTCAGCAAGCCTCACACTGAAGATGAAGAACCACATATATCCAAACAAGAACGCACGCACACACTTACACCTACGGGCAATTTGCAGCCGGCCAAATCACCTGAAGTGCATGTTTTTGGAGGTGGGAGGAAGCCGGAGAACCCGGAGAGAACCCTACGCAGACATGGGGAGAAAATGTAAACTCTGCACAGAGCGGGACTCGAACCTGGAACCACCTTGCTGTGTTGTGACAGCGCTACCCACTGCACGACCGTGCCGCCCTGCTTTGAAACAAACATGGATAAAGAGACATATCTGCTCCAGCTCTTGCTTTAAAGATAAAGATCACTATATAACACCTCAGAATTGGACATGGATGAGGTTTCTTCAACTTTACCTCACATACATATAAATTAAAGTTTCAATAGTGTGTGTCCACTATTGGGCACCAAAAATTATCCAATAACTGAACGTCCTATTCCAGTATATGATGGGGTGACCATGTAATGAAGATTTTACATAACTCTTATGATTCTCGTAAATTAAGACTTACATCCTGTGGCCAGCAGATGGTGTTATTACTCTTCACAGCTTCATTAGACAATGACTACAATTGTTCGATTTTCCAATCAAGCTATGTTTTAATTGTCTCCTCCCTTATGTCACTTACTAAAATCTAGGTTTTGGATATACAGTAGTGACAGACAGAACAACTTTGGAAATATGATTGACCAAGTGGACTTTCCTCTGCAAGAATGTGGGGGTCAACTTAATAAAGACAGGTAGAAGAGTTTGTCAGAAAGGAGCTTCAACACTGCTTCATTGTGTTCAAGAAAACAGATGCAGTAGTTTGGGCGTCACACCATAGCGGAAATAGACGAGTGTGTGATAAACAAGAATGGAGACATTGCTTTGGTTGTTCTTTGCATCATGGCCTCTCGCTCTTAATATCCTAGGGTGAAACTGATAGTTCTCAAACACTCACAAGGCATTTAGAGAGGCAAGACTGGAGGTATACGGCAATATGTTATACCACAGTACAGGAGAAATACTATCATTTATTTGGAGCCCTGTTTGTGGCTACCCGTTGTCTTTCTATGTGGCCCTACTGGCTACTTGTCCAGGGTATACTCTGCTATCAGCCTTATGTCAGCTGGAGTAGGATCCCAGGATAAGTGGTTAAAGGAAATTTTATTAATAATTTATTGTCATTTAGCAAAAACTGTATTGGGATCTATAAAGTACAGTGTGCCCTCGTTAGTCACGGTTAATGCGTTCCTGGAACCACACGGGAATGACGAATTCCGCGATACAGCGACAAACTATTTATTTAATTATTTATGGTTATTTATGGTTATTTAAACGTTTTTGAACCCTCCCCATACTGATATTAAACTACCTTCTATCTGTATTACCTTTTCCCACACTCTTATCTACTATTTAAAGCCCATCTGTGTCTCAAGGAAGTGCGTTGTGTTAACACTTTCTTCCAGAAGAGGCAGGATCATAGGGTGACCTATAAGAGTGGAGGCAGGGGCACACAGGTAGACTACATCTTGTGTAGACGGTGTAATCTGAAGGAGATCAGTGACTGCTTCGCAGTCACTGATCTCACTGAGCAGCGAGAGTGTAGCCAAACAGCATAGGATGGTGGTGTGTAGGATGATTCTGGTGGTGAGGAAGATGACGAGGGCAAAGGCAGAGCAGAGGACGAAATGGTGGAAGCTAGAAAAAAGAAGTGTTGCATGACTTTTAGAAAGGAGTTAAGACAGGTTCTGGGTGGTCAGGAGGTGCATCCAGATGACTGGACAACTACAGCTAATGTGATCAGGGAGACAGGTAGGAGAGTACTTGGTGTGTCATCTGGAAGGAAAGTAGATAAGGAGACTTGGTGAGGGAATGAGGAGGTACAGGAGTGTATACAGAGAAAGAGGTTAGCTAAGAAGAAGTGGGACACTGAGAGGACTGAGGAGAGTAGACAGGAGTACAGGGAGATGTAGTGTAAGGTGAAAGTAGAGGTATGCTAGGTTGGACAGTAAAAAGGGAGAGACTGATCTATACAGGTTGGCAAGACAGGGAGACAGAGATGGGAAGGACATGCAGCAGGTTAGGGTGATTAAGGATAGGGATGGAAGTCTATTGACAGGTGCCGTCTTCAAGACATCTGCTCTACCGCTGAGCCACTGCCAGAGTGAGCAACCAGTGCCCCAAAATCCTAAAAAGGCAGAATCGGTTCCCTTCTGTTTACTTGATGTTTTTAAGTTGTTAGTTACGTCTCCAATAAAATTGAGTTGACTTATTTGATAATTGCACTTATTAAAACTAACTGATATTTGTTAATATATTCTCAAAAAGGTTGGTGAAACATACATTTATTATTACAAATATTTAAACCATGTAATCTGTGAGTCAAATAATATTTTATTTTATGTAAGTAAACTTAATTTACATGTGTCTATTTCACACAAATATTCCTGTTGGAGTTTTACTAATTAATTTTGATGTAGTCAAATCAAATACTCATCATGATGATATTCAGAATTTTTATTGAGCATGCATAACTATGTACTACTGTCACATTTACTAGGTCCTTGAATCAATTTTTAGAGTGTAGTCTCACACTTGCAAAAATAAAGGAACACTTCCTTTAGCTGCATGGAAAACAAAAGAAACAGACTTTGCTGTGAAAATGACATAAGAGTAGCACTTGCCAAGGTGAAGCCACGCATATCTGAACTGGTCTCTCCATAACAACAGCAGACGTCATACTGATTTGCAGGTAGGTATTTCATGTGAGTTAATGCACTGTCGATTTTGTTCTTTGAAAAAGGTGACATTAATGCAGAATTCATTAAATACACCAGTAAAACATATACTTATGTCTTAATTTTTTTTTTTTTTACTAAAGAAGGGTTCGGTGAGTGAGCATATGAAACCAGCAGGGTTCGGTACCTCCAACAAGGTTAAGAACCACTAGTCTAGAGACAGTGTCAGTGAGGAAAAGACAGGAGACAGAGCTGGAGGTAGCAGAGATGAAGATGCTGAGGTTCTCTTTGGGAGTGACCAGGATGGATAGGATCAGGTATGAGTACATCAGAGGGACAGCACATGTTAGACGTCTTGGAGATAAAGTCAGAGAGGCCAGACTGAGATAGTTTGGACATGTCCAGAGGAGAGAAGGATGCTGAGTTTTGAACTGCCAGGCAGGAGGCCCAGAGGAAGACCAAAGAAGAGGTATATGGATGTCGTGAAGGAGGACATGAAGGTAGTTGGTGTGAGAGAAGAGGATGCAGAAGACAGGCTTTATCCTTCAGGGTACCCCCTGAAGGGTAAAGCCAAAAAGAGAAGAAGAAGTATCTATCTGTCTGTCTGTCGGTCTGTCTATGACAGGTTGATTCATATGAAGTTTTTCCTACAGATGTGTATATTTGTGGATGCCTGTAGATGTAGACTTCAACTGTCCAAATGTTTCTGTGCAACAATACTAATTCCGCTGCAAAAAGAGGACCCCACCCCCATATTCTCCACAACATCCTGCTGCAGATAAATGATTGATTTGTGCATGTGAAATGATCAGAAAGACCTTAAGAAATGTGATATCAGTTTATGAAGATAAAGTGACTGTGATTCAATCAAAGCTGCTTTCATACACCCAATGACCATCAACGTACACGCATCTGCATGTATGTGTGTGTGTGTGTGTGTGTGTGTGTGTGTGTGTGTGTGTGTGTGTGGATGCTCCATTACCCATTACAAAGTCATTGTGTGCAAATGCATTTGTATATTTCAGAATTTGTGCTTTTCCTCTGTGTATTTTGAAAGGAAGCACATGCACATGACTTGAATACACTGGCCCAACACTGCGTGGATCTGTCTGTTTGTGGTGAGCCCTCCTTCTAATCTGCCAGCCGGCGGTTGTGTATGAAGTGCTGCTGATGGTGGAGACTATTAGGCCTGTAAAGGAGAGAGTTGGCTGTCGGCTCCTCTTCCCCACAGCTCATTTAAACTTCCATGTGATGGCAGAGATTAAACTCCTTCTCTCGAGGGGGATCCTGTAAGGCTGCTATTTAAGAAACTTGAATGAGTGAAAAGCATGTAAAGAACCCATTTAACATAAGACAACAGAGACGTGGTGGCTTAGCATGTGCAAACATATCATACCTCACACGACACACAGGACCACAAATGTGGCATGTTTAAACATCTGGCAATCTTATAGGGTTTATTAATGCCAGAATACTGTTTTCCTCTGGGGTACTATTATGTTACAATATTAAAATTAATCAAAGTGATAATGGATATGAAAAATTATTACCAGTCAAATTATAACTAATCTCTCTGTATAGTAGGAGAGGTTGGTTATAATTTGGAGACCATAGGTGAGTTAATTCTTGCTAACATATTTCTGATCTTCACTCATCAGCTCTGCTTTTGCAAACTTTCTGTTATTGAGGAACAAGCACCTTAACAATAATCTAGAGACACTTATTCATTAAAATGAAAAGAATTTATTTCTGTTTAAAATGCAGTTGTGAGGAAAAAATATTCATGAATTTATTCAAATGAATAAAATATGTCAGAAAAATTGTTAAGTTTTTAGTAATGCAGTGCTTATTTTATCTGAATGCATTTTGTATGACATCTTGCTGGATGTCTGTATCAATAAAAAAAAACATGTGTTATTTCCCTTATAGATTTGGGAACGTCAAGAAAATGTGGTAATATTGATCAACTGGTGCAATGTCAATCTTGAAGAAAGTTATTAACCCAAATGCTTGAAAAATCAAAAATATTAAATTCACTACAAGAAACTGGAATGCTTATTGTTGAACTAGCTTCATTTTATTCCATCCATCTATATATCTTCAACCGCCAGGTTTCGGAGGTAACAATCTCAGCAGTGTTGCCCGTACTTCCCTCTTCACAGACACCTCTTATAGCTCTTCCAGGAGAATTCCGAGGTGTTCTCAGGCAAGCCAAGAGACATAGTCTCTCCAGCATGTCCTAGTCTTCCCGAGGTCTCCTCCCGGTAGGACATGCCTGGAACAACTCCCCAGGGAGGCGTCCAGGAGCCATCCGAAACCAATGCCTGAGCCACTTCTTCTGACTCCACTCAATATGGAGGAGCAGTGGCTCTACTCCGAGCTCCTCCCTGATGACTGAGCGCCTCACCCTATCTCTAAGGTTGAGCCCAACCACTCTATGGAGTAAACTCATTTCAACCATTTGTATTCTGGATCTTGTCCTTTCGGTCATGACTCAAAGCTCATGACTATAGGTGAGAGTAGGAACGTAGACTAACCGGTAAATTGAGAGCTTCGTCTTTCGACTCAGCAACTTTCTCACCACGACAGACCTATACAACGACTGTATCACTGCAGAAGCGGCACCGATCCTTTTGTCAATCTCATCTTCTATCCTTCTCTCACTCGTGAACAAGACCCCAAGATACTTGAAGTCCTCCACTTGGGGCAAAGACTCTCCACCAACCTGGAGAGGGCAGACCACCTTTTTCCAGTCAAGAACCATGGCCTCGGATCTGGAGGTGCTAACCCTCATCCCACTTGCATCACATTCAGCTGCAAACTGTCCCAGTTCACACTGAAGGTCCAGGTTTGATGAGGCCAGGCAACAGGCAACACAGAAAATACTAATTGTATTCCCCCTGCAAAGTAAGAACCCAATTTAACATAAGGTTACTATACTATAAGATGATAAGATAAGGCAGGATCGTGTTGGAGTCACAAAAGGGAGCAGCAGCTTGAAACTACAACACCTCATGTCAAAGCACAAGCGACAGGGTCGACAGAGAGAGAGAGCACGGGATTGGGAATGGACCCCCATGATTAACAATGAGGAAGAGGCAATATCAACCACACCCAGTTACCTCCAGAGGGCAAAGCAGATCTAAGAAGACTGATCAGCAGTGGAAAAGGGAACGGTAGAGCAGCTAGCGAACAGATAAACAACAATTGTGCCAAGTGTGGGTGGATTAGAAGTCCACAAGTCCTGACTGGAGGCACCATTGAAAGTGTGTGAGAACAATGGACCCAGACAATAGCGTGGAACTTTTTCAGACTGACAAGCAGCAACAAATGCTGGTTGTTAGACAAGGACCAGTAATATCATGAAGAAGGAGTGGAGCATGTGAGGTCTTTCTCCAGCAGAGTGCAGTCATAGCATAGTCATTTTCCTGTGTGCTGTACGTGTACTATGTAGAGTAGTTAATCCCATAATCCCTCTGATCTTTCCGACTTGCTATTCTCTAGCTGACTTTGAACGCTGGTGTTCCTGTTCGTGAAGAGATGCCAATCAAACCAACGGCTATAAGTCAAAGGAACAAAATGCAGTGATGTCACCAGTATTTCAATTTCTATTTTTTGAGTTCAACTGATTAAATGAAAAAGAGTCTTTTCAGAGAATTAAATTATTACTTTGCTTACTCAGATGTGCTTTAGGGCTTTACAGTGTAGATCATAAAGTGGTCTGTTTTTAATACATCTTCATCACTCTCGTTTATAAGATTGAGTGATTTGGGTGGAGATTGTTACAAATGAGAATAAAGCAAATTAGCCACAGAGAAGTGCACGGATCTCGACAGGTGTTAACACGAGTATCATTAACTAAAGGTGATCTGAGGACAGACTTCAGATCGGTTTATTTGCATGTAATTATTGTTTCAAGTAGTCATAATCTCTAGCACAGCAAGACATTTTTTTATTATACAGTATAAGCAGCAGATAATTACAGTATCTGTAGGATGTCCTTTCAATAACTATAATGAGCCTTGACTGCCGGAGGTCAGCTCATCGGGGATAAATTGAAGGCTGACAGCTACAGTAAAGGAGAACTGAACTGGTTGACATGTAGACAAGGCGGTGATGTGAAAATCCTTAGAAGTGATGTTCTGAGCTGAACTTTCTGACAGCACCAAAGTTGGATTTACACCTTCTGGGGTTTAAGCTTTAAACAAACAGAAACTGAAATCATTCTTTCATTCCAAAAGTTCTTTGAATCCACCAAGTTTTTTTGGGGGGTGTTGTTTGTTTGATGTTGTTTTAGGTATGAGAGTCGTCTTCTTTTCACCATTCAGACTAATAGTTTACCTCGAAGACATTGTTCCATAATTGTACGTCATATATTTTATTTCAATGACACATTTTTTTCAATGACATTTAAAAAACAATGTTTTTTGATTGCTTATTACATAATCTTGTCTGATATTCAAAACCGAAGGATGGAAAAATAGTCATTACATACATTTGAAAATTTGTACTGAAAATTTATGAATGAAATTAAATCATCCGTCAGAAATATTAATAAATAAAAGTAGGTGAATTTTTTTTTTCCAATTGTACCATCCTTTCGTTCATTTCAGAATAAGTATTTGTTGAGGGGGATTATAATGAAAATTATTTTCTGTCAATGCAATCCATAATCACTCAAACATTAGAATATGTACTGTTCCACTATAAATCTTTATTTTTAATGTAATCTATGTCTAAGAAGCAATCAGAATAAAAAAGTAATAGTGCATTAATTTAATGTATATAACTTTACTCACCTTATGTAGCCAAACTTGATAGATCTTAAGCGCCTGAATAATTTGCCGTTGATTTGTTTCTACAATTATTTTTAATTATGAACACCAGAGGGCGCTATTACTTCATGAACGTGAAGGTGAACTCAGGTAGCAATGAAAATAATAATTCACTATACAGTTCTCTTCATTTTCGAGCTGGTGCCACTAATAAAGACAGAAAATGGCACAAACTGTCATAAATATTAATTTGGTCAAATAGTCAAAGATTACTGTACAAATAAAATATTGTAATTCATTATTAGAATTGAGCTTAATGCTCAAGTATCCCTCAGTGTATCCTGAACTGACTTTTTGGAGCGGACCAGTTTCATCATTTGAAAAATGTCCAATGGAAAATATAAATACTTGCCCAAGGATATCTCTCTGAGAGAGAGCAGAGCTAGAGCGCTGAGAGAGCGCGCAGAGAGACGAGAGAGAGAGAGAGAGAGAGTAGATGATAGTAGGAGAGACTAGTTGAGTTTCCATCACTAGTATAATTTGATATCAGATGATGACGTAATCTCTCATACATATAGTAGATAGATATCTAGAGAATATATCTATATCGCTATCTCCGGCTCTCTCGCTCTCTCTCTCGCTTCTATCTCTCTCTCTCTCTCTCTCTCTCTCTCTCTCTCTCTCTCTCTCTCTCTCTCCTTCTCTCTGTGTGTGTGTGCATGTGTGTATGTGTCTTTGTGAATAATCTGTCTGAAATATCACCATGTTAACAGGCCGCTGGTGCTATTGAGAAGACTGACACACCTAGTGTTTAATTCATAAAATTAAAAAGTAGAATTCTGTAACTGTCATGCAACTGCTGATGGCCATAAAATGTCATTGTTCTTTAAATTGTTAGGATTGTGCAGCGGTTTATCTACACAACCCTTCTATTATAGCTGTTGAATTGGATTCACTCACTACAAATAAGTGTTAACTATTGGTACAGTTGTAAATGCCTATGATAAACATAGCACTTAATATTAGACATTATTGTAGTCGCTGTGGGACTGATAAACGGAACTGTTAATAGAGATTCATGTTATTTTAAAGGAAATCCAGGCTTGAATTCTGATACATTTCCAAAAGTTTTCATTAAAAGGATTAAAAGAAAAAAGAATTATTAGTGTGACCAACAGTGACTTGAGAGTCTTCACCTTTTAACCTCACGAGATGGAATGACAACCACGCACAAATGTTGCTCTTAAGTGCCCTTGACCTATACTGGCTGTGAAACATGAGTCGACATAAGGAGAGCTCATATCAGATTCTGTAAGAATAACTTTAAATTAGATCAATATGGTTACCTACTCTTAAGAGATATGTGTTTAAAGTTATAACACAAAAAAAGCAATGAGCCACCCCCATCTGCCCTCCCACACATAGACACACCTACCACACCCAATGTAATTTATGATGTGCTCAACATCTCATATCAAAGGTCATGTTGAAACACATTCTTGGTATGTAACTTACAACCTAATAACATCAGATTCCTTTTTAACCACAATACATTCAAGTCCATTCATTACAAATGCAATATAAATTCTATTTTCGTGCGTTATGTTGTTTGAAACTCACTTTTCCATCTGTAAACACGTCAGTGAATTCCCCACAAACGTAACCATCATAAGAAAGGTGAGCGATAATCACTTTATTCCTCGACCATGGCAGTTTTGCTTTTGTTTGACTTGTATATATCAATTTATAAACGTTTTTAAGCAAATTTAAACAAATATTTATTTTTTAAAATGTGAACCAGATTAACTGTAGCATTTTAAATGAACTTACATTTTGGGTGATATTTATTGCTTTATGTTGACTTGTTAATTATGTATTTGAATGTTATTTTCATTTTATAGTTTTAAAATAAAGCATGAGCTTATAATAAGTATAACACAAAACATGTCTGTGGAGAATTGGTGTCATTGGTCATGTTGGTAAGTTTATAGGTGACTGATAAAGGATTTGCATTATTTATTCATAATTCATTCATTATTTATTTATTTATTTATTTATTTATTTATTTATTATTGAATGTTAAATAGTTTTACAGAGTAAAATCATTTTGAAAATATAAAATAATCATAAAAATCATGGAAGAAAAGTTCAGTCAATAACTAGTCAGAATTTTCAAAAAGGGTCCGAGGGAAACTTTTCGGTAATTTACGTTTTGCAGCCACTAGATGGCGCCCCCGGACCGCATCCCGCAGGTCAGAATCAACTGGACCTGTCAGACTGGCTCTTCAAGCCAGGACTAAAGCCGGGCCTAGTGAGTTAATGTCAACGCGGGACAATTTCTCCCACAACCAAGCAGAAAAACTTGTCCTGCAGATGCTGTTGAAGTGGGATTGCACGAATGTCATGTTTTATTTGGTTTGACACCCGTTCTGTCTGGAGGGGAACGTGATCAACAGTGTGCAGTGAATAACAAGTTAACTGACATTCAACAAGCGGAGATGACAATAAAAACATACATTTAACGAAAGTGCGAGAATCAAATTGTATTTTTTTTGTTGCGATATCGTTTTAGTCAATACTATTTCATAGTATACATTGAAAAAATATTTATACTGACCGTGACAGTTGTCGTAAACAAGCGGTTGCCATGTGAATATCTTTTGTTTATCATACACAATGAGTTATGTTTTCCTTTTAATGACAGATCAGTGTCAGTGAGTTCCTGCCTTCTCTCCTCTTGTGTTAGTCCAGCCTTGTCTGTGTCCAAAACGCGTCAACAGGTTATTCTGGGTAATTGTTGTGTTCAGCTTTCACACACTGTTCAATGTTGTCTTTTTCGCCTCAAAACGAATGGAGCTGATTAATTACACAATGCTATAAGTGCCACACATTATGAACAGTAGCTGTCTGATCAGCATGGACGACCCTAATCACTTTGCGTGCGTGTGTGTGTGTGTGTGTGTGTGTGTGTGTGTGTGTGTGTGTGTGTGTGTGTGTGTGTGTGTGTGTGTGTGTGTGTGTGCTGCTGTTGAATTCGTAGCCGCTTGGGGCCGTCCTATCTTGGTTTGATTATAGACGCATTGTCGCCTTCTGTGCAATAAAACGGAAGATATGCCCATGGAAGGCGCCAGGTGAGCAATAAGACAGACCAATTGAGACAGTTTATGTCGTGTTTACGCTTATCCACCAGCGCCAGGCTCGGTACACATTAACCTTACAGTATACAAATACAGATAGGGGCTGATCAGCTGCAGCTACAACAGAGTTTATCACAGGACTGCTCTCAGGTGTCACTTTGACTTAAAGTTCACTTCTTCAGCAACTCCGTCAGTTTGGTCAGTCTGACTTCATCGTGTGACCATGTCAAATTTGACAAAAGCCTTTAAGCTCATGCACATTTTTGGAATCAGTGTAAATAAAAAGCAAATTTCCCTGAACAGCTCAAGAAATATTGATTAATTTGTTCCTGTTATTTTACGCGCCACTTGTTTGATTTCATTATAAATAAACAGCAAATAAATTTCAGAATTTTCTCCACATCATTTTATCCTTTCCATTATTTAAAAAACAAAAAACTAAACGAAACTAAAACTGAATTTCCCGGCGTTTAAGATCAATCAAGAAAAAATAAAAATTTTAGCACTCGGCCCCCCCGGGCAGAAATCGAACGTGTGACAACTGGAGTTGGGGGGTGGGGTGGGGTCGGGGTCTTTATTGGACATTTTGAACGAAACCGAGAAGGATGCGTTCACTGAAGTGGAGTAAGAAGGTGAAGACAGCAGTATGGAAATTGATAAATAAAATAAAGTATATAATAATAATAATAAAATAAATAAATGAACAAATAAATTAATTAATTTAAAAAAACGGAAACATTTCTGTACATTTCTTACGAGATCAGATCATTCATTCTTGAGATCGACTTTGCGACACCAACAATTTGTGTAGTCTCAATTATAAACGAAAACACACAAACAAACAGACACAAAAATAGAAAATATCATTTCAATATTTTATTGAAATTTTCAAGAACACGATGTCGATGTTGTAAACTAGACAGAACTCCAATACAACATAACCCATTGACAACTTAAGAAACACGAAAGAAACCTTCATATTTTCGATTATGCGCACTTTTACCACCAGGTTTGCAAAGTATTAGAATAACAGAAAAATAGTCTACTTTTGTCACACTTAAACGATACTTCTTTTCCTCTTCTCCTACTCTTTTTTGTTTGTTTCAAGCCATTGGTGCAGTGCGTTGTCGCTTTTTCATTCGTTTTTAAACAGTAGCACTTCACACACGGGACCACAAATGAAAATACAATGGCACATGAGTGTGAATATCTAGCTCGATGGATCTTTGGGAACGAATTATGTCCATATTTTAAAAAGGGGTATAAATGCAAATGGCAACGAAAGGATAATAGCCCACAAACTATCTTTACAAAGGTATATCGACAATAAATTAAGAACAGATCCCTAGAAACAAGCTACTCCGTTGTATTTACACGCAATAACAATATGAAATAATTACATAAATATTTTTTTTTAATAATTTTATGTACACATTTAATCAATACTACCTTTTTTTTTGTAATATTTCTGCTTCCCTTTACCTGTTGGATATTTGGGCTAAATTCTGCATGCTTGTTCCATATTAGTGTTCCGGAGCACCACTCATGTTAATAACAGGCCTATTCTGACGTAAAAAAAAATGCATGTAATCAAATCAGAATGGAAAAAAATAGGTAAAGAAATAATCTTGATTGAGCAAATGGTATATTTTAAACTTTTCATTTCATTTGGTGACGTGTTAAATTAACATTCGCTGGGGGGATTTTAAGAAACATGCAACATTTGACCAATCACTCAATTAACGGTGTACCTCCAACAGAATACAGCAGTCTTTATCAGGTAGGTTAAATGGGAGTGAATTCGAATAAATCAAATCAATTCAGAGTGCATATTAAAATACATTTATCTTCGTGTACAATAAAGTTAGGAGAGAGGACACAGCAGCAACTTCTAATTCTGTAAGTCACACCCATGCCAACTTTTTCAGTTTCAATACTTGTACGGTATTCAAATGACAGGATAAAGGTGTTGTTTAATTTAAAGAAACAGAAAAAAAATAGACATATCAGATGTGTATTAACCAAAGTGCATTTCAGAAACTAAAACGTCCAAAAGTTCATGTTTTTATCTCCATTTTTTTTAAACCTGCACAAACCTACGGAAGTGTCCTTCTGTCTTTATCAACACTTTTCATGACAACAACGAAACAAGTAACAGGTGTTGTGTTCTAAAAAACAAAAACAAAAACAAGAACAAACAAATAAACAAACGCACAAAAAAAAAAAAAAAAACCAACAAGAAAAAAACTAGGGGGACCCGCTCCCTGTCCTGTCCTGACTTGATTCCAGTCCACTGACGAGGCGCTGGATGCTCTGCAGCTCGTTGGCAGCGTCTTTCTCCGTACAAGTTTTTGGGGACATGGAAACAGAGCCGGAGGATATGGTGGAGGAGTGACTGGTCACTTCCGATGTGGTATCCATGGTTACGACAGACACGGGGCTGCTGTCCCCTTTGAGCTCGTTCCCGCTGCTGGCCATCGAAGGCATGGTGAGCAGGGTGCTGTCCGGTGCCGTCATGGGGAGGGAGTAAGGGCTGTACCTGAGTCTAGGGCGCACCGCGTTCAGGAAGGGGTGCCGGTGCACCGAAGAGGAGGCGGCGGAGGAGGCTGCCGCCGCTGCCGCCATGTACGTGTACGGATATGGGAACAAACTGCCGAACGGAGACATAGCAAGGCCCTGTGGAGAAATGGATAATGTCAGGCGCAAGGCTATTGCAGACAGCGCGTAGAGTATCATTCACAGCTCAAATCAAAAGGGAGTCAGTAAAGTAGAATGCGCGCTATTTAATCTGAGTGCTGCTTTTCTGTGATTTTTGGCTAAAGCTGTGGAACAAGCGCGTAAAAATAAGGGTTTGAAGTGACCCGCTTCAGGGTGTGTAGTAATCCTGACACTTGACTTTTGGGATCACGGAAACTGGAAGAATAACGTAAATTAGACTAACAAACAATCTGTGTGCTTCCAAAGCCTCCAATTGTATTTCAACACCGCTTTGGTTCTGATGCAGGTTGTAAGCAAATAAGGGAACCCCTCCTCCCCAAAACACCAAAACAAACAAACAAAAAACAACATACAAAAAAAAACAATGTTGTCAAGAGAAAGTTGATTAAAACGCTTTCTAATATCGAATCGCAAATAAATGAGATTATCTAACTTCATTTGCATATATAAATGAGATTATCTAACTTTATTTGAATATATTTGGCATTAAAATAAATAAAAAGGTCAGTTTGAGCACACTTGCGGTTAAAAGCACACACACAGGAAAATGATAGTCAAAGTATTCAAATCTATTTCTCATGATCTGCCAAATTAACCGTGGGCTGTGGACCTCTGAGGCCTCCACTCTCCCGCGTAACGCTGCGTAACGCGCAAAGCGTCCTTCACCCGAGGATGACGTATAGGCACAAGAACTCAGGCTTTACCTGTGACGCCAAGACATGTTGCTGCAGATGGAAAGGCAGGCCTGGCGCTCCCGTCAAGCTTTGCGCTTGTGATGCCATGCTACTCGTGTCCATAGTGCTCACCCCTCCCGTGGACACAGCGGCCAATAGGGGCCCCATGCCCGCGGCCATGTTTGAGAATGTACCCCCGACGTTGAACTGACTGGGGTGCAGGAGAAACGGATGCGCGCTCCCCAGGTGATTGAAAAACTGTTGTCCTGTTAGGCCTGTTGGGAAACCAAAATTGTGCAAGTGGCCGTGGCCTATGTGGGGGCTGTCAGTCTGAACAGTCAATGGCATGAAACTGTCTTTGCTTATCGGCCTGCACTCGTCCGTTTTGGGCTGGTCCAGGGTGGGACTCTTGAGATCTTCTCCGGAGCGGGTTGTGCTGGAGATTGCGGTGATGGGACTCTGTCGGGAGTCCGCCTGGCTCCTCTCCGTCCTGGGACAGCTGTCGCGGTTCCTGCTGATAGTGTCACTGTTACTGAACGAGTGGCCCTTGGCAGGGCTCGCCTCGTGATGATCCTTCCCGTCCTCCGTGGTTGTGGAAATCTTGCTGGAGTCCGGCCCATCTTTGATGTGTCCATCTTTGCTCTCGTCGTCGCTGTCCTCGTCGCTGTCGCAATAATCTGTCAAAGCAGGAGGAGCGAGATGTCAAGTTGGGTTTCTCCTCACTGATGAATCATGGAAATAATCATTCGCATCACCAGACAGTGTGGCGGCAATTCTAACTGAAATTTACCTGCGTGACACTTGTGTGGAATCAGCAGTCTTGACGTGACCAATTGTTCAAGTAAATTTATGTCCCGTAATTTAATGCAATATTAAGACAGACGGCAAACTGACCTTTTTTTGTAATTAATTCCTTTATTATTAATTATTATTTCTATCTTGACTCATAACCGCCTCAACGACTTGTCAACATAGTCCTGCGTCCATGATGTTTTACTATTAATCACATTAATATAGAAGACTGATAATTTTTTTCCCCATTGTGCTCAGGTTCAGGCTCATTAACTGTAACCACTTCACATCCATAAAGTTTAGGTTGCACAGGTTGTTAAAAATATTTTTTATGGCTTTGACTCGTGATCGGAGCTGTGACTGACTGTGGGGTCTGTCGGCCTACCTTTTAGGTGTGGGGGCCCCATGGTAGACACGGCAGGAGACGAGGCCTGGCCGAAACACTTAAAGGAAGCCTGCTCTCCAGAGGAGTCGTCTGAAGCCCCGTTCTCCTTTTTCTGCTGCTCCTCGTATGAACGCATGGATTGCAGAGCCAGCTGTTTCCTGTTCACACAGGTACCCAGGTTATTAGAGGTAGTGGTCACAACTCTAAGGGCAGAAACAGTAGCCTATCAGCAGCACGTGGTGTATGGAGTTCTGACAGACTGGACACCACAGGCGATGAAGCGCTCCAACATCTCAAGTGAGAAGAGACGCGAGAAATCGACCGTTCAGATAATTTCAAATTCGACATATTCAAAGCAAGAATAAAAAAAATTATACGTTTTGGGATAAATCCATAATTATAGAATAATTTTTAGCAAGTAAAACGTTTTTAATATAAGATCAGATAAACATTTATTCTCCCCAAAGTGTGGAGACTTCAAATTTTCTGAGAACAATTAAATAAAATGTGGCCTTTAAAACAAATTCGGATTGTTACAACGATCTATGGCGTGTCAGGCTCCCCGCAGGTTAACAGGTACATTTGTGACATTTTTACAGTCCCCTTTCAGCCCCCAAACCCCACTCCCACCACCACCACCCTTCATGTTTTACCTTTTTTCTCGTCGACCATTGCCCGTGTCACGGAACCCTTTGGCAAACGGATTGTGGTCGATTTTCAGCTGGGTGATCTGAAATAATTAAGACAACGTGTAATTAATTTCCCTTTAAATGCAGTTGCGATGCATCTTGTATAATCAAAGCAGCAAAGCTGGGACTCATTCCTCCAAGTCCAGTCCTCCAAGTACCCCCACCCACGGTGAGGACCACAGCCGCGCGCAAAGAGCGCAGGAGGCCTGACGCTGACGTGTTTTCCAAAATATGCCTTTTTTAAAGTACAGTTCTGCAAACTTGACTTCCACATCACTGTTTCTCAGTCTCAGGCTGTGTTATACACTAACATACGAGGAAGGGGTCGAGGGGGAGGGGGGCAACCATTGTTTCCCAAAGACATCAAAGAGCTGAGAAGATGATTTTCATTATTATTCAATTTTAGAGAGAATAAATGTTACCATACAGCACAGACAGACAGAAGGCCCCACTGTTTTTTGACTTTTTTTTTGTTCAATCAACCGCAGAATTCTGCCCCTCTTCTTTATTTTCCCATTTTTCAACCCCCTGAGGCTTTTTTTTTTAGTTTCACCTACCACCCACCTATACACACACACACGTACAACCCCCCTCCCCCTTAAACACGCACAACACGAGTGAGAGTCTGTGAACCAAATCCCCTCCACGTGATTAAAAATAAGGAAGACAACCTAACATTCCTCAGAATTACGACTTTCCTTCCACAAGCTGGAGACTGTGGCACTTAGTCTCAAAATCACCCCCCCCCCACTCCACGGTCTGAGCTCAAACAAATATGACGTCTTTCATATTTTATGACAACAAAATGGTGCGGAATATGAAAGGCAAAGAGGAAAGCGCGCCTGGCAGGGCGAAGAACACGCAAGGCTGCACCACAAAATATTAAGGATACACTCTAATCCTATGATAGGCCTAATTGTGCTTACCTTGTCATTCTGATATGCAGTCACGGCAATGAAATCCGTTTCAGGGAAAACATAAGTCCTGAAGGTGCTGTACGGGAGTTTGAGAATATCGTTGGCCCTCACAATGTGAAACCGAGGCTGATATTTATGCATCGAGTTAAGTATGGTCTGCAGCAAAAAACAATGACACACACAAAAATAAAATTAGCGCACCGTCGATCTAACACAATCACAGTTAAGAAATTGAAATGTTTCTTTTAAAGTCTTAAAATGTAAAAACAGAAGTCACACAATGACGTAATAATAATAATAATAATAGTAATAATAATAATAATAATAATAATAATAGTGTAATATTTAATGAGTTAAAACTGAAATACTTAATCAGTCAAAAAAAGCTTTTTTGACGCACATGCAAAATTTTCAAATGTTTCACTTTGAATTACAGTAATGGGTGAAATTAATAAGATTACGACACTTGGTTATTTATTTATTTATTTTAAAAATTTTGTGACGTGATATTTCAATCAAGATTCCCTAAAGCAAATCTAGTTGGACTTCTTGTGCTTGAGCAGAATAAAAATACAAACAAAAACATCAAAATACAAAAATGATTCAGATATCTAACTAAAAGGGTATGTTGAATAATAGGAAAATTGACATACATTAGTTGAACTTACAAATCCATGCTTGTCGGAGATGTTATTTGTCAGCTTGAGTTTGTGAAAATTGACGACTTTTGACATCCACTGTTCACCAGTTGCCGGACTGTCCGGGTGAATGTACATCCTCTTTGGCATTTCGGGGTCGGCTTTTCCCGCCACCATCCAACGGGAGTTATGAAATTTGTACCTGCAGTCGTCGGCTGCAACAATGTCCATCAAGAGAATATATTTGGCCTTCTTGTCCAGACCGGTGCACCTCACTTTGAACGGGGGGAACATCCGCCTGTATGCGCAAAAAAAAAAAAAAAAAAAAGGGAAAGCAATTGATTAACAAAGCTGAAGAGTGTTCAGCGGTAGAATGTTAAATAGGTTCTGTGGAAGTGGAATTTATATTTTGTTTCATTACAATCCATGTGTATCTTTCGTCTGAAGTTAGTATGTTCAGCGCAGCCTTATGTGAACACCCTGGAGTCATATGCTCAACACAAGTCAGCCGAAAAAGTACATTTTGTCTCGTGAATAAAGGGCTAAGCAAACTAATAAAATATTCTTCCCCTGGCAGCTAGATCTCTAATCATGCAGTAAACAACATGCTCACACATTTTGTATGTTGTCATGATTTTTAACGCCTTTAAAGGCCTACACGCCGACACAGCAACCATCTTTGTATTGACTCCTGTCATCGTCAGAGCTCCACGCACTGAGAGCTGACATATCGGAGGCAATGGCTTCACGAGTGGGCGCGCGTTTCCCTGCCTGCCTGTTTTCACGTTGGGTCGGGATAATATATAATATATAATAATAATAATCATCATAATAATAATAAGAAGAATAAATATAATAGAGTCACATGCCTCTTCCCCTCTTTCTCAAAAAAATATTAAACCATCTCTTTAAATTTTTACAAAGCAGTTGTGAAAGCTTCCAGCTTATTTCCCACTAATAAAGACTATTTGCCACGTTTCATTTCACAACAGAATTTGTGTGCCTCCTCAACGCGTTCGGATCCGTATTTATTCTTGTCTCGATTTAAATCAACTACTCTCTGAATTACTTGGTATTTTATATTTTAAAAATACAAATATGTATTACTCTGTTTTTAGATATTGCGGTCAAAACAGAGCATGGAATAAGAAAGCCGGTTTCAACCCTATGCTGCGATATATGTTAAATTAATACGGATTAGAACGATTTACACAAATAACACAACGTTTCCGAGAAAACACGTGGACATAGAACTCCGTGTAGACAGAATCGAGTGTGATGAGTGTAAATATACGTACGAATATGAATCGTAACAAACTTAGTTACAGTGAGTTATTTAAAAGCGCAAAAGATGCTACCTGTCAGATAATATAGTCCTAGTATTTTTTGAGATGCACACACACACACACACACACACACACACACACACACACACACACACACACACACACACACACACACACACACACACACACACACACACACACACAGTGAGAGAGAGAGGGGGGGGGGAGAGCAAGACACATTTTTACCTTCCGGATTTTGTGATCACCATCTCGGTGCCCCGTTTGTGGAAGAGTTCCCAAAGCTCCTTAGCTTCCAGGTGAACTTTGGGGTCATCTTCCACCTCCTCCTCGGGCTCCAGAGTTTTCAGCGGCCTGAGGTGAGCGGCCGCAGCCTGGTGCCCGAGAGAAGAGAAGTGGAGCCCGGTCTCAGCGGCTCCCATCAGCTGGTCCATGATCGGCTTTCCCAGGGCGCCCGGCAGGGACAGGGAGCCGCTGTGCGGGAGCGCAAGAGCCGGAAAGAAGGGAGGCTGATGACCCAGCATTGCACTCATGGCAAATTCCGGACCCCGGTGAGGTATAAACGGATGATATGCCATACTTGATCCTTGTATGACTGGATCTCTCATCAGGAAGTTCATTCAAGTGCAGGCAACAAATGTAGACAACAGTGAAGCCTGCGTTCAAGATAAGCGAACGAAGTAGAATTCAAAAAAAAAAAAAAATTGGGAGGAAAAAAAATGAAAGTGAAGTTGACAAGCTTAGGAAATTCCTCTTTCAGTTCTGTAGAAATAAACATCCACTTATTTTCCCCCAAGCTTCTGGGAAAATGTTTATAGTTGTTTGCTGATTTTCGATTAAATCTTTGAGAGGAGAAATGTAAAAATGTTCTCCATTGTTCTTGAAAAGTGTTTCGACACCGAGTTTCTTCTGGGCTTGACGCGCATCCGACACCTTAGTGCGTCTCGCTGGCTTTGCGGACATTAGACGAATTAAACCAACTCGAGCGAGTCACTTAATTGACTGCAGCGCATTCTTTCCTCCTCTGTCGCTGTTTACAACATCGGCATTCCTGTTTAAAATGCGTTCCTTCTTATTGGCTTGAGTCCTGCACCGAGGGCGACGTGTTGAAATATTTCGATAGTGCCGAATAATCCCCTTGCCTTTACTTGCTCCGGACATGCACCCTCACACGCACACACACGCTTAGTCCTCCTCTCCCTTTCACGCACACACATTTCAGAGAACGACGTGTGCAGAGAAAGGAGTCCGCTGACGGCCAGAGAGAGAGAGAGTGGTGGTAAGGTCCCAGCTCCGTGATTTTCCTAGCGCCTCTGTGGCCCATAGGGCTACATACTGTATGGATGTGTTGCGTGTTACGGCGCTCCGTTTGATTGGCTCTTTGACGCTTTCGGACCAATTGTGTGGCTGCGTAGGCGTGGTTTTAACAGGTCGGGTGGAGGGGACAGACTTCAGACTTATAAAAACGTGTTTGGAAAACTCTAAAGGGCTTTGCCGTGAAAACACCGCCCTGTCCCACGCAATGTTGTGTGAATATGCCACCATCATTAGACTGTAGAAGTTGCGCCAGCCTCACGGTCGCTTCTGTGAGACTCCGCGAAGGCGAGAGAGAGCAAAGCCGAGCCAATGTGAGGGAACGACGCGCTCTGCCGTCGAGATGTTCCTCTCCTGTCTTCGCTGAATCTTACGCAGATCATATAGCTCATACAGATTTTTATTTCATTTATGAAAACATTTATTTTCAAATTTTTTTTTATTTTTTTTTTTAACCACATTCATCTTGCGAGCAACTGAATTTTGTAGATTTAACAGCACCGAGCAGCCGTCAGTTCCTGCATCATCATCTGAAATAGTAGCTCGGGATTAATAAGAGTTTTGTAACGGGGGGAGGGGGGGCGTTTGATGATGAATTTAAACTCTGTTAATAACAATATCGGGATGCTGCTGCAAAAAAAGTTTACTATAATATCTAGATAATCCTGTTTTATTGAATTATAATTGAAGTCTTCTTATTGCTATTATTTCTTATGAACATATACATTCGACACACATCCTGGTTTTAGTTCTTCAATTCTTACTTTTTACCTCCTTACTTTAGCGTGACTGAAATCAGTTATTTATGAATCTGCGGATAGAAAAAAAAAATCATCTCGCTCTGATGAAACTTGGAGGGAAATCCGAAGGCGTCTTGGATGAAGGACAAGACGTCCTCAGCTCCATTTTCATTTTGACATAAACAGCGCGTTTTAATTCGAGGCAGAGCTGTAATACATCACAAGCTTTATTTTTGCGTAGAGCAAACGGGGGAGGATGTGTTCAACTTGCGTTACGAAGTCTTCGATCAAAAGGTCTGTTTCGAATATTATCGATCAATCGTTAGACCAAATGTACTTTGTGTCGGTGTAAAGGTGCACCGAAAGCAGCTTGTGTGCGCTTCACACAGATAAGTGTAATTCTTCCTTCTGTTTGATTAAATGTCTACATAAAGTTGTCGCAGTCATTATGTAGATCCGAGCTGTAATTTATAATGTAAATTTTAAGAAAGCAGGTCATTCAAATAAACCTCATCCACTTTATTCTTATAGAAGCAGACTGTTAAATGCAATAATAAAGCTTCACTGCACTAAAACGGAGAACACCACTAAAGTGCTCCCTAAAAAACAAAAACAAAAAAAAAAAAGCCATTTAACCACAAATTCACAAGTAAACTAGACAGCCGTGGCCGGTCAGCCACCCTGGACAAACATTGACCATCAATTCTCACTCAATTGTCTGTCTCCGGGTCAGTCGGCGACCGAGGCGGTGGTCTGGATCTCAGAGACCTTGAAGGGGCTCTGACTCACAGAGAGCTGTCATCAAACCGAGGGACAGGCCTTATAGTTAGTGTGTTTCCATTCAATACACCCGTCAGTCGCTCCATACGACAGCAACGGCGCAGTCTGACGCCCGAATAGTGGGTGGAAAGGTGTGTTGTCGGCTACTTGTTGGACACTGGTTGTTAGAAATAAAACAACAACGTAAGCTCGTATTAAAGGTCGGAACTCAGTAGTTAGTGAATGCCTCAGGACACTGATTAGGAGCTTCCTTGTAATTCCTTGCATGAGAAAACCTATTTGGTAATAAACCTGATTCTGAAAGCTTCAACTGAATGGGTGCAAATGATATAGATCATTATAGAATCCCTGACAGTCATGGTCTTGCGTGACTTCTTCACAGTGGTGTGAGCTCTACGTGTGACCCCTTCTACTTTTTTAATAGCTTCTGTTACATTACAAGGTGTTTTCTTGTTCTAATTCATTGTGTGCGTGTGTGTCTGCATGGTTTTATTGCATAGCTGGTGTGTTTAAAATGAAGTGATCTGCATATATGCACAAAATATTCCCCAGGGGATTTACACAATAGGTCTTTATGTGTTGCGTGTTATCGATTTGCCACAGAAAAACAAACACTCCAGCTGTTGATGCACCACAACAGCGTCTGACCTCTTGAAACAGTAACATGCTGAATCAGAAGCCAAACCTTTACATGGCAAGACCCAGAATGAATGCGCCACTTTCCTTCCCAGCCTGTGACGGGGCCTTCCATCCCTTCCTTTGTTTAAATGAGGTCAGGTCTTTGTCAATAACTGTGGCTTATTCTTTTTTAAACACTCACCCCTATTAGCAGCACATTTCAATTTAGTGGAAGGTGTCATCAAATAGGAAGCAGTGTTGACACAGTGGCAGCTTCTCGGTCTCAGGCTGGCTTCATTAGCTAAGCAAGTAGAGAATGGTCAATACACTATATAAACTTTTACAGGGTTAGGGCTCTCAGGGACTCGGAGAGGCTGTAAAAAGGTCGGAGCTGATCCTGCTGATTGATGAAGCCAACGCTGTCAGCGCTTCCCTTTTATACATCCACCGAGATCATGCATATCAAAATCAAAAGAGGCAGTATTTGACCGGACAGGATGTAAAAATTGCTGACTCCAGCGTGGGTAGTGATTACCGCCAGCGTGAGGGGTCATCCTGTGTTTCTAAGGAATCGGTACTGCTGTTAACAGTTTGTTGGGGTTATTCTGGAGGAATGTGCGTTAAGACTTTAATATTTAAATAGCAAATCAGCTCCTCTGACGTGGTTCTGCAGTGTGATGAATGTCAACTGTGCCCAACATGTGTTTTTATGAAGCATTTCTCATACTGTTTTCACCTTTGGTAAAATCACAATGTAATTAATGGGAGAAAACAGCATTAAGGTCATGGGTTATGAAGCTTCAGCGCTCTGATTGCACACAGCAGCTAAACTATAGGATCATTAAGCAAAGCTTCAAAGACATTCCTGGAATTGATCACGGAGCTGCAAGTGATGTAATGTATGCTGTCCTGTTTATTTGCAGATTGTTAATGATAAGCAAGGACAGACTTGGTGGCACCGCTCCTGAATGGAGGAGGCTGTCTGCTGAGAATCATCAACTCTAACAAGACATGATAGGGAAAGGAAACCTCACAAGATTAGTATACTCAACTACTATAATGACTGCAAACTTTATTACCAACGTCCCAAAGCAAAGTGGAGGGAGAGATGTTCAACTGGCAATGCAATGAATTTCTAAATGCAAAACATTTCCTCCAAGATTTTGGTGGGGTTAAAATTGATCTGCTGAGGCTATGTTGCACCAAAAGGAGTTCAGTTTGTAAAATGCATTTTCCAGAGTCACACTCATTTCAGTCAATTGGCAGGAGGAATAATAACCGCTTTACCTATTGATGAATCAAGTTATCCCTTGTTCTCATCAGCTCCTGCCACCCATTTATAGACATTGATGAAGAACAATTTTAGTTCATTAGGGGATGTGCTTGTCGATGCCAGAGCATTGACAACAGAGCGACAAGGCGAAAAGGCGTGTGCCGGAAAAACATTTGCTCCCTCGGATGAGGTTGTTCATCGGCTCGTAGCTTTTTAGTTGCCACTACAAAGTTAAGAACATAAAATGAAGGGTGAGAATAACTTGTTCAACTTTTGATTCGCGGCCAAAAGTATTAATGCTAAAAACCATCTCCAGTCTCAATCAGTCTAAACCTGAGAGACTTGACTTAAAGTTTAAAAGAGCAAACTGATATTTTCATCATATCGGAGGTGTTACAAAATCATTTACTTATCAATTCATAACAAATATCAATGCCACAGAGTATTTCACATTATAATAAATAAGACCTCAAGTGTGAGATCAAATTGATCTTTTCAATGCATATTAAAGACACAATTTCATAACATCCTATTAGTCGCTATCATTTGCATTACATTGTTTGGCCAGAGGGCTGCGAATCACAAAGGATTCCTATTTAGGCAAAATAAATTTTGCTCATCACCTATTCCTGAAATATAAAGATTGAGTATCACAAGTATGACGTGCTCAGCCCTTCAAACCAGTCCAGTAGCATGCATCACCTGCAGAGCATAATGCAGGGGATTTGCCTGCTCAGCAACATAAACAGCCATCAGGCTTTCCCTGCAGCTGCAGGCTGTGTGATCAAGACGCTTATGGTAAATGCGTCAGATGTTGACCATGTGTCAAAAGTCCTTAGCTTTCCTTACGTGCCACCACAAGCTAACATGGGAGATAAGTATCTTTCCTCTAATGTACTGAGAATCTTACTGGAACCAGTTTTGCATGCTACAAAGCAAACAATAGCAAATGGGAAACTGAAAAATCCCCAGGTTATTTGTCATCAAGTTAGTGTAGTATAAAGAAGTTTCCGCTATGGTCTGGAAAGGCAGCGCTTTGGATGGATTTGGGGTTGGAATCAAACGGTATGTGTGCAACGGGCAGAGAGATGCCCTAATGTGGATATCTGCTGTCCATTTACCGCCCCCCTCCCACCCCGCCCCACCACCACCACCACCACCATCACCACCATCAGCGTAAGCTTTGTGCTGTTTTGAATTTACAGTCTCACAAAGTTATAATGTTTGCCATTAAATCCAACCTCTCAGCAAAGTGTTTTTAAGAGGAGAGTGGTATAAAGCAGCACATTCCTCCACCAAGGTAATGTCAGGCTATGGGGTTAGGGTGGCTTCTTTCTGGAGGTTAAGTGGGATAAGTGTGTGGCTCATGTCAACCCAACTACCCCCCAATAGTTTCTGGAAAATTTGCAATGGGGTCAGATTGGATTACTGTGTTTTGGTATTTACATGGAGACATAGGGCTTTGAAATGGAAAACCATAGGCGGAAAAGCAAGTGCCATGCAGTCTGAAAGGAGTGGGTAAAAGAAACCAGCCCTGATTTCCACTGACAGGACGGTTGAATACATGTCTTTTATGTCTCTCTGCCTCACAATCAGACATTTTGTTACTGAGAATGATGACTGAAGTAAATGGATCCAATGCAATAGCGGTCTTTAAAGTAAATTCATCTTAAGAGCTTTGATAGATGTCCAATAGGAAATAAGAAGGTTTGGGTTTTGTGTCTGTGCTCACAGATGTACCACATCATAGCTGTGACTGTGGATTCAAACAAGTGCCTTAAATACAGCTTTGGAATTTGTTGCATAGTTGTGTGACATAAACAGCAGTATCTCCCATCCCTAAATGACCTTGTAAAACCTCATTTAGGTTTTAGATCCCCTGCAGCGGAGTTTGGGTCTTCCTGGATTTGAAACGTTAGGAGATCATTGTCACCATTTTGCTGCAGATCAGATATGATGAACTTTTTGGGAAGGATTCTCCAGCCATTCCCTACAGGTGCTGTGTGCAGGCCTGACCCCACAATCCACCCTTTTCACTGTGGATTTTTTTCTGCACTTCATGCCTCTACAGGTTTTGCTGCACAGCAGAATAAAGAATTAAGATGGCATAGATTTGTTTCATTAATTTATTTTGTCACTCTTTAAGAACAAGTGCAGAGGTAAGACATGTACAGCAGTGTATTCAAGAAACAAATAAGAGTTTGAGTCAGTTCAGAATATGGCAGGAAGTCATGGAAGAGATGTCTTTGATTAAGGTCACCATTCAAATCAATAATCAGACTGTGCCGTAAATTCAAAATCCACTTTTAAACTTTAAAATACAGTTCACACTGCTTAAGCAGTTTTGCATTCCCAAATATTAAGTAAGAGGAATCAGGAGTATTTGTGCCAAAATGTAATCCAAACATGAATTTTCTGTTAGATTAATTCCTGACACACAACTTAAAAAAAGCAACAGTTGTTTTTTTTAAGAAAATTATAAATATTTAAATACGACATGCCTCGATTGACGCCACTGAGTTTCCTTTTTGAAGTGTTGCTTTCACATAACCTGATCTATTAGAACAGGTGCCAAACGTTTGTGATGTTTGCTGAATATTGCCGCAGAGCTCCGGGCTGTTCGTGCGCAGAAACCTTTGCGATGTGACACAAAGTTGTGAGTCGCCAGCTACTTTTTTTTTTTTTTCCTGCTCCTGCTGAAACTTGACCTCCAGTTTCTGGGTGAATTAACGGTTTTGTCAGCGGCGAGAGCAACAATTTGAAGTGTATGCGGCAAGCTCAAGCGGCGGCAAGGTTGAGTGCGGTCAATTGAATCTCCCACATGCTTCCCTGCGCGACGGATGGATCCCTCCGCTGTTGAAGCCACATGTCTCGTTAATTTTTTGAACGAAACTCTTTGTTCTTGAGCTTCACATTTTCTTTCCAGCAGACATTTCTGTATTGAAACTGTACATAAAAAGGATAAGTTTCAAATGTATACGTTTTCTATGGCATGCTGTTTTAACAAGAGTACATTTGCGCAAAAGTTTTGTGATTAATGAAAACAATAATTTTATTTCAAGTGCGGAAGGAAACAAATTATTTTTCTATTTATTCAAATTCACATTTTACTCTATCATGCACTGTTTATTTCGTTTAACTTTTAAACACCTGTGAGTTTGTTTGCAGTCTGGACAAATCCACTTTTCTCCTTGTTTTTGCTCTGTGGCTTGAAGTCCAGCGCAGCCACTGATGTGCGTCAACAAGTTTGCATGGCTTGAAGCATATGCTTCTGCCCTGAACTTAAAAAAAGTGTTAAATGTAATGGTAAAATCCTATTTTAGGACATTAGACATACCAGTAATCATTTTAATGTATTAGTTTAAGGGTAAAACTACCATCTTGTATAGTGTCAACTGAGCTGGATCCGAGAGCGTGGATCAAGAAAAGCTCTCCTTTCTGCAGAGCCACTCCGAGTTAAACACGATTCAGGTCGGAACCACCTTTAGCTGTTCGCCTTCTCTGCTTCTCCATGTTCCCAAATTCAAGTCGCCAGAGAACAGTGATATCTGAAACATGAGAGCATTTACACAAAACACGAAAACCACATGAAAATCAAAAATAATAGGATGCGGTTGGGACCTGTGCTTTCATTTATTGAAACCCCTCCAGATGTTTTGCGTAAAGACGGTTCTGGGGCAAAACGAGGGAGGGCATGTGAACGCAAACTGAACCCGGTTGGCTCAACTTCAATGTGGTTGCAACGGTTGCAAAAAATAAATGAATGAATGAATGAATAAGTAAGTAAATAAATAAATAAATATATGAACGACTCTTTTAGTGGATGATACTTTTTGAGAGCGGACGAACTAGACAACATTTTTCAACAACAATTTCAACGTGTTGCAGTGAATAAAATTATTTAACTGTGCAGCTAAAATTTATAATCCGTGTGTGTGTAATCTGCTGTTGCGCACGTTGATTTTACCTGCAGATATTTAGACATAAAGGTTCACGACAACAGTCCTGATAGTCGCATTTAACCGGCAGAATTCTATATTAAGTCCTTGCCTTACTTGTCTTATGGCTCTGTGCTGAAATACAAACATTCATCCCGCCGCACACACCGAGGATACAAGCACCAACCAACCAATTAAAATCCGATTAGGAAACATCTCAGTATTCCAACCGAGGCCAGTGAAAAAGTCTGTAACCTTTCCTCGTTGAGGTCATCCCCCTAATAAGATCCATTGCTTTTTGTGAAGCTGCAGACCTTCACAAATGCTCCTGGCGACCGACGGTGGCCTCGGAGACCTTTGGCATACATGGAAGTTTAATTGGTCACTGTATTTAAGAATAAGGTGGGATTCCAGTTAATTAGTGGAGAAGTGAATACGACTGAGCGTTATATGATTCTCTCCCAGCCTCTGGTTTGTTAGTGCGGATTTGGGATGGATCAGCTTTTGTGCTCGACAAATGAGAAGTGAGTAGCGTGGTGCCGATGCACAGTGTCGTTTTGTGAACTGGCGACAGTCTCGATTCATGGGAAAAACTTAAAGGAGACCCGCGTTATCACAGGACCTCATTATCTCATGTCTGCAACCATCTTTTGAGAGCAATCCCTAATCAAGAGTGGCACAGACCTACTTTGCAGAACTTTGGTTTAACAGCGCCTCCCCTTTGCTCTTTCACTAAACACACACACACACACACACACACACACACACACACACACACACACACACACACACACACACACACACACACACACACACACACACACACACACACACACACACACACTTCGCGTGACGTGAAATGCCACATGGCTGTGTGGCTGTGTCGTCATTTAGCGCGAGTATTCACACATATTCAGGCGTGTACAAGAGTGGGTTACACGCAGTTATTTACATTAATCTCCACTTAAAGTGCATCAAGTTTGCCTCATCGACTTTAATGCACTGTAAGTTAAATTAAAGTTTAATAAATATCGGAGTTTTATAGTCTGGCGGGACTGCGTAAAAATTAAATATATAAAAACTTCTACACACTCCAATCCATGTTTTGCAAATTCGAGGAAAAGCTTGTAGTATTGTGTCTAAATGTTTAAATGTAAAATGCTAAAAAGAATAAAGGAACTACGAATATATGCACTCCTTTACTTATTATTACTTGATTAAAATGCGTTACGCGTAAAAATGACATCCATGCGCGCCATACATTATTTGTGTTGTCTTTTCTGCGCTAAAACTAAATGAATGACAACGACAATAACCTCGGGGCGTTCGCTTCCTGTCTTCAGCCCACAGCACCAGAGTGGTGGTTCATTTACTTGGCCATAAACCATTTATTTACCTTCAGGTGAGTGTTGCAGAGAGTGCAGAGTAAAGATCGCAGGAGAGATTTACACCTGTCTCTCCGCTCAAATAGAGGAGTCCATAGCCTACAGAGATGGCCACTGGAGCCAGCTTGTCTGGAGCTCAGTGAGACAGCCCACCCCCGGTACACTGTGGATTAAACAACATCATAAAAAATGACCATCAACGCGCACATTGTAAACAGATTACTCTCCTCGGCGCCTGGCGCACAAACTCCTCTCAAGGCAGGACGCGTTCCGCAGGCATCCGCCGCAGCAAGCGGGCGCTTGGTCATCCCTTTCCAGCCATTTACACACACTTCTGCACACTTACTGACGAGTGTTTGATGTCACTGCTTCGGCTTTGTGGGACTCCCGTGTGGCTGCCGAGGGACATTCGTTACCGGACCTCCATGCGCGGACGTTTGAACGTGGAAGAAGATAGTTTATTTAAGCTTTGGATTTAAGGATGTATATTATTCTATGATGATTTAGAAAGCGTTATTAGATAGCTTTAGATTTTATGTCTTTGCGTGACCTACATTAGACACACACACGCACACACACACACACACACACACACACACACACACACACACACACACACACACACACACACACACACACACACACACACACACACACACACACTTCTGACCCCTGTTTTACCTGTTAGAGCCTTCTTTCTCGTAACTGATGAGGGCTATCCACCGTTAGACACTCGGCTGAGATGACTGGATGGCTGTTACAACAGGTTGAACTCACTTCAAATACCATTTTATCTCTTTCCGTGAGGGCACAAGGCTGCTCTCAATCCTTTTCAACCTGGTGAAGCCAATTCATCACGTTATAACGCAAGCACTGTCCTCATTAGTGCATTTTTTTTCCCACGGCAATCAGCATAAAGATCTGGATTTTCAAGCGAGTCCCCTAGAATTCTCTAAATCACTCCAGGCACCAGCCTACAAGGCTGACATGTGGTTTCTCATAAATATCATCACTGGAGACATGTCACCTGCTGGAGTGCAGGGAACAAAAGTTGACTGGTTGATTAGACTTATAGTGGACAATGTCATATTTACCAAAGCAACAGTAACATGGTCGAAATAGTTACAGCTTTGATTCAAGTAGTCAGCAGCTACTAGTGCTAAAAAAATCATGCAGTAAAAACATAAAATGCATGCAAACAACAATCTTAATTAGGTGTCGCTCACACATATTTACCTTCTCTTCTCCTGTCACATTGATTTACAATTTACACTCACTCTCATAGACAATAGTGTGTTACTTCAGTAGCTTTTCCGGCCTCAACTTCAACAATGCGTCCTCCACAGATGATGAGAACAATCCCCCCCCTCTGAGTGAGATTCCTTTATTTCTGTACTTTAAAATCTCACCATGCAGGTTGCTCTAAAATAGATATGCAGTTCCTCAAGCCGTCAGTCTCTCAGCCTACCGAGCTCTTCCACAAATGTCTCCTTTGTCATGCAACATTTTCTAGTTTGTTCTTGTTTCACTCGCCTGCTTGACGGCTCTTTGTATCTGCTGTTTTTCCCTTGCATGAAACGCTGATTTACTGGTAGTCTGTGTATTACTTTATTCTTGAAGTATGGGCCAATTTACAAAAAAAAGAAAGGGTCATGGACCCCTTTTTAGTATGACACTGAGAGTGTTTAGCTCAGTCGTGGGGCCAGAGTTATTTAATTCAAACAATCTGAAACTTGTATCCAGCATTAAATAATTTAAAGTAGTTTATTACAGACAGCGTCACCTGAACACTACTTTAATGCTGGTCCGACACGCAAGACAAAAGTCTGTCCAGGCTTTGTAGTAAATCCTCCACAAATTTCCTATTTAAACACGCTAAATAACAATGATTGATCATTTGCTGAGTGAGCAGACATAGATCACAATAATTAGTCCCTACTGGTAAATGAGAAGCTCTTAGCTTAATACCAATATATAGATGTCTTTATGTGTATTCTGAGGGATCCCCCTCTGTGCTTTTTGTAAAAATTTTAATGCGTAGATATTTTTATTCATTAAAGATTCAGATGAAATACCCCTTTATTAGGTGCATCCTGATTCTATCTGAATTTAATGAATAAATTCTTCATTTTGTTCTTCTATTATTGCCCCTTTCAATCGTTCAACTCAGCCTTTGACACAAGTATGTTTTTCTAAGAGAGGGTGGGGGGAGGGGGGTGGCATATGTGCAACTTGGAAATTATTAAAGGAAGCCTTCCATCTCGTGCAGTCATAAGGGAATACAGAGAGAGACAGGGAGAGAGAGAGAGAGAGAGAGAGAGAAAGAGAGTGAGGGGGGTGGGTGAGGGGGTGGGGGTTGGCAGCAGGAGCAAATTGAGAGCGGTCATTTCCAAAATGGCTCAGCTATTGAATGACAATAACCAGGCCCCTCTGCCTGTCTCTCGTCCCTTCACTGATGCAAACTACAAAAACTAACATAATAAAGTGGGCAGAGAAAATTATCAAATCTGATTTATTCTGATTTGAACCAATCATTTGTGATTTAAATCCTGCAGCAGAAATATCCATGGTAACTGAATTTGCATTTGTCCAATTTTTGTGTGAATTGTGTCCTTTTTTAAAAAATTTTTGCATCATCATCATTGCCAAAAACAGGAGTCAGGGGTCCAAATGTGCTTTACAACCGCTGCTTCCTCCATGTAGAATTCCAGGCTTTTCTGTCAGTAAGAATCAACATAAACACTGACGTTTATCTTATTATTCTAGAAGATAACATTAATAAAAACTCACCAAACATTTTAAGGAGGCTCTGACAGGTTCATACTTTGAGAGAGTGAAGACATAATAAGATGTTTTTACAAGCATGGAAGACGATATGTGTAAAGACAAATAGACAACAGTGTTTTGCTTGTATATATAATTGCATACAATTTATTAAACACATACAATAGCATGATTTTTGCCATGTTATTGCATTTCTGTAATCACACTGTTACCATCAATACTTATATTATTTTCCAGAAACACAGATATTGTCCGTTGTTTCCTCAATGAATTTTTAGTACAACACTAAACCATGTTTTTATCATTCCTTTAAATATACGGCAGCATCAGTCTGTAGCCCTACATGTTCTCTCAACCGTCAAGCAAGAGCAGATTTTTTTCAATAAATAATTCACCACTGATAGCCAGCCCTAATGCCTACATGAACAAATCTCTCAGTTACAGCCATCTTGGGAGTAAGCCAGTCCAGGAGCACACTTAATAAACAAATACAAGGCCTGACAAGCTCTGGTTTCACTGATGTCTTTCCGAGAGGAAAGTATTTGAAGACTGCCGGTGAAACAACATCCTTTCTGTGGGTGAAGGTTTAGGGGTCAGGTTTGGGTTATTGCTGCAGCGAGTTATCCTTTTGCATTGTTGCTGCTGATACTCGGATAGATTTACTGTCCTCTTTGCACAGGGCATAATTAAATTTTTTTCTGCAGAATTATCTGACGTTTACGTTCCTGTATTTTATGATCTTGCGCCATTTAGTGGGAATGAAATGACAAAGGACGTATAAATCAAACAAATAAAATATACAAATGAAAAAAATTCTCCTTTGAACACAGGCATACAGTGTCTTTTGTGTGTTAAACCAGGGTTTTTGAGCATGTTGGTCCGTCTACTTGTAGTACAAGGGCTGAGTCAGTATCAGTCTTACATCGACCACATGTTCACTAAGACTAGAAATATGATCCAGACATGATTCCTCTCTTCCAGCGCATGGAGTGTGTGTCTGTGCAACATTTTCTCACAGAAATGCTATTGTACAGCACAAACAATCATCACCTTATTCTTTGTAGCGGTATAATTTGAATGATTATTTTATTTCCCTGTATAAATTATATTGTGGTCATATTTTTTGGTGCTTCATTTCCTGTGCTTCCTGGTTTGGCCTGCCATACTTAAATCAGATGGAAAATCTATTTTTACTACAAAATGTCCGTCGCGATCGAGTTGTGAGTGTGTGTGTGTGTGTGTGTGTGTGTGTGTGTGTGTGTGTGTGTGTGTGTGTGTGTGTGTGTGTGTGTGTGTGTGTGTGTGTGTGTGTGTGTGTGTGTGTGCATACTTGCATGCACGAGCAGCCGCTCACATGAATGTATGTGACTGGAGATGATTGTCGGCCAGATATTTTGCCTATCTGTGTGTCTGCAGCAAGACTCCTTACATGAAATATTCAAAGTCCAGTGAAAATTGATCTGCTGATCTGAAGTCTGTTTCTCTCTCTCTCTCTGACCAGATCCCAGTGGAGCTGCATTGAAGAAGGATTGCAATATCACATATCAGTTAGATGACCAAGTTCAGGGCCTGAACGACTGCTGGAGCTCAGCGTTAGAGCTCGGATCAATGGAATACAGCTGGGGATACAAAGGACCACACCCATATACTGATTAGAGCTTCTGATTGGATATCACAAGGATGTCTTCACCACTGCCACAGCTTTCATGCAAATTGATGAAGGTAATTTTAGTCCCTTAAGTGTAATTTGATTTGCGTTAAGAGCCCTTGTTGCTTTTTCCTTAATGTAAATTGGTTTTGATTAATAGTCTGGGAGTCCATGGAGAAACGTTATCAAATGTATCCAAACTAAATTAGTGGTGTTGTTGTTTATCATGCGAGTTTATTGCAAGCCTTTTAAGCAAGGACTAGTTTATTTATTCATTATGCATTCCTTTCCAAATCAATTGATCACATGCCATGAAACAGCTGAATGGACACCAGTTTCCACCAACACATTCCTGACTTTAGGCTTATTGATCATTTAATCTGCACTTTGAAATACACCATAAGAGAAGTCACACTCCCAATACACTCATGCATATAAAAAAGAAAATCCAAACACACACACACTGTCCTCCATAGAAATGTTATTATAAAAGAAGAAGCCCTTTTACCATTTATATGCTCCTACCCAAATTGTAGCTATGTGCGTCTCAAAATGTCTGCGACGCCGCACCTAACCTCCTCAGAGCGGCACAGCACTGCGCCCTGACTAAATGAAAAACAATCTGAGGAAACAGGGAACAATCCTAGGCAGGCTCCAGCAGGCTGCCATAAAAAGAGGGTCTGCCTCTCCTGCCTCTCCCTTCAGCTTTAACTCTATGGGCTGATGAAAGATCAATGGGCCGACTGGGCAGCCGCTGCTGTGCCTGCTGTCTGCCACTGCACCAGGAAGCCAAGCAATTACAAAACACAAGAAAAGAGAAGAATGGGAATAACTTCAGTCTGTATGTTAACTGAGTGATTAGTGAAATAGTGCGCATGTGTGTGCGTGTGTGTGTTTTCTTGTTATCTCATACATGCTAAGTCCGACCATTTGCAGCCACTTATTTTCAAGAAATGTTTTATGTTTCCAGCCTTGATCATAATCCAAACATTTTATAACCCTGATCTCTCCCCACATCCCTGTCTCCCCCTACCTCACCCTCTTTAACACCACTTTAACCCTCCACCCCACGTCTCCAGGAGCCTCACTTCAGATCCGTTACCGGCTAACCAGACCTTTGGATTGCCAGCAGGAGAAATAGGAGTGGCGGATTTGGTACAAACATTCAGAAGCAAACAAATCATGTTAAGTCCACGGCTGGCAGCGCTCTCAAAGGGAGCCAATGCCCTGCCAGGGTGGAGGGTGCACCCATTTTCCCAGGGAGGGGGAGGGGGGATAACATGGGGGGAGGGAGGGTAACATGAAGGGGAGGCCTGGTCCTTATCGAGCATGGATCACAGACACCTCCACCCCTCCTGGCAGGAATGCACACAGTGCCTATGGGAGGAGAGAGGGAGAAGAAAGGGGAATGAAGACAGAAGCAGACATTAAGTGGAAGCGGAAAGGGAAAGAAACGAGTGAGGGAGGGAAAGTGAGTGAGTGAAAGAAGGAGGGAGATCGACACACAGAGAAAGAGACGTGCCCAGCTCGGGAGAAGGAATGCCTCTGAACGTACAAACACAAAAATACCCCAGTCATGGCACTCAACACACTCTCACCGAACTGAGAGCACACGAGAAAACAAACACGGCATCAGACTGGGTCAAACCCCTTCCCAGCATGCAGCTGTGGTTATCAGTACCTCAGTTTGCTTTCTGCTTCACGCAGTGTGAGTCACTGATGACAGCAAAAGACGTGTCAGAAAGTTACTGACATAATCTCAGATGTGTTTGATGTACTTGGATCAGTGTCAGTACCTTTTACCTGTCCGTCTGGATTGTTAACTTTGAAGAAGCAATAACTATGAGAGAAAGAGTTTCTGTGTGCAGAAAGTTATTTCTGCCATGGTTGATAGATTCAATTTTTTTCATATTCCAAAAGTATCAAGGATGCAAATATTCCCAAAACAACAATTGAAAGCAGGGTGATAAATAATAGTTTAAATCTAATGCCTGCTGCCCATTCCATAATGTAATTGTGTCCTTTTTTAAACACACAAAGAAATAATTGTGATTGTAAGTTGGCGTTTGTACGTGCAGACTCAAGTTCTTTTCAGTTGTGTCACCGCAAAAAGCAGATTTTGTCAGGCGGAGACTGAGTTTTAGGGGTTCATGTACAGTTCACCCAGGAGCATTCCATCCAGTCTTTATATTTCCATTTACCCTCTCTGTCCTCTCTTTACTTCCGTCCTCTGTTGCTTTGAAATGCCAATGTCTGCAAACACTTTTTTTTCTTTCATGTTGACATCATTTACTTCTCAGTCCGAAAATATGAAGGACTGTGACGCACATTCTGCATGCTTCCCTGAACGGCCGGTAGCAATACAGTAGAATTGCACGACAATACTTTACATACTGCAACCTGTATAGGATCCTAAAGTATCTTAGAGTTCCTCTTAAATACAAAAACTCTCACTCCACCCATACCTCCTGAACTCTTCTGTGATTTTACAGAAAATCACAAAAACGCTAAATTTTGAGTCAGACATGCAGACATGTCGGCAGGCTAATAGTTTGCAAAGAATGCTTGCAACATAAATAACATAACTTTAATGTTTCCTGATGTGCGTTATGAATAACTATATCAAAATGACATGATAATACCGTGACGACAGATTATATTAATGGTATTCTAAAATTAGTCTGGTGTGATGCAAACCCACAGTCATCTTTTGGCTGAAGTGGCCAAACAGCATAATGAATTTTAAATTAGCATATGCTCATAGAAATAGCATTATGATTCAAGAAGCAGCCTGTCTAAAAGACATCTAAATAAGTTAAATACGAAGCTTGAATCAGCGTAACATTCCACTTCGTAAAAAAAAGATGAATGATAACAGCGATACTAAATTTTACACATGAAATCTATGACTTTAATAGATTTGGTATTATTCTAAAAATAATAAGTTTGTTATATTGCCAAAAGATTTTTATTTAACGTAATTTGCACTTAGTTTAATTCTCAGTGGAATGAGAAAATGCATTTTTATAGAATAATATGTTTAATATTAAATATTAATATTAATTCAAAACTGATTAATATTTTTTAAGAGGATAATTAGTTAGGGTTTCAGGGGTGCTGCTTCTCATCCTGTCTATTTAATACATAAATTAAAAACTGTTTTTACATGAGCATAATATAAAATGTGTTTTATTAATATATTATGTTTTCTCACACAATATCAATATATATGGAGTAGCATGTAAGAGTGTCAGTAATTAATTATCTGTATGAAGAGCTGTGTGCAGAAGTTCCTTCTTTTAGTCAAGTAGTTATGTTTCAATAGTGTGTGAGAGAAGAGGATGCAATGTGAGAGAAGAGGATGCAAAGGACAGGGCTAGATGGAGGCAATTGATTCGCTGTGGCGACCCCTGAAGGGAAAAGCCAAAAGGAAAAGAAGAAGTTGTGTTTCAATAGTGTAAATTCCTTTTCTCTGGATTTTTCTTCCATTTCTTTTTCTTCTTGCTCCTGAAATGAGAAATATTCCTCAGTGTAGTTCCATCTGTTCGTCTGACCAGGGAGGCAGTGAGGCTAACTTATTGCTAGCACATGTGACCGGGTGAGTGTATGCATGTGCCACGACCTATCACACAACATCCCTTTGTCTATCAGCCCCCCTTCCCCAGACAGGATCTCTACCTTCATTTATGCAAGCCCACGGCACATTTATTCATGCCTTCACATGTTCGCATGAGATGCAAACACCTGACTTATTGTGAATGTTGTTGTTCTCCACTTCTTCCTTAAAAGTTCGCTTCGGCCAGATTTCTTACTGGGGTAGCTTGTGTCTGTCTCGAGGAGAGGAAATGGTGCTGGAGTTGTTGTGGCGGGGGACTTCAAAGTGGTGGGGACATCAGTCACAAGCAAGAAGAGAACAGGACCTGGTCAATGGCGAAGATTTATTGTCTAATTGCCCCTCTGGGGGGAGTTTAGGTCTAATTTCCGAGGTGCTGAAAGCAGGATTTTATGGAATATACAATGTCCTAAGGTTGTTTTGCATGTTTTTTTTTCCCCACAACTAATTGATATGATGAAGGGAACTGAGTATGTTTTTCCAATTTCAAATAGCTTTATAGAGATAAGCTTGAGCTCCAAAATTTTTGGTCACAATATTTGACACGATTTATATTCAAGATAACATTGTTCAATCACAGAAACACACTTAAGATCATAACCTGAGCTCAAACTAGTGTAAATTCATCACCGGTTATTTATCTACACGGGTGATGACGTCATCAGGGATAGCCTATCATGTAACACAGCCGACTGTTACTCCAGTTCACTTTAATATTGATGTTTCCCTCCTCTTGTCGCTCCATCAGCAATATATTTAATGGTCACATTCTGTGCTTATTCAGCACAAGAAAAACGAGAGCAAGGTAAACATGCCAACTTGAGAGCACAAGACATTAGTCTTGTAGCTTGAAATAACTGGATTGCATTTAATGAGACACATGTAAGTTGAGAGGGCAGAGATTTGTTTTGTTCCTAACCGCATGCGCTGAATTAACTGGCAAACAGCGAACTTCTCAGACTTTGGGACTGCACAGTGTTCCAAGAGCCATCAATACGAGCTCATGATCCGCAATCGTTATAAGTCAGGAGGTCGTTTAGAAGAAATGCACATTTAATGGCTTGATCCATTGTGATTGGAGTGGTTAATTGATGATCTGGTTGTAAATTCCTGTCTCATGGCTGTCACTGCTCTCTCCTCCCCTTCTTTCTTCAATGTTTATCTGTCTTTGTCTTTTCACTTCTCCTGGCTCCTCCTGTTCCGTGACTTATATCTGTTATATCCTTCTGCCTTGATCTATCCCTTTTCTTATTGATTGGAAAACCGAACTCCATGATACACCTGAAATATTCCCAGATGAAATTCATCTAATAGTCCAGCTGAAATTCATCTAGTAAAAATTCTTAAAAATTCTGCCATGGGAACTGTTTGTGTTGGCTTCAAACCAGCACCGAGCTATGAGCACACCAGATCTGGAGGTCGAGGGGATGCCATGGAGCTCCCGCTGGTGCAGATGTGCCGCCTAATCGCAGATCCCATCATGGTGAAACTATTCCTCCCAACCATTTCAAAGCATCTGCAATAGGTGTCACTGCAAGGTTAAACTGACTTCAAAATACAAGTCCTGTTTCCATTCTTCAGCGCTGACTTGACTGCATGTTTCCTGAAAAAAAAAAGGGATGAAAAAATATTAAAAAAGGAGATTTGCAACACCGGTCATGGTTTGCATTACTTTGACAGTGTCAGCCAGTTGTGAACATTATTTCTCTGACGGGAAAGCATTGAGAAAACATGGCTGCATTACGAATTGTGACGTTCATTTTTGTGTATCTTAAAACTTTCAAGCTGTGTGTTGAAGCATGAAGGCTGAAACCATGTAAGAGTACATATATATATGGATTAAGTTCCAAACTGTTGTGACATTATGAGACTCCAGAATTTATTGTTAACTGGTAGAAAACTGAACTCAAAACTGATCATCTTGCGCTGATGATCTGATGAAACTGATTAAATCAATCACAAAGGCAAAAGGTGACAATATAATGGTAATTTAACTCTGAAAAAGAGACAGTAAGATGTCAAATCCCTGTATAAATAATAATGAAACAAATTCTGTGCAAACTGTGAGAATGTCTGAATAGTAGCAACATAAATGGGTGTTTGTCAGGAATCTATGATGCACTTAATAACAGTTTTTAATTGTTGCAGACAAAGAGACTTCATGGAGACGCTACATCCATAATTGTGTTGATCGCTGGACGGATGTGATGCGTCACAGGCTAAACATATAAAATGAAAAAGTTTATTGTGTGTAGCAACACATCTGTTGTAGTGTTGTATGTTAGCAATGTGTGTTGTAGGTTAGCAAAGACTTTTTTTTCAGAAGCATATTTCTGCCTCGTCTCCTTCAGATGGTGTGTTTCCAATCGTAGCTGCTGGAACAGTCAGTCGATGGATTGTTTGCTGCTTAGCTCAATTGTGAATTTTGAAAAATTATCTGAACTTCTTAATCAAACATGATTGTCTTGCAAAATGTTCCACAATTTTTTTTTCCACACATTTTTCACATCCTCCAAAATTAAATGATCATTTTTTTTGTACACGGGATGCTTGAAAGTCTTTTTGAGAAAGGCTTAGAAAAAGAAGGTGAGAGAAAGAAGCCATGTACCTTTTTTTTTGTAACTGTAGGTGTATTTGCATGCTTGTGTGTGCGTGAGTGCATCCCTATATGTCTGGCAAGCCATGGCCACATCTGTTTGTCATGTTAGCACTTAAGCGCCTGCAGCAGCCACAATGCTAAGTGGAGACAGAGTCCCCTCTCCCACTCTCTCCATCCTCCCTTTATTCTAATTACATTTGTTCATTAATCCATTTTCTGCCCACTTCTCTTTCTTGTTTATGCTCTTGCTTCATTGGGCTTTTGCCTCCTCGGACCAGCAGACGGTGACCTTTAAGGAGATGCCAAAACACTCTGTAAGACAATGTAACCCCTTCACCCTTTCACCATGTGCACTTACGGCACATGCACACGTATGCACATGTACACATATTTACTATACATATGCTGTGACACACTCACACAAACACACAGTAACATCTTGGCCCCTCAGTATCCCCTTAGGCCATCTCCTTCAGAGAGGCTAATGGAGTTAGCCTAATGTCTGCACAGCGCCAGCCATAAAACTGATTTGAGGCTAAAGGCTTGGTGCCGAGACCACCACTCTGCCTACAAAAAAGAGAGATGTGAGTGAGATGTTAAAAGAAAACGAGTGTATCTTTAGAGGAGAGGAGGACAGGGTGGTGGAGGTGGTGTGGGGCAGACTGGTGTAACTAAGGCAACTGCAGACAATCTAATTGGTATTGACATCCTTGTCTCGGAGGAAATTTGACATCTAAGGGCAAATCATTCTATTTAGTCGCCTGAATAGTCTCCAAGGCGGGGCCTGAGGAGCACAATCTTGCTGTAGCGCTGTTCTGGTCCTCATGTCTGGGCCAGCCCTGCCATGAAGCAATCGATCCTAATCTGATCGGGGGAGGGGAGGAGGATAAACGGTATGGGGAGAAAAAAATGACAATAAAATCAAAAGCTCTGTTGGGGTAATATTTAACAAGCAGGAGTACAATCGGGCCCTGCTAGGGCGGTAGCCTGTAATGCACTTGTGCCGCTGTAGCATGGTTAATGTAAAGAAAACCTTGGGAGTAATGGCTCTTCAGCCAAGGTGGCCAGGCTTCAAAGAAATTTGCTGCTTTAGCTAAAAGACTGCTGCCAGGCTGGGCCGCCAAACCTTCATTCTGTTAGAGCATCAAATATGGCCCCTGCTCAGGACACACAGACACCCTGATTTTATTATCCTCACTCCCCTGAGAAACTCATCTCATCCCTCTTTTTGTTTGCGTGACTGACCATCAATGTGAAAGACTGGAGTGGCGCCATCCATCAGCAGGAAAACACTGTGTGATTTGGGGTCATAGAGGAGTAAAGGGTATCTGTTGTGTCTCCACAGAGCAGCCAGTAGCAGCTCAAGCAACATCTTATGTAAACTGGATATATGTGCTTTAGTATGGCTGTAAAAATATATCATTTCTTCTTTTATCTTCTGAGATCTTTTAAAATCTTGTTAGACAGTGGCAATAAGTGCTATAAATATGTCAGTATTGTGGACAAAACAAGAAGATTCAAAGTCCAGACTTGCTTTATAGACACCGTTGTACAATATGTGGTACATATTTGAGCTTTTATGTAATATCTTGAGTCTGACTGGCCATTTTTGGATGTTTTTTCTTACATTTACAAGCAAATGAATGCTAGAATATTATTAATCTGGAAGTCCTATCATGTAAAAGACATAAAAAAAAGTGTATGAGCTTAAAAAAAGCTCCTGGTAATTCTTTGTTTTCATCGTCTCCCCATCACTCAGTATATCCCGATGATGTAACATGTGACTGCAACAGTCAATAAAACGGTTGTTAATGTCATCCGTACTAAACCAGAAGCCTAAAGCAAGACTGGCACAGACTATCCATTCTTTGGGAAAACTCCCAAAAGTACTTCTTTAAGCAAACACCTGTAGACTTTTCTCTTTTTTTCAAGAAGAACAATGAGCTTTCCAAAAAATGAACATGGGCTTTTTTCCTTTATGGTCCTTGAAAATGTTCATAATTAGACTTTGACTTTTGAATGTTTTATCACAGGAATCCCAAAATATGTATACAGTATAAAGGAAATTAGAATAGATGCAGAATTTTCATATTCTCTGTTAATAAATAATCCAATAATTTATCTGTTATATTACTAGCTATGCTGCTGTACAAGTAATGAAATTTTTTCAAATAGAGCAGGAAGTAACAGTGAATAAGTACATAGCTAGCTGACTTTATTTCATTCATCATTGCTTCTTAACAGTGTGAAACTCCGCTTGAGAATACTATTTGTTTTCTGTTGTGCCTTCCAGTGATATGGCTCTGCAACAGTCACTTTGCCTCAGTTTCAAGTGTGATTGATTGATACTGATATTGTCTGTGGGTGCGTGTTCCTGTAAGTGTGCGATGATGCATGTGAGGTGCAAATCTATCTATTTTTTAATCCTTGCAAGAATAAGTCTACATTTGGTTCAATCTAGTAATACAGTTAAGTATCATTGGGGGCCTTGTTGACAAGAACATTTAAGTTTGCATGGTTATATTTAAGTGTACAGAATTACGGGTAGTTGTACAGTGTGTATCCCCATGAAATACAAGTTGATTGAAGGTTGAATTTGGTCCCCATAACGCAGACATCTGTTTATGTGCCTATCTGCACAAAAATAAAAATGATGGGAGGTTGAGTAAATAGTTAGATTGAACCAATCTCGGAAATGCATATGTGTGTAGATGACTGTGAGCGTGTGTTTGTGTGTTGTGAGAGAGAGCGAGAGTGAGTGTCTGTTCGTCTGTGTAAGTATGTGATGAGGGCACATCAAGCTGATGGCTGCAGATCAGTCCCAGATACTTAAGTCATAAAAGTGTGTCTCGGAGCCCCGTGGCTGTGTGAGCCCTGGTGCCTGATGTTATCAGAGAGAAACAGTGGTCGCTATCAGCAGGGAAGACTACAGAGGCATTCCTGTATTACAGGAGCTGGTCTCAGGACTGGAGCTGTAACTGCGGGCGGGGATGGAGGCTCGTACTGCAGGAGAGTGGTTAGGCAGTTAGGGAGTGGTGTGGGAGGTTGCCACATTACAGGGAAGGTTGTTGCATCATGTACAGCAGGGTGTTGTTTGGGCTCCATTGTGTTGGTTTGCCAATACTTTAACTGGACTCACCATTCAACTGTTTGAAACTGAGAAATCCAAATTAATTTTTGCAATTCGACCTTATAAATCTCCAGCATCGCACCGAAGCGCCACTCCCTCACAGTTTACATTATCGAAGTTCAACTATGCTTCAAGACACAACAGCCTCTCCCATTCTCCTTGCAAAGTAACAAAAGAGAAAGCACCACATCCACTACTGTCGGAACCTATTTTTTTTAAACAGGAGTGTGTTTGTTTTGGTTTTTTTTGTGGAGAATGCCTTGGGTGTATTTGCATTAGTGCATGTTTGAAAAACAAGAGTGTGTGCAGTGGCAAAAGACAGAAGACATCTTCTTATTATTTGCTTGAACAAAAGTACAAACTTGTAAAACATTGAAATAAAATCAATTAACTAAAAGCAACCATAATGCAGAGCCATACCATCTAATGTGTGCATTCTTGTATGGAGATTGTGTTGCAGCTGCAGAAAACATTAAAGGAACACAATATAGACATTAAACAACAAAGGGTAAAATAAACCCTCCAAATGTTTAACTTCTCCATTATGCCTGACAGTGAGGCTTGAGCGACGAGGAATATCCAGGGACAGATGGTGAGACCAAGGGTGAGGGTGACTTGACAGGTTATGTCTTCATCACCCCCCTTCCCCTCATGTCCTTGCTCATTCTCCCCGTCTCTCTGATCACTGACCAGTAGCACCTAGCAGGCCTGTGTCGCCTCAGTGCAGAAGTCAGAGGTCTCATGACAGAGATGGCATATCGTCACAGGGGGGTATCAGCACCTCCAGGGCCTCCGTATGCCAGCAATTGTCTCTGGCCTGGATTAGTTTTCGTATCCAGTTACAGACTTTTATTCCCGTGGAGTCAAGTTCAGCATGGCACCGAGGGCCAGCAGCGCTGCTGAGAGCTCAGTGATTTATGTATTGCTGAGTGAGAGCAGCAGGTTCAAGTCAGAGCTCTCCGAGCAGGGTAGCGTGTCGTATGTGTTGCGTTCGGATGTGTGTATGAGAGAGTGTGTATGACTCACTGTTGCTCTCTGCAAACAAAAATGTGTGTGTATGCCTGAGAATCGGTATGAAGGCCAACTCAAAGCTCCCGGCAGGGCGCTTTGGTCTATTTGGCTTGGAGAGGCTCCATTTGTTTGACTGTGAGCATGCCTGAAGAGCTTTTCATGTTGTAAAACTAATGTTAGACTCTGAGAGGCGGAGCTATCTGTTTGGAAGCTGTGATGATTGGTTCAAGAGAGGCACTGAATGCAAGTTTTGATGACAAACACTGTAGTATAAATGTATAGGCATATTTTTCCTGCAATTTTCCAAGCATCCATTTCAAAGCATCCATGACATCAATCATGTGAGTTTGGCCGTCATGGGACACACTCTTACAAGAGTTGAGGAATGCTGTAAAAGCACTCCAACACCCTGTCATATGTCCACATGGACGCACAAGTGGACCCTGGTAAGTACTCACAATATCAACCTGAATGAACGTCTCCACATTTCAACAGTGATGCTGTTTCATAATCTAAAAACAAGCATTATTTGTTCACTATAATGAAAGTTATGGAGACTTAAGACAATTTAGTTCTTTCTTCCAGTTCTTCTAAATTCATTTACTTTTGTGCCCATTTTTTACATTTTGGAAGAAATTGCCACACTTTTCTGACTAGTACGATAAATAGATTTTTAGTGTCTCCAGCCTGAGCGCAACTAATAATTTCCCCCATTTATGACTTACATTCTAAAATTCACTGCTTTACCTTGATTCACTAGTGTAATAGATAAAACACAAGCTAAAGGAAGTACACTGTTTGGATTGGACCAAGAATCAATTGAGGCATGCTTGACATAGTCTGCACTTATGCCATCTACTTCCTCATATATCCATATATCCATAATCTTTTGAAATATGATGTCCTGAAGATGGAGCCATATTTATTCTCGATGGTACATTTTGGATCCCTTAGATATTTCAAAATGAGGCATCTGTCCTATGTGTTGATCAGCCATCTGGATAAGATGGGACGAGGAGAAGATGTTAATGCACTTCATGATGAGAAAGGAGGGCGACACCTTTGACCTTCCTTAGCCTTTGACCTCTGCAGCCAATATGGAGCCACTGATGCTCTGGGTTTCCTATATCGAGCATATGCTAGCCGGTCCGATACTTTAAAAGAAACTCCTCATTTGCCACACGCTGTTTATATAGCCGCTCCCCCATGTTGTAAACAGCCAGCCTGCAAGAAAATAGATATTTACCTCACAGGCTTTCTATTTGATTAGAGAGAAAAAAAATTGACATGCATATTGGAAAAGTTATTGTATTTATAGCCACACATGCTAATGCAGGATGGGTTTTAGAGAACCACGAGATTTGGGTTGAAATGTCTTTGTATACTGCTTGATAAACAAAAGTTGATTGAATGATTGATTGATTGATGTAGTATCTTCTGTAATCATTGCCATGCATATGTGTGTTTACAGGCACATCAAGAGGAGATTAGGTGTGCACATTTTGCCAACATAACAGAGATTCAGTTGCATATCACATAAGCTCCAGCTCACTGATATGTAAGAACAGCTCACCCTAAATCACTGCTGCATTTCCAGGTCACCACCACTAGAGTGACAGACAGGAAATAAAAACCTCTGGCGTGTTCTAGTGTTAACTCAGTGGGGTTCCGTCCATGTGTGATGGGTGTGACTCCTGCAGAAGATTCCCGGTGCATTGACATTTATGGAGCATTTCCCTTGGGGTACAGCCAGGAAGCCCAATGTGGCGAGTCTCTGGAGGCAGTGGCTGACGGAGTAGTAAATGTGAAGGCTTAATCCTTTTACATGATAGCTGAGCTCTTGTCAATAGAGGCTGAGCAATGTAAGAACATTTCCTACATTGAGATTTAATTAGAAATTAGAGTGTATATGACCTCTGACCTCTTACTGTACTTCTCTTGTCATGGGTAGATAATGCATATTTGTGAACTGGGACAACCGTTCTCTATCTGGTATAATAATAATAATAATAATAATAATAATAACAATAATAATAATAATAATAATAATAATAATGCAAAGTAGCTGCATGCATGCGAGAATCCATATATATCACAGATTGTAAGAATCAATTCTCATGCAATGTTCAAAATACAAACCTGTATATGCTAAAACTCCTTTTAACCTTGTGCCTCAACTAAAAGCATAAAAAGTATTTTATCTTGACTGTTGAACGCCAATTGCAGTTAGCTGTTTTTTCCTGATCAAGACTTTGATGCTGTGAAGAGACTTTCTGTTGGTTTAGTGTTCTGTTTGCTGTATGCATATAATGTAGCTGTCTATCAACAACATTAGCTCTTCCACTTCCTGCACCCTTTCAGTCGAAGCCTGATAGCTGGTTGCCCACGGGGCATTTCCAGTCATCTGGCCAGTCCTGTGTGCTAAACATTGACCTTGTGACCTCTGGTCATGATCTCTGACCTGTGATGTTGACCCCTTGTCCAGGGGGATGGGTGTCTTATATATCTCAACTGGCCGTCTCCATTGACTACCTGCCAGGCACCTGCTTTGAGAAATGAAGCCAAGGCGAATGCCTCTCTTGGGAGCCTTTTGGGCTCAGCAGACAAGGCCTAGCCTCAGCCCCGCATTTGAATAGGCTTTGAGTGGCCCTGGTAAACCAATCTCCCTAATTATCTATTGAAAGAACATTCTTTTTCCTTGCCAAGTCATTACCTTGATTTCAATTGCTGAAAAGTAACATGGAGGAGCTAAAAAGAAAAGAGAGGGGAGGGAGAGGATGTGGAAAAACATACATGTGCACATGTGCATGCATACTTTAAGGGATGCATAGAGACATAAAAGGTTGTGTCTTTCATTAAGGTTAAAAAAAGGTCAGAAGGAGCAAATTTGGGATATAAATCTATGATCCGGCTGCAGGTCAAAGCAATGAGGAGAAATTAAACATGAATATATGACCTTTAGCTCCATTTTGATGAAGTAATATCTGCTAACATGGCAGGTTACAGCCCGCAAATCATTATATTATAATGTTGTATGAATATTACAAAACATTCTAATAGAGAACTTCAATTTCTTCATAGTATGAATGCAATTATATCCAGCTCATGATTCATAAAGTAAAATAAAACCTCTCATAGTGAAAAATAACATCAAGGATCTTTATTTTGAAAGTAAAGGAGAATGTGATTCTTACTCAGCCTAACATTTTTTAATGAGTAAATACCTCTGATGTGATACTATGAAGAGCTGATGCCAACACTTTGTTTTTGTTTTGTAGTCTTTTATTGAGCTGCATATATACAGTACTTTTATCCTGGTGCAATTACTGTTAACTAGGATCATCAGCTAAATGTCAGAAGCTAAGAAACCAAAACAAGCCACTTGAAATCCATACACTGTAGTGTGTGAAATGTTTCGACAGGGGTTTTTAAGAGATAAATGTTGCCTCTGTGCATTAGTTACCATAGTTAAGGCTATCCACATGCTGGACTGCTGGGTCAAGAGCATGGAGATAGTCATTGAAGAGGAGGCTCTTGGGGCTCTAGGGCTGTTCTCAGAAAGCACTCAGGGCTTGCATGCAGTTGCTATGTGAATGAGATAAGAGGGGACAAAGTTACCCTTTGAAACTAAATATAGGTCAAGACAAGAATTATTTGGTTTGTGTTCAGGCAAATAAATTATATTTTGGACTTTATTTTGTGAATTAATTGGTACTTGACTGTAATAGTTGAAATGGTTTTATATCTGTCACTGAAAATAAAAACTAAAGACAAGAACTCTGGATGCTTTTGACCCCTTCATTCCAAATACACACCATTAGTGGATAGCTGAGGATATTCGTGCAGCAGAAATCTTCATCTCAGTTGTCATGGAATATCGAAATTAGAAAAAAATCTCAACAAAAGTTTCATTTTGGGTGCCATCATTCTGGATTTTTCTGGTCATTTCATAAATCTGGCTTGGAAAGAATTAGAAGGGTGCTGAGTTGATTACATACCACTGCAAAGGCCAAGAAACAATCCTACGCATCTCCCACATGCTGTTCTCTTATAATGGAGAATAAAAATAAAAAAAACCTGGTCTGATAATACATTAATAAAACACCTAAATTATGGACAGAAAACTCAATTTTAAATTCAGGTTTTTACCCATAACTAGGCTACAAACAAAAGGTCAACATAAACATTGAGTGGAGTTATTTTAGGAAAACCAAATCCAAATTTTCAGTAAAACTGTAAGCAGTTCTTGCTGTCATATGTCTAGTGTTATATCTCCCCCCAGAGCTGAGTTGTAATTAATTAGCATACTAATATTTCATAAGCATTGTCAGGTAGGGATTATATTTGATTTATTTAATGACAAATTTAATATAATCCATATTTTGGATGTAAAACCATCACATATTTAAGATATCTAGGATGGGTATAGTGTGGTATAGATATATGGAATAATCTGATCTAAATCTAGTGGATAACACTTTTATTTTTTTTAAAGTGTTCCTCATATAGCCACAAAACAGGAATTGAAAATATGAACTGCTTAGCTGACATAACCAGGATTTGCTTTTCTCTCAGGTGTAAAAAGTATATTAAAAAAGTATGATTTACAATTTTGATGTGCATCCAGATTTGATTTATTGAAGATAATGTTACGTAATGTTCTTAGCAGAGGCATGTGCTTCACTGAGAGTCGTCGCTCCGGAATGAAGTTTGGCTACCTTTCTGAACTGGCGTACTTCTCCAGCACTGTAAAATACTGTAGACTGACATGCATGATGAGATAAGGATTTTTTTTTTTGCAATTATACCTCTCTTAAGTGCTGCAGTGGGCTGCAATCTTCAGACATCCTCTCATAAAAAACTGCTATATTGCCGTCTTTGAACTTCTTTAAATGTCTGTTTATCTTAAGTTCTTTAATCTCCAGCAGTCTGTCTGCTGCAGCAGCAGCGCCTCCAAATCTCCCCCAGCTTTGGACAGTGGAGCCTCAACTGTCCGCACTCTGTGATCTCACTCACACACACACACACACACACACACACACACACACACACACACACACACACACACACACACACACACACACACACACACACACACACACACACACACACACACACACACACACACACACACACACACACACACTCACAGGCAGGCTGTCTCAAGGTTACTACCTAAACTTTGGTGTTGTCTTCCTGAATTCTGGTCAAATGCCACTTTCTTGTAACAGTTCTGTTTGTTTTTTTGTTTGAAATGATTAATCTAGACATATTTATTAACACTATTAAACAAATCCATTTCTTATATGCAAGAATTTATTCTTTGGCAAAAGAATTATCAGTACTGGAAATGAATGGCTCACAGATGTGAATAGAACTTTTAGCTCATCATGTTTTCTCTTCCTGGCCTTTCAGGGGAGGTTTGTTTCAACAACTAGCATGTGAGAATGTGGCATTTGTTTTTCTAATGCTGTAATTTTCGATATGTTCTCATGAACTGCATTCTCACATCTATGACGTGAGGAATACTCTTTTTAAAATCATATTTATAGTGACACTCCTGAATCTGTGTTTGTGTTAATGACCTGGACCAATGATCTATGATCATATCACATGTGTTTATTATTTTTATTTATGACCTGATGTCTGGTTCTAAAGCATAAGAGAATTTACACATCACTCTGACAGTTAATTGACATTTTTGTGCTTTGTGTTATTTCAGCAGGATCCCATTGTCTAATTCCCATAGATAATATTTTTTCCAATTGTTATTTTAAGTTGCAAACATGTTCCTGATTCTCCACACAACCTTCATCCCTTCCTCCCAACAACAAACACAAGTTGTTTCCATGTGACAACAAATCTTTGCATGGACGCCTACAGTAACAGTTGATTCACAGTTACCTCTGACATCTGGTTAAGATCTCTGACCCCCACCAGAAAACAGCTGCCACCATCAGTAGCTACTTGTGGTATTCAAAATAACAAAACAATATTTTGATGTGGGGATGTTTTCAGCGGCTATGATCATACTCACAGCCCCAGTGTGATTTCTGTCAGGAACAATAAGCATTGTGGTTTACAGCTTTTAGTCCTTACAGCTATCTCTAATGGAGCCTCCAGGCTCCTGTCCTCTTGCAAAACAACACGAGACCTCTCTGCTCATATAAGACAGAGCAGACCAAGACTGCTGCTTCCACACTCAGAGTCTTGGTTCACATAAAGTTTTTATATACTTATTTTCATACATTGATACATGCAACGTGGTCGGGCATTCGAGGTTCCAACGATCTGAGGCTTATGTCCCAACAACCAATAAGCTCTTTGTAGACAGAGGCTCCTCAGACACATCATTCATCTTCCAGCCCAGGACCACTTCAAGGCCCTGGAAGGTTCATGGCACTGAGGTCAGTGGTGGGGGTGGGTCTGGGACATGATTGCACCATTAGAGAGAGAGATGCAGCATTATGGTACATCAGTGTAATGGATAATAACATCAGAGGTCCCAAAAACCGATGATCATGGGCATTTCTGGACAGGAATTACTTTTAACAGTTACAGTAACTCATTTTGTTGATGTTATGTGTTCATCTAAAAGTTTGGGAATCATGCAAAAGCATCGCTAGTTTTGGAACCAGTGACTTGGATCCAGTACCCACATAACAAACCCACAGTACTATGACAGTAAAGGTGTGTTTGATTCCTCTTTCAAATTCAAAAAGATATTCATGATTTGCTTTTTCATTCATGAAATAGTTTCCCCTCCTTCATGCCAGACTTCTAAAGAAATGCACAAAGCTCTATCTTGCTCATGCCTTGTCAGAGCTGTAATCAAATCCATTCATCCCTAATAAAATCTCAAGCTGATCCACCAGTACAAATAAAAAGTGCAAATCTAGAGTAAGATTAACTTTCATGGAGCAATAGGTCCGTATTGTCCCACATTGTGCATCACATTCCTGCAGCTGCATTACAATTAATGTATTCCTGTAATGTTTTATGAAATTGTGTGTTTGTCCATGTGTGTATCTGCTCCTTTTATGGTTAGCTCATATTTTTTAATTGCTTTGACTGATTCATTTAAAGGATGCATTCAGCTGTGACCGTTGTTTAGGACTCATGGTTCAAGAATCAGTCTTCAGAGCTTCATATATTTTCACGCAAGTCAGTTTCATCCGTTTTGGCTTGGATGTGGCTAATTTAACTGCGGTGCAGTGATGATGATGATGGTCATGAGCGTTTGAGATCACTGTAAAATTTTCCTAAACCCTTTTGTTGTGTGTGTGAGTGAGTACATGTGTACTATGACTTTGTAAAGATGGAGGTGGGGCTATGGGGTGAGTGATGACACAGTGACATCTGCTTCTAATCTGCAACATGAAAAAGACACTCTTGTGACCCCATAGCTGCCCCCCGTCCATCCTCTACCCCCGCCTCGCTCCTTCTGCCCCACATTTCTCTCTTTTCTCCCTTCTTCATTTGAACCCAAATCAAACAGCGTATCAGGTTACAAAAGGTTTATACAACCACTTGCAGTCAAACATAGAAAAGATAAAATATTAATGAATTTCTTGTGCTCACGTTTGTTCCTCAACGTTGGTCAGGAATTTCACTCCGAGTGGAAGTTTGTTTTTAATTTGTTTGCTTTTGGAAAAGATGATTTATCAAAAAGAAGAGCAGATAACTCTCAATTTTCTGTAAGGATCGACTTGTTTGCTTTCCAGTGATGAAAGTCTCACCCTGATGACAAAATGAAAGCAAACTCTTGGACCCCAGACTGTGCTGACATGAGGGAAGAAGGGAGCGGATGGAGCACTTGTGGTTGTGGAGAGTGTGGACATACGTACAGCATGAGGGGACTTTCCACAAGAGGAAAGTATTTATTGAGAAGTAATTGAGAGACTAATACTAGAGCAGCCAAAAGCTTGGTTTGAGCGGATGAGCAAAAGGAGGATGTGGGTGATTGAAACATAGCTGCAATTTGTTTTAACTGGCTGAAGAAATAAGCATGGCAGAGCTCTTAGGGCTTGGTAGCTGTAAATCTGGAGCCTTGCAGGAGTATTGATGGTTCATAACCTTTCTCTCGTTCTTGTGCTCTCTTACCCTCCCTTACGCCTCCCAGGGGTACATTTAGCTAAGGGAAAAAGGAGCTTTGCTTGCCTTTATTTGACTTCCTTGTCACTGTGAAACTCTTTCCCTCTTCCCGTCTTTCGTTTTTCTTGTTCTCTCATACTAGCCTTGACCCAACTTTTTGCAGGGCTCCATTCGGTGTGCGAACTATCCGTGGGAGGACAAGGACACAACACAGATACATTAGTGAAAATCACTTCCCCCCCGTTGGGCAGCAGTGCTTCTGGGAAGTCACGTAATTCTTCCGTCATCTGCGCTCTCTGGAACTGCATGTTGAAAAACGTTATGTGGTCATTTTGTAATGATTGTCCACTTTCTTTACGCCAGGCGACACAGAAACACATCAGATAATAAAGCCTAAAGTCTCCCCATGGATCGTCATACTTTATCTGTTCAGGTAATTAAGTATAAACCTCTTTGTTTCTGCTTTGTGATTGGATGGAATTTGAATGACGATAACAGAGTAGCAAATAGCAAATAGCAAAGGTCAACTGCAGAGTTTTTACAGAATCCTCCTTCCTACCAGATTAATTAATGTTATCATTGTTCACAGTTTTCATGAGAATTTTCAGTTGTTGTGATTTATTTTTCAATGTGCATTTATCAGTCAAGAAAAAGAAATCACCTATTCCAGCTTGAATGAGCCACACAACCGGAAACTGAGTTATTATTTTTTTTTAACCCATGATAGTTTGCTTTCTGCATGAAGAAGTTCTGTTAAAAATGTTTTCAATGAGAGATCTGGATTAACCTGATGTGCTTGGATATTGTTTCACTAGGCAGCACAAGAATTTGACATTTTAATGTCCTGTGTGTCTCATTCATTTGTAAGTTGAAGAATGAAGCTGAAGCTGAAGTAAAACTATTTAGCCAGCTAATTGTTGTCTGCCAACAATTCTTCTTTTTTTTTATCTCTAGAATGATCAGAGCTTCTTTCTATTGTAGATTACGCTAGACTGGGATGGAATTATCAAATATTTTAATGTTTGAACCAAATATAGCATGAATCTGTCTGGTCACACCTCTGGTTCCTCCCATGCATCTCAACCTGTTTAGCAAGTCCGCCTTCCAAAGAACATGCCATATTCACACACTTTCATTTTCTCCATCACCACCTCCCTAACCTTCCTGATTCCTTCCTGTGGAGTGTCGACTGAAAACCACTGCTGTGCGCTGTTGCAACAATCACACACAGGTCTGTGGGTTACCAGCCTCTGCTGTGGGTCAGTACTTCGGGTTTACACAGGGGGGCAAAGGTGTTAATGCTACATGCTTTAAAGAAGTACAAGATGTCTTCACGTCAGCTCTAACAGGCACCCTGGGTAAAAGCTGGAACTAATCTGAGAGGTGTCTATCTCTCTCTCTCTCTGTGTGTGTGTGTGTGTGTGTGTGTGTGTGTGTGTGTGTGTGTGTGTGTGTGTGTGTGTGTGTGTGTGTGTGTGTGTGTGTGTGTGTGCGTGTGTGTGTGTATGACAATGACAGAGAACGGGGAAAATGATGAAAAGCAGTGAAGGCAGAGAAATGCATTACGTAGGCTCAGGAGTGCTCTCACAGCTTGGTAACAGTAAATACTGTTTACACGTTTCAGTCTTATTGTGTCTTTCTCTATTTTCCAGTTTCTTGTTTGCATTTTGTGCTGCTTTAATTCAAACAAGGTCTGTTTTAATACGCTGTGGGCATACTGGCAAATTAACATAGCAACCAGTCAATGTTATAATGCCAATTTCTTCAAACACCGCAGATGACAATAATTATTTCTTTTATTCAAAAACATTTTACTAATTTCATGTTTAACATACTTTTTTTGGGTCATATTTTCTGTCTTGCTTTCATCTGTACTTTGCAAACATATTGCTTGTTTTCATCATTGCTTGTAATCTTAAACAGTGAATTGATTATGTGCTTTTGACCAACAATGGATGGATCCATTTTGAGAAATATGTATTTTTAATCAAGCTCTCAATTTACATCTTTGGATTGAAGTGACAAAACATTAATATTAAGCACCAAAAACATGAGCCGGTCGTACATTTAGTTCAGCAAAAGTTGGGTTAGGTCACCACACTGGAAATGAATGGAAACGCATTTGCGAGCGAATCAATTTTTATTACCTTTGCGTGTTTATTAGATATCCTCAGGCTGATGAAATAAAGTGGACGAAGCCAATATTGTATGCCACGAAGGGTGGTGGAACAATTCCAAATAGTAATGTCACCTCTACAGACCAAGCTCAGATATTATGCATAGACAGAGGTTTGGAATTGAAGTGGTATGTTTATGAGGGAATATGTTTGATTGAACACATACAGTACTGGAAATGACAAAACGTCTGTTTTTGTGCCATACTTTCAGGAGTAGAAGCAGGCACAGACAAACACATGCACCCTCTACTCTAAATATACATGCACACAAACACACGTCCTCCCATATACAGCCCAGGGAAGTAATGAAAACAAATGGCAGAGTTCTATTCCCGCTGGGACCCGAGGAGGAACTTAGTCATCAAGCTAATTTTATTCTTGTCTGGCCCAGAGACTCCATTTCCTCTGGGTGTTTTTACAAATGCCGGGCTGCACCACGCCATCGGCCAGTGATGGATATGAGGGCCTGGTGGCCGGATGGCAGATGCTGGGCCTGTAACTCAAGCTCCAAACACTCGCTGATGACCCCCCTTGCACCCCTTTTGCGTTCTTCACTCAATGCAGTGTTGCTGCTCTGGCGTGCATATGCAAACATGTCTTTTCACGACGACATGTAAAACAGACAGAGTGTAGAATATTATTTTCTCAGTTGAAGCTAATCAGCCATTTCCTTTATGTCTTAGGGGGAAAAAGCCACAGACAACAGACCTAAAGTTTAATCTTTGGAGAGTAAATGTCAGAAAATATTTCATTCACTCATGTGATTAGTCACGTGAGTGCAAGAAATACTAAAGAAATCCCAGCCATAGCTGATTGTGTGTTGTCATCAGTAGCAGTAAGACTGCTGATTATGTCATTTAGGTGGTAACCTCTTTCACATTTCAAAATTGTAAGTGCATCTGATTATGTCCACCATTGCTGCTGTTGGCTGCTATGAGCAAGCCAGCAGCAAGTCATACAGGTTATTGACTCAAGCATTGAAATTTCTCAGTGGTGCCTTCAAAGGCTTAAGCCTAAAACAAATTCATTTATGACTTAAACTGTGGCCCGACTTTTTATTTAAATAGTTCAGTTTTAAGGCAGAATTGTTAAATAGGTCAAATATGAGGCACAACTTTTTCTTCGTTTGTAAACCGCTTTTGAAAGCTAAATCAATAACAATATATCTCCATCAATGAAATACATTAATGACTTTTACATTTATTCAGGAAAATGAATCAATTACTTTGCTCCAGCTTTATTCACAGACACACAGACACACAGACACACACACACACACACACTCACACACACACACACACACACACACACACACACACACACACACACACACACACACACACACACACACACACACACACACACACACACACAAATACATAATGTAGCGTGCAAGTTACTGTTAGTTACAGGATAAACATTTTCCGATTTTGCTTTTTAATATGTAATGTTTTGCAGCATAATTCCAGCTTAATTGTTTGTTGCAGTTCATCTAAAAAGGCTCTTTAGAGCTGGATGCTTACTCTTCATAATTGTGCAGATTAATAATGAATGGTAAAAAAGTAATTTTGCCCAAAGTTGTGGCTTAAGAGCGAGGAGGCATGTCACAATGCTTCATCTGGCTAGCTGGATTAGCTGGCTCTCCATCCTTGTTCACACCAAAGTCTCATCTCATGACATGCACACAGCTGGGATCACAGGACACTAGGGAGAAAGGAGAAAGAAAGCCAAATGGCCTCCTTTTACAATTCTTCCGGTACCAGCTTGAAGCCTCCATTCCAACGTACCCCACATGGATTATTCAGTGGCTGTACCCTTTTAGTCTTGGTTGTGGCCCGCAACATCAAAAAGAACCTTATTGTTGTTGATTTGTTGGTATGCAACAACTTTCAGGAGAGAAGGGAAACATTAAAAAGCAATTAATATACCAGAGTGCGAAGGAAAAGAGGAGTTGCCCAGGCCTCCAGTGGGACTGGCGTTATCTGCAGCGTGACCTGAAAATGCAGAAAACATGGAAAAGATGGCTTTTAGTGTGACTTGTGCTCATCTCTGCAGATGTATGAATGACAGTAGGGAAGAAGGGACAAACAAAGGAAGTTTACGATCAGCATAATCAATGTGACATCAGCACGGTGACATAATGCGTGGGGGGTTGAAGTGGAGCAGGGCTTCAAAACAAGATGCTCTTTTTAATAAATCTGTAACTTGCTCCTTTGTACGTTAGGCCCAAACTTAAAAAGGGCACATATATAGACATAGATATATGTGTATATACTGTATGTGTGTGTATATAATGTATATAATAATCTAAATATATATAGAAAAAAATTAAATATAAAAAAAATAAAAAACTATTCCTCAGGCTTTTACCAAAGAAGCCTAAACATCATGGCAGGATATCAGTGTATGCTCACAATGAAAGCAATCAAGTATGCATTTAAATTTAAGCTAACAGGTTCTGCACAGACCCTTTGTGCTTTCTTGTAAAGAAAGTACTGCTCATTCCGTTTCTCCACTTGAGTGTTACCCACAGCTCATCATAAAAAGGGGGCACCTGGCTCGAGATTAAAGGTATCTCATATTATGTGAATAGACTGGACATGAAACGGCAGATAAAATAAAATTGTGCTTTCTGTAAAAAAGCATACAAGCATCTTCATATTTATTAGTGGTATTTTTTTTTACATATATGGAGGAGCTTTCAGCTACGCGGCTCAAGAGTTTTTCACTCTGTTCAAAAGGGATTTATGGGAAATTTACCAGCTTTCAACACATGCACAATAGGTGGGTGTTGTGCTGCATAAGACACTAATACTATGTTTTCTGAAGCACCTTGTGCCCAGCGTAGACCACAACCCTGTTCAAAGACCTTTATTACACTACTCCAACATGAGGTTTCTACATGTTTTTCTTTCTGTCTTTTTATTTGAAATTTTTCTATAACCACCACCACCCTTACTGGAACACACACACACACACACACACACACACACACACACACACACACACACACACACACACACACACACACACACACACACACACACACACACACACACACACACGTACACACGTACACACGCATTGACAGAGGTGTTTGCAAAATAAGTTTTTGATGGATCCCCATGTCTCTCATAGTTCATTGAGTCCAAGGTTAAGAAAAGGAAGCATCATTTTAGTGGGAACCATTCAAACCTTGCACGCTTCTGCCATTATAAAGGAAAAAGAAATAAATTTTGGCGGTCTCTCTCTCTCTCTCTCTGTGTCTATTGGACATGGGTTATTTTAGAACAACCAAGGTAAATGGCCCCAGCAACAATGAAGACATACTTTGTGAGAAAGGTAGAATGGTTTTAACCTTGGTCTCGACACCATGGTAACAAACACATGGCACTGTTGGTGTTATTTTTCAATCCAGTCTAAACATTTGAAAAAATAAATAGGACTATTTAAAAAAAAATAGGAGATTGAGAAAGAACTGAAGTAAAACCCATATAGAGTCACAATATCTGCAAGACTGTGTTATAAATAGGTTTATTATAAAATGAAATAAAATTAATTTATCAAATCCTGTATAATGAGTGCAGGCAGAGCAATGCTACACAATATGTACCAGTGCTTCAGTCCAACTCGTCTCGCAGATGACTCTTCTCCTTTTCTTTGTATTGGCCACATAATGTGACATGTGTTGGACCTGAGCACCAAAGCCCAGGTGTCAAGGTAGTTACATGATGGCTTTTTCCTGCGTTCATCATCCCAGGGGCCTGTTGGATTTTATCTCCGCCTGGCTTACTTTGAAGCACTTGATCCTCTGTCATGTCTACCATTTGGGGCTCATCGTGTCATGGAGGAGGTCAGAGAGAGGGCAGCATCCCTGACTACCCCCCCCCCCCATCCATTCATCTGAATCCGGCTAGACGCCTGTGTTAGATAGGTAAAGAGATAAAGAAATAGCATGTTGGAAGGGAAGATCGCTAGAGAAAGAAAAACGGGGTGATGAGTTGCAGCGGTGGGTTAGGGTTGGGGGGGTGGGGGGGGGTGGTCTCACAGGCAGTGCCAGGCTGAGCTGAATCAATTAAAGCACATCAAATCAAGAATTCATGCGCGCTGAAAGTGACAAATATTGGCTGAGGCGGTCAAAGCTGTCAGGGCCTTGACATCGCTTACCCCCACCATTATTATCAGGATTGTCATCATCATCGTCTCTATCCCTCTTTCCGACTCATCGCCTGTGTGTCTTGCTGGTGACGGCTGTTTCCCTCCTGATGAGGAGAATCTACACTTTAAACTAGACATAAACATAAAAATGAACCCTAATACTGTTTGAGAGCTCAAAATAAGTCAAACAAAACCCGAACCTCAACTTCAGGCCTGGTTCAGTTTAACCCAGCAGATGCAATCAAATTTGAGATGTGAAAGTTTACCGGTACCCGAACCTACATTCCTAGGGCTAGCAGGTATGTAGGTTTAGGTACCACGCTACATATTTAACATATTTTCATTGCAGCTCAGGAGAAAAAATGAGTGAGAAAAAAAGGCAAGAAAATCCTGGAAATGTGTGGATAATGTTGAAGCTGTAAACATAAATTTAACCATCTAAAAGTCTTATTTCTAGTTTTATTATATGTCATATATGAGGTCTTTCAATTCAATCTAAGTTAGTATTGCAATGACACACATTTAAATCACGTGATATCTTAAATAGAGTATGGGCACAATATTTTGCACATCTAAGTTTTTCTAACCATCCATCCTGCTTATAAAACATTTTTTTTCCTTTTTTTTTTTTTTAAAGCCGAATCACCAAAAATGATTTTCACCCCTTGTCTGGAAGTTTAGCAGTGAATCAAAAAAAAAAAAGAAAAGACATGTTAAAGGATAATTCTGTGTAACAAGCTTGAATAGAATAAATCAGCACAGGCGTATACATCAAGGCAAACTGTTGAACTTCAAGTATCAGCCATTACAACATTTGTGGGAGTCCTCAACCCCTTTCTGCCCCCGATCTCCCAATACTCCTTCAGGTCATTCCGGTGTCATCAGCTGGCGTGAGCATATGTCCGACACCTCCATCCGTCTGTCTTTCTCTCTGCTCCTCTCTTCCTTGCCCTCCTCAACCCCTTTCAGATCCCCAACAATCATGTCACTTCTGTCGGCTGATGTCCACGTAAACATGTTGCGACCACTTGATATGTTTATACGGGGATTTGGGGATGAACATTTCTGTGTTTTGAGAGAGGAACATCTGGTGGGGGTAAAAGGTTACAGTATAGGGATAGCACCAGAGCCAGAGCCCTGCGCAGAATTCCTTCCATCAGATAAATCAAGCCAGCGAGTCACTACAAAACGGGAGGGGCAGGGGAGGGATGAAAGAGTGAGAGGGAGGGAAGGGACATTAACTCAATCCTGCTTTAGAAGAATGGAAAGCTTTGCATAAGATGGGCCTGTGCAGAATGACCAGTTCTCTTTTCCTGTGCTAGCCTCTTTTTCTGCTACTCTTGGTTCTTTAAATGATTCACCCCATGATTCAGTACGGAAAAACAAATCCTTTGGTATCAAATCCTGCAAAAATGATTAACTTGGTTTTGATTAACTGGGATATATGCCTCCTTCGCAATGCATTGCAAGTAAATGGATTTTTGTGCTCTTCTTACCAGTGAAAGTTTTTTGCCTTATACCAATATCACTGACGACAGTTATTTAAGAACTTATAAAGAATCAGTCCCCATGAACATTGTTAAGGGCCTGTTTATCCAGGCTAAAGAGGGCATTGATTTCTGCAAAGATGTCGCTATCGATTTTTTTTTTTTAAATGCAACTGTTAAATGTTGTCAGCATCACAAAAAATTCCATTGACCTTCAGTGTACTGAAGTGTGGGTAGTCTTTGATATGTCACAACTGTTTTTTTTTCATATCCAAAGTGGTTGATAGTGCTTATCACTGGGAACATACATGATAACGCTTTGGACACAACCCCCTAAAAATGTATTGTAGTTTATGGCCTTAAAACGGCAAGTTAAAGTTTAACTGCAACACTGAAAAACACCAAAAAAGCAACTTTAATTACAACATTTGGGCAATAGCAAGTCTAGATCCTTTTAATGATTGCCTGCTATAAATAATTAAAATGAAAAGAAACTACTATCTCAGGATAAACACCTCGTCTCAGAAATGAAAAACAAAAACAAATGTGATAGACGACAGTTACTTGTATATAAGTTACTTTTCATATTATGGGCCAAAAATAGAAAATAACATAGCAGAGGTTGTGGTCTGAATCAAGAACAGCAAAGAATGTATAAATTAGGGGACAGGCTTGGAGGAAGTGACATCGCTGTGATATTACCTGTTGTTGGTTTGCTGATGATATGACTATTTTTTGCCAAAAGAACAGTTTCTTTTATTTTTGCAGGAGAGATCTGAACTTGGATGCCTGACTATGATGTATGGGTCGGCCATTGTCTTAGCCAACGTTGTAAGTAAATATTTACATTTACTTTAACATACATTGTTCTTGAACATTTCTTTGCACTCACAAATGCAAAAAAATGTTCCCACTCTGGGCTATGAGCTCCTTTTTTGAGCGCTGATACCTACAAGCCCTGGCCATCATGACATCCCTCCATCCATCTCCAGCTCTCCTTCCTCCCTTCCTTCCTTCCTCGTCATGTCAAGTTGGACGGAGAAACGAGGCAGGGATGAGTAAAGCACATGTCAGGAGACGTAAGGGATTCTGTGGTGGCCGATGAGATGAAGCTGTCAGAGGAAATGCTGTCAACGCCGACACCCAAGTATCAAGGGCATCTTTGTGTCTTCTCCTCCTCCGTGCCTGTCCTCTGTTGCCTTGCTTAATTACACTGCATGTATGCTCTTACTGCTATTGTCATTGGTTTGACGTGGCTGCATAGTTGGCATCCTCGGACCAAGTTTTGACACAGTGCCCTGGAGACTAGGCTGAGTTGTTCTGATGCGCTGTTAAAGACTCGTGTGCAGAGGCGTGAGAGCAGAGATCAACAAAGGGGTCACGTGTCACCTTTGTGATTGAACATTGCCAAAATGCGGTGTGTTATATGACTGTGTGTGTGTGAATTTAGGTCTATTTCTAATTTTAGAAATATGTGAGCCCAGTCACACTATGATAAAACTTCTTGGTGATGACAACACTCCCAAAACCACTTAGGTTTCATAGCTGAAGAGTAGTTTTTGTAGCCCTGTAAATGTGCTGTATGCATGCCTCGTATTTTTACATGTGCGTATGTGGAAGTGGCATGCGATGGCTGGCAGTGGATTCCTACTTCACACCCCAGATTGACCAGGAAGTAGTTGACAGCTTTCAGTGCCCTGGCTTGCTGCTAATTTCTCTTTTTCCTTCCTGCTAGCCTAGCTTAGCATCAATCACCTCTCCCCACCTCTCTCTCTCCAATGCTAGTGCAAACCAATTTCCTTAATGCTGATTGCACTGTAAACCAACTCTCTGCACCCACTCTGGCTCTTTGTTCCATTTTGTGTGTTCATTATTTCTGTCTTTCCTTCCACAGCTTCCTCTTGACTTGACAAAGCAATTATTCAACTGACGAAAACTGCGTAGCTGGAATAGATGACCGAAAAACTCTGTCATTGATTCTGACAACCTTTTTTTTTCCACCCGTTGCTCAATGTATACCGTGTACAGGCTGTAATATTTTCACATGATATAACACCTTTGCTTCCTCTTCTCTTGTTCCCTGACATGAAAGCATAGAGTACAAATGCTCTGAATCAGCGTCGGATCCAGAAGATTTTCATTGGCACAAAATGACTGCTAAATTTAGCCGTGCAGAATGCATAGGGCCAATGATTGAGCGAGAGGGGATCCCTGTTTCCTGTTGAGCCACGAGAAATTCTCTACATGCTTATCACATTTTGGAGTCATTACCAACTGGAGAGTTGATGACTATTTCTCACGTTTTCTGAATTTGTGCACCAGACCTCATGAGGTCAGGAGCTACGCCTTAGCATATGTGTTTATATGTGCCTCTCTGTTCTCATACTTCCTTTTAACTGTCTCCAAGGCAAAGGCAGAGAGAAAGAATCCCTTTCGCCATAGCAACAGAGGTGATGAAAATAAACAAAACAAACCACATTGTAAATGTATGAGACTGGAATGTAATCACGCAGATATTGACATGCATTTTGCAGTGACAATAGCATTAATTGCCACAAGAAGAGTTACGTCAGACCACAAAGGCTACACCTCTCACCTTGCTGGTATCATTATATAAAGATATAAATATTAACACCAGCATTTTGTCAACACATCCTTTCACAGGGCCCAAGTATCTGACAAATAGGTTTAACACCACACCATCCAATAAAACATGCAAACAAATGATTTCCTTCCCTTTATAATGCTTATAAATACAACAGTCCTATACAAAGGTTTTTTTTTAATTGTTTTTATTTCTGGAGATGAATGTTCAGTCATGCCATCTGATGTTTCTAAATAGATTACTTGTGCTGATGCCTTATTGAAGATTTACTTTACAAAATCACTCAAAATATTTTTAAATCAGGTTGATTTCATCCAAACATGCTTGAACCAAAATTGTTAAAATGACCCGCCTCTGTGAGCAACCTTAAGAAGAACTATAAAGACTTGGAAGCAACAACTGAATAAAAGATTATTTTTTGGAATGATTAAAAGATTAAACAACAGGTAAGACATTTTTTAAAATCATACTAATTAGTGGATGGATGTTCAAACACAATGCATAAAAGAATAATAATATGAATAAATGTTTGTAAAAAGAATGTCCATTTGGAATGATTTGGTCATGGAACTATGTGTGAGAATAAATGTTAGAACATACACAAACAAATTTTGTGTCTTTGGCAAAAATTTCCAAACATCGTACGTCCATCCCTTCATCCTGCATACTTGAGGTTGTCTGCTTTCACTTCATCTATCTGAGTGCGCTCAATCGTGTCTGTTTGTGTGTGAAACACTTGCGATCCAGTGGCAGGCTTTTCCCAGTGGAGAGATTGATGAAGTGCGGTGGCCCGTGGGCCAAGGGAGAAGTAGTCCCCTGCTGGGACTTCTCTCTAGCCCGCTGAGCACACCACAGCCACACAGGATACACCACTCAATCTGCTGCTGGCACACACACACACACAACCACACACACACACACACGCACACGCTGTGTGCTGGACAACATAAGGGCTCGTTGGAGGAAATTGTAGCTGCGTTTACTCTTGTCTAATGGCTGGCATAGAGCGGTTTAAGTTTCAGTCTTGCCACAGGGCTCACTATTGACATGCTGCTACATTATGTTAGCCTGTGTTTTATTTGGCTCCGGTTAGCACAGTGTAGTGGTGTAGGAAGTGGAGGGGGATATACTTGAAGGACCGGCAAAGAGTCTATTCCAATTCAAACAGTAGAAGTCAAATGCCTGGTGTGCCTCGCCACACACAAACTGCTGGGCAGTCCGAGCAACAGATGGGATGATACTGTCCTTGTGGTCGTGAGCTTTGAGTTTGCGGTTGGATTTGCAGCATAAATGTCAACAGGTTCAGCTTCCAAAATCAACTGGGGTGAATAGACTGCATTGAATTCAGTCTCTGTGCATGTAATATGTAAGTGTTTAGGGAACGGGGGGCACAAATAGTCCACGGATTTGGGTGCCATGCATATCACATTGGTTTGATGGATGACTCGGATTGCCGTGACGAGGATTCCCCAGCTTCATGAAGCACCGGCGCTAGCATGAGCAGGTCTTCAACGGTCAATGACACCCAATTGTCGGGGACCGCCTGGACTGGCGACACCGTCTAAGAAATTCCCCTAGAAAGCCCCTTGTGCACATACATGCTTACACTCTGACACACGCATGCATGAAAATTGGAGGTTGGGTTGCTCTGAAGAATTACACACATCTCTGGCACTCCAGTGTCTCGGCATGGAGAAAACTTGATGGCTCAGTTGGAGGTGTGTGGATAAGTGGAAGGTCAAGGAATTGAATAGAGAGGGCGCTTGGAGTCTATGCTTCCTTCACGTAAGGCATAGTTGAGGAGAAGCACTTGAGGCCAGAAGGTATTTATTTTAAGGCTCTTTATCCGATCCGTCACCAAGACCTGTGGTTGCTGGTGAGAGCGGCGTGTAGAGTCAGCACAGACTATGTGAGAGGTGTGCATATTTATGTGTGTGTGGGCATGAATGTGTGGAGCAATGAGGGCCAGCGTTCCACACTGCAGGGAGAGGATTATGAGTCTGGAATGCAAGACACTCCTTGACCCCAGTGTGACCTTTTAGGCTAAATCCCTTGCCCATATCTGTCCCTCATGGGGCATGATCCAATTGGTAGCCCTTTTAGAATGCTGACCTCTTATGCACCTCATCACTCAGTCTGTCTGAAACATCTCTGTTCACTGACAGCGGGGCCTAAGCTAGCCTGCTAGGATAACAACTGGAGGGTTTTAGACCAGCTCCTCAGGGTACAGGAATAACATTTCTGAACCTGAAATTCAGAGATCTTTTCATTAATGCAGGCCTACTTAAGGAAAAACAAAAATATATATATCACTCATGTTTGGCCTTTCAAGCATCCATGTACACCTAAAACATAAATGAAGCATTTCCCTTCTCCCTTATATGCTGATCCATTTGCAAGTGTGTAGACCAAGAGTGATGTTAATGGAGGTGGAGAGGAGCGAACACATCAGAACGGCGGGTGAGTGGCAGTGACACTGAGCAGCAACAAAGAGCGGGTGGCAAGCAATCACAGAGGCTCTTTTTCCTCCTTCACTTCAGTCCCATGACATGGCTGACTAGAGAGATGAGAGACAGATGGGAGCCCCATTTGCTACCGAACCCGCCTGAATAAAATATCATACTTCTGATTAATTCATATATCATCTACATAAAGTAAAAGCATTCTTGGTCTTGTTAAAACAGCATCTATTGTTAGTTGCTGAATTGTCTGTTTATATTCTGGGTGGTAAATCGTGGATCAATGAATTATAAAAATTCATTAAATCGTGCTATATTAACCCCTATAATACCTGTAGTGGACGCGTTTTCCGCTGTTTGATAATGATGATGATGGAGTGGATGCAGAAAGAGAAGAGAAGAAGACAGGAAGTGACAAAGTCAGCTTGGGTCATGCACCTGTAATGTAATAGTGGAAACAGAGAAGAGACACTGATAAATAGGCTTTAACTAACTTGCGTTCCAAAATAACACCTTTTGAGTGCCTTCTCACACTCAAAAGGACAACATTTTCAACTACAGTAATCCCTTGCACACTTGTGCATCAACATGAGCGACTTCACTTCATCGTGGATTTTTAGTAGGTAGTCTCGTGATACCATACGGGCATTCTATTGGCTAATGGTGTCCGGAAATGCGCCACGTTCCATGAGTCTCGGAACGCAGCGCCCTTCCGTGAGACACAAAAGTGCTTTAAACAGTCGATAAGAGTGTGGGAAAAGGTAATACAGATAGAAGCTGTTTTAATATCAGTATGGGGAGGGTTCATATACGTTTAAATTACTGTACATGATGAGATAAATAGTAAATAGTTTGTCACTATATTGCAGAATTCATTATTTACGTGTGGTTTCTAGAACGCATTAACTGCGAGTTGTCCAGACAAATGCAGAAATAGCATGTGCTGTCTAGGCTTTATAAAACTGTGTGTGTGACCATGTTTGTGAAAATGAACACACATGATTGCGTTGTCTTCAGTGTGAGGCTGCACCTCTTGTGCATCCGTCTGACAGGAGCAAAAGAAACAGCTGTGAGGAGCCTGGAAGCTCCCAAACTCTGACCCTCACCTGTGTCACATCTGCCTGCTGGTGCCATCGAGGTGCATCAATCTTCCACCCTGGCATTTTTTTACCTATGGCACAATGCGTCACCTACTTGACCAGCATTTTTCCCCTCCCATCTGTTGCTCCTCAAGGCATCCGTCACTCACCTGTCATTTCTTTCATCAACGCCAGTCTTCCTCCCACCTTCTTGCGGTGGCTTCTTTGAAAGCACGAAGGTATCCATCTCAGTCGAACTGGTGTTCGCTTTGTCCCAGTTACAGGTTTAGCTTCTCTGATGACACATCAGGAAGGTGTTGACTGACAGCGGCACTGCCGTCAAGCAATTTTCTGTCTGGATGGGCTGCAGTTTAATGACGTAAATTAGAAAGTGACTTTTTTAAAAGTTGAAGTTTCACCTATACATTCCAGTGATAATCTGTTTATTTTATGACATAAGCAACACTTAATTGCCATTGAGGATTCTGTTTCTCTCATATTAACAGCACCAGTCAATCTGAAAGGAACCTGAATAAAGGTAAAAACAAGATCAATATACAGTCCAACCACCAAATGCATGAATAATAATGAACTGATTTTCTGATTGTGAACGTCAAGGTGGGTTGATGGCACAAGAGTCCAGGTCCAAGTCTGGGTAGGAGTGGAGTTCCAGCCGTTCTCAGATCTGTCTCCACCACCTGGGCCACATCCTTCCTGTTCTTAATAGTGCAGTTGGCATAAAACCCAATGACACAGTGGCAGACGATGATTTCTATTTCTATAAAAGTTCACCAGCAAATATGAAAGGAGTTCAGCCTGTTTTAAATTTTTTAACTGTGGGTGAGGTGTTGATGGTGACGTGTCAGATCACTTGTATGGAATTTGACATTTTCCACCTTTGCCACCTATTTGTTGTTTTTGTGAAGCGGCGGCGTCTCATCTACCCGGATCTGCAGAAGGTCACCTAACTCCTGCAGAAGCAGACTAAATACTGTGCAGACATATTTAGTACATTTCATCTGTCAAACTGTTTGGCATAACCACATGTTGTTGTTTTTTTGTGCTAAGATGATGAGTTTAAGATTTTATTTTCACAAACCTGCTTCTTGCCTTTTTTAATGTTGTCACAAAAACCTGTGAATGTCCAGTCTTCTGCCACAATTAATACTTACGACAAAACAATGAACTATGCAAAAAACCCCAAATGTCTGTATACATTTCAAAACAGAATCCAGACCATCACTGTTGAAAATCTTGATGTGCCATTCATCACTCCACCTGCATACAGTCATGTGTCTTCCCCATAATTCTTTCACACTCGGAAAGCATATTTCTGTCTTTTTTACTCAGCGCAAAGCAGGATATCATATTCACTTCCTATAATTTTCGGAGACCAAGCAGAACAGACAGGTACTCACACACATTTATTCCTGCTACCACTGGCAGCTGCTAACACCTTGGTCTTCTGAAATTTGTTGGTGGCCTTAGGGTCTCCGTCTTTCCACTCTGAGGAAAATGATCAAAGCGATGGAACTCCTCAAGGGGTAAAAACATCACCAGAAACACATTTGCCTTCACTAAAACCACCACACAAGCAAATTCTAATCTATTGACAACCTTTGCTGAAATTCCAGTCTTCCACTGTGTGTGGAAAGACCCCACAGGTAAATCCATAATTGAGAGGCTTTACGGAAGAGTAGCATGTCTTGAGGCAAAGAGAAGAGGGAACAATTACTTCATAACGTATTATTTTCTTTTGGAAAAAGCTTTTTACTTTTTTAGACTTTCCTCAGCACGTTAAGTCTAGTAAGAGATTGCGAGAGGCTATTTTAGCCATCAGTGGCCTACGCAGACCCATCGTCAGTGTTGTCTGAAGTATTGCACAAATAACGATCAGAGCAGCTCCATTCTCTGGCTGGGTCTAGACAGTAAATCCAGTCTGGTGAGGGCCAGACAGTGATTTTGTTTCACATTTCCGCCCAAGACACAGGCAAACGCGAGGCAGAAGGGAATAAAATAGATAAAAAAGAGCCCCTGGCTGTGGTCCAAACTCCGGCCATATCAGTTAGGCTTTGCTGCCACGTGGCATATGGTACAAGACAAACTGTCAGCCTTTTCTCCTCCTGTCTCTACTTGCTCAGAGATGACAGGAGCAAGAGCATGTTTGTGTCCCGGCAGCAGGCATCAGGCAGGCTTAGTGATGATTTGGGGGAAAAGGGGTGAAAGGCAGACCGTCTTGCTGTGGTGAGCAGTGATGCGTTGCATGGGTGGGCGTGGGGGGCTACACAGTAGCTTCAGGGGACAGCACAGTGGCTGTTGTGAAGAAACTACAAATTGATCAAATTGTGGAGGCAAGACTTTAGGCCTATTATCTGGGTCATGTCAATGTCTCTCTGGTCTCTATCACAAGGCAAGTAGAATGTATATTTGTTTCTTAAGAGCCCATGCTATATGAGTCAAAATGAAATAGAATTTTTTATATATGTGTGAAATTGCATGCATGTGTTATTTACACCATGCCTATGCGACAAATAGAGATCCAAAAAATACAAACATTACCAAGAGTGTGATACTTCCCAGGACTTTTTTGTCAAGGTTAACCCAAAGTCATATATAATTCAGTATATACAGTGTGTGTGCGTGTGTGTGTGTGTGTGTGTGTGTGTGTGTGTGTGTGTGTTTGTGTGTGTGTGTGTGTGTGTTTGTGTGTGTGTGTGTTTGTGTGTCTGAGGGCAGGATCAGCAGTGATCACAGCACCAGCCCTCTATCAGTGTTGACTTCAACAGACCCGTATCCCAGCTATTAGCTAGCATGGTGCCTGCTCTCCGTCTTGTCTTATTGCTGAGGGTGCTGTCCTGTGCAGCTCAGGGATGCATGCAAAAGCGAGGGCGTTGTCATCACTTGTCACCCCACTTTTGTCATAGTCCTATAGTTTCACTGGCTCCCTCCAGCTCCTTGTCACTCTGCCAGGCTGGAAACAGCTGGTTACCAAGGGAGGGTGCTTGGTCCATGCGACAGCTTATGCGGTATTCCATTTCATTTAACCTCTTTCTCTATTTTTTTATTACTTGTTTGATGCAAAATAATATCTGCTTGTGTATTCATGTTTTGGGCCGTTCATACCAGCTAATGTCACACAGGTCGGATGAAGGCAGCTCCTGACTCCAACAACCAAACACCCCAATTCCTTGTAAATCAGCAGTGCTGATATTAGCTGTTGAAGGCTAAATGGCCATTATGGATCCTCAACACTCTGACACGTTGTGACCTGCCTCCTCTGGCGAGGTATGTAGCTCTGTGTGTGGGAAACACGTAGGCACATATGCATGCATAGTTACTCACTGCTCTGTGTGTGGGCCATGTTTGCCACCACTTAGTGACAGGTCAAACTCCCATGGTGTGATCAAACAGCGGCTACAACTCTCTAGAGTTCCCACAACACTCCGCCTGGTGGAGAGTGGACAATAAAAACAAGAGTGGTGGGCTTTCATCACAGGCTTTACCAAAGCCTGTTCTGTTCTTACTCACACATTTGGCCTAACTTTGTAAAGGTCAAATCAAAAACTAATTGTAGCTTGGAGTTGGAAGCGGCTCCAGAGGGCACAGATGGTATTTTACACTGCATAAATAATAAAATCAAAGGATTCCAACATTCTTGTTCTGGTCAAATTTTTTTTTGTTATCTTCACCATTTACTGGAATCTGAGGTTTACTATATTCGTCTAGGCAAGAAAAACTAGTGGTATTACTTGAAACACTTGAAAATCAATTAGGACACCTAAAATAGCCGAATAATTCCGTCAGTGCACACAAAAGAGGATCTTTCAGAGGCGGTGTACACTTTAGACATGTCGCCAGTTCTTCCTTGGGCCACATAGACACGAGACAAATAACTATTTACATGCAAGTCCTTAGTCAATGGTCCCCCTTCTCCCTTATCCAGATTCAGTGATCTCAAGAAAAAGAGCAACACATTGTTTTCACTTTTTGACATCATGTTTGCTTTCATCACCATCTTTTTCTCCAGGAAACAGTAGACACTCAATGGATAATGATGACACTCTCCTGGATGTTTTGCATTCAGATGCTAACTCTAACTTGTGCTAACACTGGTGATTATCTCTATGAAAAAGGTCAGTTAACCAAGAGTTACTGTAGTATGGAGGAGACCCTATCTGTAGCTCTGCAGCACTATCAGTCCCAGGTCCTGTCCTCCACTAATGGAATTGTCCTTCACCCCAGGCTGCGTATTACCGTAGATCTGTGGGATAGTCTCACTGCAGTAGGAAGGCTCCGTGATTGAATAAAGTGCCCCTTTCTGACTCCCTTACAACACAACAGCATCAAGATGGGCAAGTTCAGACATATAGCAAATAAAGAAACAGGGGCTTCCTTTGGAACTGTGATGAACAACTCAATTAATCCATAAGTTTTTATACGTATGACCAGGTGGATCATTCAAATGATCTTTACCTTTAATTCCAGGGAGGGAACCAGAAACACTGTGTAGTTCATGGTGTTAGTCTTCAATTCACACTGAATATACTCTTGATTGTCATAAAATGCCTGTTCAGATGTTATATATCTGTAATGTAAGGGATTTTTTATGAATTCTCTCTTTGATGTCTGTTTTCTTATTGCTTTGAATGCGAATTACAAAATCTGAAACCCTCTGGCAACAGTTGAACACCCGTTACTACACTTGAATAAGCATTATATTAACATAGTGTGTTTTAAGCACACTATCAACACACACGTCATTAGATGTTCATCTATTGCTTATAAATGCTTTAATTAAAGTGTAACCAGCATCCTAATGTCCACATTCTATGAACTAGTCACCTGACCTGTATATATGAGCCCTGTAACTTTTAGAAATTCATGCTTGGTGTGTAGAAACATCTCTCATTTTTTGCCTTTGTGTTCAGATAGCCGCCCGCCTGGTGTGAGTGACAACTAACAAAACGATAGGCTACAGACAATGACATAATGAAATTCAATCCTTTCCACCTGGAATCGATTGTTACACCTTGGGGTGCAACATTTTAAGATTAGGTTGCTTTATACAGGAAGAAAATATAATAATTTTGAAGAAGCAGCAATTTTTTTTGCTCATCCTCTCATTGACTCCAGAAAAACAGTGACTACAATCTGGCTGTCAGCAGAATTTACACTGTTTCTTTAGACCAGCTTTATTACATCAGTGAAGGGAATGGATTTGCTAAAGTTTAAAATCTATTTGCTCTAGGTTGTTATTCATATTGCTCTGCAGAATTATATATGTCTGGTGAGAAGATTCTATTTATTTAATCCCCTTGTTGTTTGAAAATTCCGCTCACTTCGAGTTATAAGCACAGCATTATATTATGTTATGGTAGCTCCTCACTAAACGCCACTTCTGCCCGTATAACTGGAGCTTATATAGCGGCATACCAGTGCAGTATCTGTGTGGGCTGGGCTGGCTGGCCTCTGGCTCCATGTTACGAGCTCCTGGACCATGGTGCCATTACTTCCACAGACACCTAATGAAGTTATAGCAGGGCTGCAGCTATAGGGCAACGACTCCCTGTAGATTGCTGGGTCTGGGCCTGCACGCAAGTATACACACAAATGCATGCATGCATACACTCACACACATGTTCAGTGGTTACTTATGCAGGCCCGAACTATGGCATGGTGGACAAGTCATTCTATAAAGAGGCCATTGTCTCTTCCCATCCCTCCTTGCTTTCTTCCCTAAATTGGAGGGGTGGGGTAGATTGATGTCTAATCTGCTATGTAGTGGGCGGCTAGGTATAGCCTCACTGTCTCCGTGTCATGGTAAACACACACTAAGTCCTCTTGACCACCCTGGAGTACTCATTGGGTAACTCTTAAAAAGCCCAGGCAACGCAATTATCTTTTATGACTTGCGAGAAAACCCTGGCTGTGGGGAGACTATGATTTCCATATTTGGAGGAGGGGCCCGTGTCGTCACCAGAGACCCCTTCATCAAATTTGAAGTGAGGTCTAAAACAATAAATTACAAAAAACACAAAATTCAGAGGACACAGAACAAGAGTTACCAGATTTAAATAAAATAAGGCAGTGACAGTGCTGCACAGGGGAAGCCCAGATAAGATCAGCTGATTCTTTCAGACAAAAACTTGTCTCATAGAAGACATCATCTCTGAAAGTGAGGAGACAGAAGACCGGGTCGGGGCTTCATTTGGGATTAAAAGGTTAGTGATATTTTTTCTTCAGGAGCTCGGTAATGAATAGCCTTAAAGCAGTCAATATGATCTTAAAATCAATTCCGAAGGAAACAGAGCCACTAATCGCAGAGCTTTTGCGAAGTGCACTCTTGCAAAATGTCAGTTTGATCTTCACTGCCATATATTATGCAAATTAGCAATGTTTTCTACCTTATATATTTTGATAACACCAGTCAACAATATGTCAGTTCAGTGTTGTAGCTCCTTCATCTGTTACTTTTGACTGACTCCCAGTTTGTGTGTCATGTTCTCTCAAGAATTTGTGAAGCTTACGTAAAGTATCAGCTGACAAAGAAGAAGACTGCATGTATTAAGTAGTGATATAACAGGAAGTGTATAAGCATAGCATGGACACGTATGAAACGCTGATCAATTTTGAAGGCCAAGAATATATTTAGTCGGATCCAAACCGGATCTGGATTTCTTCATTAGATAATAACAGTAGTACTTGTATCACTGGTGACCCTGTTTTTCAGGTAGACTGTAATAACGAACAGCCAAGATACAAGAAATAAACATTGACTTTGTGAGTAAATCTCTTCAGGCTCTTGGAATTATCGGCCCATGCAGGAAGACAAATTTATTTGTCAAGAAATATGAAAATAATTTGGTTTCAAGTCTAAGAATAATGAAGACTAAAATAAGAGGACTTTCTGTTTAAATTTTTGTTTTAATTGTATTAAATATTTAATTTAAAAATTTTAAAATCTCACTTTTTTTATGTAAGACAAGGTTTCTTGATTTAGATGTTGATTGATTGATTGATCTGCAAACTGATCTGAGTCTTTCAAAAACTGATATGACCTGACCTATGATCCAACTGTGATCCAATTTATGATCCAACACACCTCTAGTAGGATGATACAATTTGCAAAAATGCAATGACATTCACTATTTTCCCTCCAAGTGAACACAATGGGATGTTGGGATCTCACGTTTCAGTAAAGAAATAGAATAAGGAGCAATATTCCACTATCTGAAGTAGCATCTGAATGCTTCATCATCACTTCAGATTTTTAAAAGCTTTTTATTTTTAAATACAACCCAAATAACACATTGGATTAAAGTTTAACCAACTGCAGAAATCTTTGAAGGCCTAACCATGGCAAATTCAGATTTTGATCGCTTGAGTTGGTGTTAAACATATATTTTAATAAAAGGATTTCCTTAGAAGCAATTTGTGTTATACATAAGCAAATCTGAGGAAAACCATCACTCAGGAACATTGAACCAAATGAGGAACTGTGAGGTTTTGTTATCTTCTTGTATGTTCCTTCAATTGCATGTGCAGAGACCGTTGTCTGTGCTTTGAGGGCGTACCGATGGTCAACACTGCAAATCAGTAAACTGGGGTGGGCCATTATATATGGTCTTTACCTCCCTTAACTGGTGTTCAGAGGCAGGGGCAGGAGGGAACCTACAAGAATGTCAGCTATCAATTACTGAAGCCCTCCCTCCTGCTCATCTCATTTAAGTGCAGATAGATGGACCTGCTGTCTCCAGCACATCCATCAGGAAATGACCATCGGGAAACTACAGACTACAGGAAGTGGGTTGGTTGGACACCACACATTCTGGCATGATGAGATAGAAAACATTTAGTTTTCAGTCCTGACGTTTCCAATGTTTTCAATTAGTATTTTGTTAATTCCTTCTTTTTACAATCTGTCTGATCACAGTTATTCTCTCATTACTTTCCTCACTCTAACCTCTCTTTGCTGTTTCCTTTTCTTCAGACCCATATGGTTCTTATGTTCATTATGTGCGCCTTGACCTCAGTGATTCCTTGTAGAATTGAACTCAAGTTCTCTTAATTATCTTGTGCCTTGATAGATTGTGACAACCCCAAACTGAAACTACAGACTTCCCAGTGGTGAAATCTTTTTACATTTACTCAAGTTCTTGCACAAAAGTAGTACTTATGTACAGTACTGTACTTAAATACATCTTGTGTATGTACTATTTACCATAAACTACATAATGGGGGCTGTGATTCCATAATAAAAAGGAAATATATCTATTTAGGACATCTTTCAGGTGTGTCAGGTGCTCGTGAGTTGTTTGCCATTTGTTTGAAAACTGAATTTAAAAAATTTTGAGGCCCAAAGACATTCATCTAGTAGATTTTTTAAAATGTGCTATAAGCAATACAGCTGGTTGTCATAGTAAACCAGCCATGAGCTGCTGCAGTCACACTCTCCATATTCCCTCAGAAAACACCGGCCAGAGGTTTGAGTTACTAGGAACATATCTGTCAATCTTTATGAAAGTGTTTGCACGATACTTTTAACGTAGTTGAGCTAGTAGCTGAGAGGATGTTTTTGTGCGTATCATTTAGGGAGCGTCAGCACAAATCTGCTGTTTATCTCTGGATCATCATTATGGGAAAGAATGTGTCTCTACATCGTTGTAAACATAAGTACACTGCAAAAAGAAAAACAGTATGTCAGAGTTACTCATTTGCAAACTGAAATTTATCATTCCCTGATAAGCATTATTGGAAATTTGAAAAGAAATGCTGACATGAAGTGTTTCATGAAGTAAACTTCTGTATTCTAATGAACAAATCTAAAAGCATGATAAGCATGCATTGCCTCAGGGTTCTCTTGTGAGCTTTTGGAAGGTCAGACTTCTAGATTAGAACTGAATATGAGTCGTTAGAACTGGCCATCATTGATCATCAGCACTAAAACAAAGCCATAGTTTAAAGGTCCCATATTATGCTTTTTAAATTCATGTCATTCAGCTGCCAGATGTCCAACTACACTGTATTTGAAATGTCTTGTCCCAAAGTGATCCGTGGTCCTCAATGTCTCTCTTCTCTCTCTTCTATTTTTCATATTTTTTATGCATATAATCAGAATTAAAAAAATTTCAAATAATTTTTTCTTACTGACACAGGTAAATTTGTCCTCTTTGTCAGTAGTAACAGCTAGCTGAGCAGCAAGCTTCTTCTCCTGAGAGAAATCAAACATTGGTATGGATTTGCAGCCCTGTCACATGCAACCATCTTACTGTGATTATTATTAAGTATTTAAACACCAAAATAAGTCATGTAATAAATATTGTACCATTGATCTGTAATCTGAGCTAATCAAGCCTTTGATAGTTTATTACCTATTACTGATGAATATGTAGGAGAAAATCAGAAAAGAGAAGGGTTATTTTTCAAGAATTTGGAAACCCAAATGTCCTCTAATTCTGGAATGATCCTGCTAATGTTACTTGTTAAAGTATTTATTAACTAACCCAATGAAACACATCAAAGTCTGACAAAAACAGTCTGCATTTACCTTAAATAAATTCAGATTTTTGCATTCCTGTGGGAGAATGAATGTCTAGTGTTTATCGTAGGCTTGATCAGTGAATGCTCCTCTGACCTTTAGTTGCTCTCCACCGGCAACAAAGTTTCCAGATAATATCCGTTATATCAGGAAAGCTGGGGGCCTTCACTGAACAACCCTCATTGCAGTGATGTTTGCATATGGAGGCCGTACGACCGCAGGGAAACGGCCGGGTGCCTGTGTTGGTGTATCATATGGGACAGG